>BRZM01000010.1:612093-994644 GCA_033238685.1 Lates japonicus
GACTTTCCGCTAAATCATGATTGCGTTTTGGAACGGTGGACCTGGAAAACCTCAGCTCAAGCTTCTAATTAAAGGGTACAGGATTTACTATTCAAAGTGTCCCAGTAAAGATCCTTTAAACAAGACTACATTCATCAGAGACCAGATACAGGGTGGATTAACTCTGGAGAAAACAACGAAATGTATCACTACTGAGACTGCCTCCATCTGTTAGTGTGTTGTGTTATTAATGGGCGTGACTGGCAGCTCTGTGCCACTCAGTGGGAGAATTCCCTGGTTTTGTCAATGGAGTCTGGCGGTGATATGTAGTGATGTTTCTGATTTGTAACCAAAAAGGCATACAGAGCTGTGCAGCTAGCATGACTAAAACATAAGCACACCTTGAAATATCTATTCTAATGTTCAGTGTGACACCACTGTGACTGGGTGTGTTTCTTCATGTTAATGATCTTTCTGTTCTCAGTGTGAATGAATACATTCATCGCTGCTGCAGCCAGATCACGTGTAACTGACACATCTTCACAGCCCATATTCGATAAGATATCTACAGGGCACACACAAACTGAAAGTCATGTGCACGTAATTTCTGAATGTAACACCACTGACACACTGATGGCATGTGATACGGAAATGAAAATTAATGATAGGAAGAAGAAGGAGGGGTGCGGTGTGTGTATATATGTGTGTATATGTGTGCATTTGTGTGAGTTGATAAGACTCCTGCAGCCTCTCTCATTTCCCAGCCCGCTGCCTCCACTTTCCTGATCACCATGGGTAAAACTGGAGCTGAGTTAAAAGCGTGTTCGACATCACCAAGTCACATCCTGTCATCCTGGGAGGACCCACCGTTGTTCATTTTATTAGAAATAAGCTGCGGAAGACACCATGTTCCAGTCCACATGCGGTTACAAGGACTGCAGACTGGAGGGTTCTCCAGAAGTAGAGTGGTGAAGGAATGAGTCCTAAAACACAGAACTACGTTAGCATTACTGATTCCCTCGTCCCAAAGTCAATGTGTTTCTGGTTAAAGGTCTGAAATAAGGTCTGTGGTTTTAACACAAGCTCAAGACATTTTCAGGTTTTATTCTCCAACATAAAATCCGTCAGTAAATCCCCCACTCCTGATGTTTGAAGCTTTTATGTGTCTTAAAAAAGGCGGTTGCTAACAGTGTTCATCTGTGAAGATTATCTGATTAACGAAACCTGTAAGAATCAGAAACTTGGAAAAAATGAAAAAATCCCATTGGCTTTTTGTTGAGGGAACCAGGGTGATGTTAACTTCAGGGTTGGACTACAAAAATACTCTATTGGGTTTGAAAAACTTTGGTTTGCGGTATATTCGAAGATTCGACAATGTCATGTTCACAACATCAGATATTATTTTCCAACAGAAAGTGTATCTGTAATGCCTTTCACAGAGAGTGTTGTAGCCTAGTGGCCTAATGCTGCTAGGCTAGCAGGTTTCAGTCCATTTATAGTGAATCTTTCAGGGTTAGTCAGCACTTGAAGAGTTTTGTTAGCTTAGTTTAACCTGGAGGAGACTCATGTAACGTGGACTTTAATGCTCTTTGTAATATCCCACCTGACTCCTGACCTGGCATATGGCGCTAATTAAACAACGTACTGCAACAACATGTGCATTCCTGTCCACTTCTTTTTGTTGTTGTTATAAACACGGCTAGTGCCTGGTAAAGGCGGAAAAAAAAGGTGTTTAGTGAGCCATTGGGCAACCATACATGCAACACAATGTTTTAAGTTTTTCATGGATGTTGTCTTAAAATGGAAGTTAGCGTGACTACATAGTAAATGCTAATCAGGTAATGGAACTGGACTGTTTCTTTTGGTATTTAATGATAAAAACGATATTATTGAAAGGTTACGTGGTTTAGGACAATTAAACGTCGTTATTTCACATTCTCCTTTCGCTAAAGCTGGATAACGTCAGCAGGATGTAGTCCGACCTACAGATGCTATGATTAGCTTGGTTGTTTCAGAGGTCTGGAACCGGCTAACAGCATTACCAAACAGGAATTGAATTCAGGTGCCTTGCACAGCATCGTCCCTGTTGATTCGCTGTCGGATCCAATCAGCTGAAGTTTGTCTGAATATTACATCCTCAGCGAGTTACCGTGTTCATATTTAGCCGACTTTTTCCTGTCAGGATAATAAGGAGTCTTACTCTTGGATCATGTTTGACCCAGATTCAAACTCAGTCAACAACTACACAGAGACAAAATAAAACAAGACCTCTATTCTTCTTCTGCTTCTCTTTGTTCCATCCACTGATGAGCGGTAATCCTACAGGGAATGAACAGACTCTGCAGTTCCTCTGCCAGACTGTTTCCACTCACTTGATTATTTGCCTCAATAAAAGTCTGTTTTTCTTTTTGTGCAGAGCCTCAGTTTTTAACCCTGATGGGTCCAGAGCAGCAGCACAAAGAGAAGCATTTATCTGTGTAATAATTAACCTTTATTTAACTAGAGAAAGGTGATTGAGCATTTACACTCTTTTTCCACTACTCCCTTCTTCAGTCCTGCATTAACACTTGGCAGCAGGCCAGTACAATCACAGTTTGTTCTTATTGGAGCTGAATTAAGAGTGAATGAGCTGGAGAGGTTCGGAAAAAATGATTTACAAATCTCTTTAAGCACAGAAAAGCCTTGGAAAAGTAGATTGAACATTTATGGAAAGGAAAAAGTAACCTTAAGAAGGAAACAACTCAAATCAGACTAGATGTGTCCAGACAGGACCATTGTGCACAAACTGTATTTATTATATCACTGCTATTTCAAAACTTTCTATACATACACAGAACCTTGATTTATAGCACTCAGACAATGCAAGATCATTTTAGTTTTGTTTGTTCAGGTTTCAAGACATTTATTTCTTATCTCAACCTGAAGACACAGTCCCAAAATAAGCAATAAAATGCAACTATACTTGATTACGTTCAGGAAAAGGAAGGTCTGGGTTGCCAAGTAAGTAGAAGACCAGATGTCCACTACAAGGGACAGATGATAAAGGAGAGTTTTAATGCCTCTGCTGAGAGAAGAGAAGATTGTCATCATTTCCTTTCATATTTTCCTTCTTCTAAGTAATTAATTAGCATGTTCCTCCCTGAAACATGATAAGAGTCACAGTCACAACTCGTGGTGGAGAAGCCCTGAGAGACCTTGTCTTCTGCTGGGGGAAATGGACCAGAGAAACCAGGCTGCCAGAGGAATTAAAAAGGTTATTACTCATGCTACGCAAACAGCACAAACACAAATAAGTAGTGTGGAATAAATCGTTATGTGGGGGAAGGAAATTGTAAGTGGTGAAGTGTGAAACGTAGGTGGCAGCGGTGGTTTTGACAAATGAAGTGGTAATGACCTTTACAGCAGGCGGCAGCAGGAAGGAGGAACAGAAAGTAGGTCTGCAGATGACAGACTGGGAAAGATTTGGATCTAAGTAGTGACTACAGCAGGGCAAAAGGTTATTTATGCTAACTTTAAGTGTTTTTATTATGTCAGGAATCATACTTATATACAGCTGTAATTGATGCCACGAAACCAAAGAACAAACCTTCCAACCATGTCCCATTATCAGATATTAATGGGAACCTGCCAACTCATTAGAATCAAGAATTGCCCATGGACATGGTTAAATCCACAGTCCTAAAATAAATGCTTTTCATAGCTTGGCTGAAGATACTATGAGGCTTCAGCCATCTAAAATCCCTCGATGGTGCTTCCTGGTGGTGGTGGGATTGTAACGCAAAGATGTGATTAACACAGTTTTTAAGGAGGTGCCAAACCCCAAATACTGGCGAATAAACTTCTCTTTAAAAAGCATCGCATCTATATTTGTAATAAGTAATAACAGCATTTGGGACGGGAAGTTTGTCTATTTTTATCAGACTGTTATTGAAGTTATTGTAAGTTTCCAGCTTGATTATAATTAAAACTGGGAAAGTCTGATTCTTCTCAAAAATCCAAGATATTTGACTTGGCAAGTAATAACATGGATGCTTTGCATCTGCCAAAGATTTATGTTGTTCAACATAATAAACCCAGATTTAATGAATATATTATATTGTCAGTGCACAGTATTTTAATTCATCTTGATGGTGTGAACACTCGCAATTGTATAACAGGAGAATCGTTCCTTACTATCTCTATCTTCCCATGCTGTATGACGCAGTATGAAACCCCTTCAAACAGTTGATAGAAACTGCATACTGGTGTATTGTTTCTGTTTTATCTCACCCACACATTTGTTGGTCAGTTTCCTGCTTTGATAATCGCTGTGTTGCAGTTGTAGTTACTTAAAATTTTGTCACACAAATTGTGAAAGACAGAAACCCATAGTTGTTTGGGCTCAGTCTTGTGGTGCTATCCACTTGTTGAGTCTGATGTCACGGCCTACGACTATCTCTGAGGCCAACATCATGTTGTTCCCCATAACATCTGCTTGTCGTGACGTCACGACCATTAATACTTTTTCCTGATCTAACTTAGCAGAGGCTCTCGTGTTTTTAACATGTAGCAGTGCTTCAATAGATCTGAGTCCAAAAAACCTAGTAATTTTTTTAACAAATGAACAAGAGCAAAGCTTGATGCCAGTGTGCTAATGTTAGCCAGCTAACCTAGCTAACGTACTCGCTGGTTAACAACAGGTAGCCTTGACATGAATTTTACCGGGTGTTTCTTGCTATGACCCCACATCTTCATTTTGCAGTTGTAAAAGGTGAATAAAGGTAAATGAGCTAGCTATGTTCGTCCAGCTAACGTGAAAACAGACAGTCGCGATCTGATCTCAGCCGTAAGACTGAAGCCTCCTTAAAGGAAAAATCATCTCCAAAGTAGAACTCTAACTTGGTTATTTTGAACAGTCTCAGTGAGTTTACAATCAGAGCATCAAGACCTGAATCCACAATATAATCAGGAGATGTTTTATCTGTATAACAATGAATAATAAATGGATTAAGAAGTGAGTGACTCATGTATTTCTTGTTGGATGAGTTTGATTTGAGTACACAGTGCAGTGACTCATCCCAGTATAATAACTGTGGCTGATCTCAGAGCAGTTGTTCATTATTCACTGTTTGTGAAGCTGCTCCAGATGACACTGTCACTACAGTCTGTTTCTCTGCGGCTTCACATCGACAGATTCAAACTGAGACGTCTGTTGATGCCAGTTCAGACATTTAACTTTACTAGTCTTTGTCTTTTTTTTTTGTTGCCTTTTTTAAAAATAAACTCTGAATAATAGACATTAGAAAAGACTGAGACAGGGAATAAAGGGAGATGGGAGAGGTTTTAAACTAATGTGCTTTAAATATACATAAAAATGTAGCTGCAAAAGGTAAACTCTGGCATCATTTTTAGACTTTTCTCTGCAGTTTGACATTGACTGTTCATCCTTGACCTTGGAAACAGGAGCTGACACTCTCAGCTTTAGATTTCCATACTTTTTCTGGACCTTTCAAACACACCAAATAGTCAACTTGTGCCCAGAATCAGACGTTTATTATGTTCTTTACCTTGTTCTTTCCCTTTTAAAATTTTAACACAGGAGTGAAACTAACAACAAGTCTACCAACCTAAACAACCATACAGGTTGCTTATTCCTACAGCACTTCTTCATCATGGTAACAATAATAAACTCGTGGTTAGGTTTAGGAAAAGATTGTGGCTTTGGCTAAAATTGTTTGTGAAAGAAACAGCAATAGTCCTTGTCCACTCCAACCTCTGAACGCTGACATCATTCCACTTCATACTACTACATCAAATTCGTGTCATACTTACTACGGCCACTAGATGTCACTTAAAAGAAGACGTAATTGTGGGTCGTAATTACTTGCTGTACAAGCGACGTATATGGTTGTTTTTTACAAGCCTTGTTGTCATCACAGTAACTGAATTCTTTAAACAATCTTACTGCTGCTGTTAATGCTGTAAAATTAGCATTTTAAGGAAGTCATATTGGAGTATTTTTGAGATGTGGTTTTCTTGATTTCACAAAAGTTAAAAATAAAAATTGAGTTCTTCTTCCACTACTAAAAACCCTAGCAAATCTTAACCTTCAGCTGTGATTGTACATCAAGTACAATCACAGCTGAAGGTTCTCCTAGATGGGACTGCATATGATTTATAGTCAAATTATGTGATAAAATTAATAACCTAAAACTGGTAAAAGCACAAACAGAGAGACAGTAAAGTTGAGACGACTTCCTGCTCCTGGCAGGTTGTAACCTCCAGCAGAGACAAACGATGAGAATAAAAGCTCCTGCAGAGCTAAAAACCTTCCCATGTCTCCCTCCATTATTCAAGGTAAGGCCCATTTTAGCTCTGCAGCTAGCTGTGGGGCAGGCCCATGCAGGGACTGCTGCAGCCTTGACACACTCGGTCAGGTGACGGCTCGGGGGGAAGGACACGTCCATCCATGCTTAAGCTCCGTGCATACGAACGGAGGCCCGAGCCATCCCTCATTTCCTGTCATCTCGTCACTGAAACCTCAAATTACGGTGCCGTGGAATTGATGAGCTGTCACGCTCGACCCCGCGGAGCTGTCACAGCCCTGACACCCTGAAATGAGCAGGTTCAGGCAAAATGGCTAACAGCTTAATTTCTGAGGGGACGGCGACATTTTGACGGCCGAGGGGAGGTGGTGCGGGTACCATGCAGCCTAATGCACTTCAGATAATGTATGCAGACTTTAAAGTGACGAGGGAAAGTAAATGACAGGTTTCACTCAACGTTACATTTAAATCACCACCTAATTTTCAAGACTTAATATGACAAATTAACAAAAAAGGCAATTAAATCTGTTTAATTGCAAATTATTTCCAAGGGGTTCATCAAGGAAAATGAATTGCTTTAATACTAAGAGCCTGTGATATATGTTGACATGGTCGTTAAAGAACGTGACCTGTTTGGTCTCTCTTTGACATGATGAACATGAAATAAGGCAGGCAATAATTTGCATTTATAATGAAAACAATGTATAGATTGATTTGACAACTCATTCATTTTACTGTAAGCAGATTTAATTACATTTTGGACTCATGTAAAGTAAAATTATATTATGTTGTGACAAGTATGTTGATTATTCAGCGTCAAACAACCTTGTATTCAGCTTTTACTTGCTAGTAAAAGAAACAGAAACTGAAGAACTGCAGAGTTTCTCTGATGTGCAGCTTCACCTCATATTTCTGATAACAGCCTCAGACTCCTGCGACATGGGAACTGCTTTAGCTTTATATTTTTTCACCCCTCTTCCTATCAGTTATGATGTCCTACTTATAAGGACAAATAAAGGGCGTGTTGAATAATAACCGGCTCTTACTGGGAGCTTGATAGTGTTCAGCGAGGTTTGGTTTTGGTGTGGGGGGGTTTCAGTAATTCTCCTTTCCTGGGAATCAGCAGGAAAAAAGAAAAAGCTACAGTAGAGACACGGCAGACGAAAGGAGGGTAAAAATAGACTGAATAGCAATGAGGCAACTTTCCTCTCGCCTAGAGCCATGTATGAGTCAAAGTGGGGGTTGCTTCTCCTCATAAGGACCTCTCGCAGCTCCTCAAGGTTTACAGAGGGAATGATTTTTCTTTTTTTTTTCTTTTTTACTCAGTCTAATCCAGCGAGTCCGGCGAGCCCTGGCAGGCCTCGGTCCTGCTTCTGTCGGATAAGGGAAAAAATTGGGGCAAGACACTCACGCACAGCGGGGGGGGGGGGGGGGGGGGGCGGTGTGAAGCTTCCACCGCACACATATATTCCCCTTCTCCAATATGAAGTCTGGATTTTTGGGGGGCATTTTGATGACACTCTGAATTAATCTGAATTAATCTTGCTTTAACCAGAGTCCCCCTGGCAAAACAGTGAGTGGAGATGTGAGGAGGATGATTGTAAAAAAAAAAATCTCTGGGGAACTCTCCTTTCATGATTAATTTGAAGTTTACTGTTTGTGATTAACATGTCAGGGCCTGGGAGCCTCAGATTAGATTCACGCTCAGTTTATATGTGGCTGAGAATATTATTTACACTTTAGTTAGTGTGCTGAGGCAGAGTAAACCTTGAATTAAAGATTACTAACATTACATACCCTCAGTACTGCAGCAGCCAAGGCCAGTCTGCCCTGAAAACAGATGTGAAATACATGAATGCAGGTCCAGAAAGATGGAGCATAACAAGGTGTTCGGCTTGAACGTGAAGTGAATTTTAGAGGCAACTGCGAACACAACCCTGTCTCCTAGAAATTATATCAGTATCCAACTAATGTGCAACAGCAAATAGTTGTACTTGTTGGAACTTAAGCTAGCATTCCTCCCTGATTCCAGTCTTTGTGCTAAAGCTAGCACATCCAACAATGTTTTTTTGCATAAAACGGTAAACCTGTGTTGTGGTTAGGCCTTTTCGTTCACATGATGATGCATTCTGGGGGCCTGACAACACCTGAAAACTTTTGAAACTGGGTTCCAGAGTGTAATCTTTGGAAATCGCCACCTTAACCATTGCTGTGGAGACTGGCAATAGAGTGGAACAGGAATGAGTCCTAGAACTTTAAAAGTTTATTAGAATGTTAGCACTCCTGGTTCCCTCGTCCCAAAGTCAATGGGTTTTTGGTTAAATGTCTGAAATAAGGTCTGATACATCATCCCTGCACCACGCTATAGAAGACAAACAACAACAACACTCGATTATTGACCTGCGTTTGTGCTGCAGACTCATCAAGTTACATCACCATCTACTGGCCTAGCACACTGCTGCGTTTTTGCAGTGTGCACAAAGATTGTTTTCACAACGTTGTCGTGTGAATGCAGAACATTTTTAAAATGCAAAAGAAAAACTTTACAGTTTTCAGCAGAACTGTTGTCGTATAAACAGGGCCATAAATCTATGTTCAGGTATCTCGGAGACAGGAAGCCTTCCCAAGATGTCTTCATATTTCCACAAGAAAACCAGTCATTTCTGCACTGTTACATGGACCAGTGTGTTTGTGTGAGAGAGTGAGTGAGCGAGCTTTGTGGGACACTGAGTCTATAAAGATGACTCATTTCACTGCTACACCAGCTGATGCCTGTTTGTTTAATGCAGTCATTCCCGTTATGAAAACACCAACCTCCCAATAGAAACACACAGCTGCCGGATTCACACTTTATAGAGCTACTACAACTTTAATGAAGAGTTTACTTGTCAGGAAAATGTTAAAGTATTCTGTTTTAAGTGTTCAGAAAACAACAACTGATGCTGTTGTTCTAGTTATTTTATATTCATAAACCCCAAATGTACACGGATCTTTAATGTTTATTCCTGTTGTTGATCATTGTTGCTTTTTATTTTTAAGACTCTAACTTTATCCACATTTGTTACCATGTGTGTACTGATACTTATTCATTGTTAAGTTTATTTTATTTACACTATCATTGAACGTGATTCCAAAACCAGCCTCTGTGCGTCCGTAAACACACCTGAATTTAACATTTGTTTTTTAGTCAACAGCAACAATTATCTCTTGGCTAGAGATAGTTGTTTTACTTGCCTAGCCATAGTTTATTTGCCATAACTATGACATTTCCCTAAGCTTTAAAAAGACGACCATTCTTCTTTCTTGTCAAACTCTTGCGCCTACATTACCCATAATGCATCTCGAGCGCTGACATATTCAGCGGGAGATTCAGGTGTGTTTTGCTAGTAGCAGATAACGTAGCCTGGAGCTTGTAGCCTGCAGCAGAGATGAGGAGCGTACTGATGAGATCTGGTTTTCTTTTTTAACTTTTCAAACTTGTAGTCCTCTTCAGCCCCAACCGACGCTGAGTCGTGCCTCCCGAGATGTTTTACTGAAGTGCCCCATGTTGTCCATTTTGTCCGGCAGTTTTATAGTACTGTTACACGAAGATTTCCCCCTTCTCTGTGGAGCAAAGGGGTCGAGACCAGACCATGAAAAACAGACCCGGTGTGTTTAATTTAGCAACGTGCTTTTGATTAGAACGTCGGTTAGTTACGTTTCGTGGAACGTTATTACGTTTCGTGGAACTGTACTGAGGAAAAGAAAAGAGAGAAAGAAGAGATGGAGCGAAGTGAAATGGCGAGACAGAAGGGAAAGAGTATGACGAGGGTGAGAAGGAGAAAGAAGGGGGAGGGAAAAGGGAGGGGAAGAAACAGGATTAAGGGAGAAGAAGAGCGTGGGATGAGACGGTTATGACAAGGAGAGAGAGAGAGAGGGAGCGTACACATACACACACATACAGAGGTGACTGTGACGTCAAAGCAGAGCCCAGCTGACTCGCTCGCTCCGCCGTGCCTCTCGCTGACCAGCCTCGCGCTCTCCTGCAAATCTACTCCACGCGGCTGCTGCTGCTGCTGCTGCACGCCCTTTTAAAACACCGAGGAGGAGGAGGAGGAGGAGAAGGAGACGAAGAAGAAAGGGGAGAACTCACACGGAGAGACGGCAGCAGCAGGAGGAGAAGCACGGAAGGTCCATTCTCATCCTCGCGCGCAGCACACGAGGAGACATACAGGACATCATTTATTTTTTTCCGGACACTTTACATGGAGATGAGCCAGCTTTGCCTCGCGCGGTCTCCTCAAAGAGATAACCGAGCAGGACTGTGAGGGAGGGAGGATCGTTGTGTGTCTTGGCACCACTCCCCCCATCGCCGCCTCCTCCCTCACCCCCTCCCCCCCCCCACCCTCCTTGGCCAGGTGTTGCATCTAAGCGCGAGCCCCTCGTGTCGATGGAGAGGCACGAGAAGGAGGGTTGACCGCGTTGAGGAGCTCGCGCACTCGACACTGATCCTGTCTGCGGAGCCTCTCGAGCAACAACAAGTTGACAATTTTGAAATTTGTCGGGCTCGAGACCACTACGTGTTTTTTGAAGATTGTATTTAACGGATTTTTCCTCTGTTTTGCCTTTCCTGTCGGCTATGGACCTTAACGGATTTCTCTTTTTTGTGGCATCTTTTATGAACGATACAAAAAACGGGAATTAACGTGAAAATTTGTGGGGTTTTTGTGCTCTCCAGCGGCACGCGCACGTAGGAAAAAAATGGCAAAGTAAACGGATCCAGGTGTGCCAACGACGCACGAGCCATTTTCATTTCGAGGGGTTAAATTGAAAATCTGATTTTCTTGCCGTTTGTCAGAGCTGCCCCCTGACACCGCGTGCACCCCAGAACTTCCGCCTTGTTTTTCCAGGCTCTCCGTGACGCCGCGGCACCCTGATGGTGCGGACGGTCGGCGCACGGTGGCTCGAGCTGCTGCTTGGACACGCCGCCCGGTGATTCTTCGCCTTCAGCTCGGAGACACGGTGCATGGTGCATGGCGATGATGATGGTACGTGGTTGATCCGGGAGATGCTTTTCCACTCGAGTCGGATTCATGGGCTGTTTCTTCAGTGGGATCGTTCGCGTGACAATGACCTCCAACCGCGCTTTACCCCGTGCCGTGCTCGCCGCAACCCGAGAGAGAAGCACGCGCCCCCGGTTCGATGCGCACGAGAGGACGTCGTCTCCCCAAAATCGCTGAGCTAACTCACAACCGGGAAGGGAGGTATACAGTAAAACACAACCGAATAGGAGAAGATAAACAACAACAACAGCAGCAGCAGCAACAAGCGGCGGCAGTGATGGAACTGTCCGAGGTCCGGTGCTCCAGCGCGAGCGAGGAGCTGTACACCATCAACAAGACCCCGAGCAGCAGCAACAACAGCAACAGCAGCGGCAGCGCGCGACCCAAGCGGCTGCTGTGGCAGAACGCGGTGCGGCACATCACCGAGCAGCGGTTCATCCACGAGCAGGGCGGCGGAGGGGGAGGCGGAGGAGGGGTGAAGGGCATAGGGCCGGACGAGCCCTACGACCCGAGCCAAGGCGCGCGGAAGCAGTCGGCGGGGCGGACGTCGGTGGGAGACCGGCACAACAACGGCGGGACCAAAGTGTTCCCGGAGCGCGCCAGCAGCGACCTGGGCTTCCTGCAGATCGACTGCGCGCCGAGCAACTCCGACTTCTTTCTGAACTGGGGCTACACGTACCGGGGCGTCATCTTCCCCACGCTGCGGAACGCCTTCAACTCCCGCGACCTGGAGCGGCTGTACCAGCGCTACTTCCTGGGCCAGAGGCGCAAGTCGGTGGTGGTGATGAACATCCTGGACGTGGTGACCAAGCTCACCCTGCTGGTGCAGCACCTCACCCTGGCCTCCTACTTTGAAGCTCAGTGGTAGAAGGGACACTGCATGCCACCCTGCAGAGCGTGTGGGACTGGGCACACCTGATCTGGGCCTGGGTGCCAGCCACGGGGGAATGGCTGGTCTGTCACCAGGCAAGGTCACCTGGGCCATCCTGTCCTGGCCCACCGACCCACATCCCAGTCCAGCTGGCTTATCTCGGTGACCCAGTCGGTCTCCACCTGTCCAGGTGGTCTCGTCTGTCCTCACCGTTCCATCCTCCTCTCCTCAGCCTCCTCCTCTGGTCTCCTCATCCTCACTGATCCCCACCCTCCTCCTCTGCCCATCCCCTTTCCAGCTAACCTCCTCTCTCCCATGCCCTCATCTCCCTCCTCCTCACTCCCATCTCCTCACCTCCCCTCCCTCTCCCTTTTACATCCTCTCTATCTTTTCCTTTCCTTCACCCTCCCACCAGTCTCTTCTCCTCACCTCTCCTTTCCTCCTCCTCTTCTCTTCCTATCCTTTACTGGCCTCCTCGTCTTCATTCTTCATCTTCTGCCACGTCTCCTCAATCCTCCTCTCCTCCTTTTTCCATCTTCATCCCAGTAGTCCTCTTTGTCTCCTTCTCTCTTCCTCTCCTTTCCTCTTCTCTCTTAACCTCTCCTCCCCTCCTTCCTCTAGTCTTCCCTCTCCTCCATCCCCCTCTTCGGTCTTCCCTTTGTTGCTCCCTTGGCCTCCTCTCCTCCTCTTTTTCTGTCTCCATCTTCCTCTCTTCCTCCTCAATCCTCCTCTCCTCCTTTTCCTATTCTTCAGACCTTCTCCTCTTCCCCCTTTAGTTTCTGTTTAACTTTCTGCTTCAGATTTGTGTTTGATTCTGATCTGCTCTGTGTTTTATTTCACCTCTGTCAGTGAAACCAAAGAGCAGGTGTGTTATTCTGTATGAACAGGTGTGAATCTGTTCGTCTGTGGCTCTGATTCATGATTTATTAGGTTTTTATTTCAGTTGTAAGTAAAGAAATGAGACTGTGACAGCAGCTGGTCTGCTGAGGTTTCAGCACCAGGAACTGTCCACACTGCAGCTCACAGCAGGTTCAGCGCCCTCTACTGGACACTTCCTGTTTGTCTCTCTGTCTTCCTGTTTTCCTGTCTGTCTGTCTTTCTCTGTCTGTCTGTCTTTCCTACTGTCTGTCTTTCTCTCTCTTTCTTTTTTCTTCATGTCTTTTTCTCTTTGTCTCTTTCTTTTCTTTGTTTTTCTTCCTTTCTGTCTTTCATTCTTTTTTCTTTCTTTTTTGTCTGTCTTTCACTCTCTATCCTGTCTTTCTTTCTCTGTCTTTCATTTTTTCTTTCTTTTTTCTGTCTTTCTTCTATCTTTATGTCTGTGTCTCTCTTTTTTCTTTCTTTCTTTCCCTGTGTCTTTCTTTGTTTCTTCATGTCTTTCTTTAAGTTTCTTTTTCTTTTTTCCTTCTTTCTCTCTCTCTTTATTTGTTTTTGTCACACTGTATTTTGTTCTTTCTTTCTCTCTGGCTGATTTTCCCTTTTTTAAAATCATCTAATCAACTCTAAATGTTCTGTACAGTGAATCAGGTTTTATGGTTTTGATTAGAACTGAAATGAATCAGTGACCGAGGTTAAAGTGATGATGTTTACATCCACATCAGTTGATTCTAAACACACAGACAAAACAAACCAGGGACTGTTTATAGTCAAACAGTGTTCAGTCACCTAACATGGAACTGTTTTAAAAAGAGGCATAAATATTTCCTACACTGAGACTCAGCTCTTTAACGTCACAGTTGTTTCACTTCAGATCCTGTGTTTGCATATATCTCTCTTTATTCTGGCAGAGTTGTTGCTGCTTGGTGTTTTAGTGTGGTGTCAGTATATATATGCAGTATATTTATGTCTGTTGGTGGTGTAGGTGGAGCTGTAATCCATCACAAAATACTACAAATGAATGACTCCCTATTTTCCTGGAGTATTTGCTTCAGTGGGAAATCTAAGGTAGTCATCAAGAAAAAGGTTCATTATGAAGCTATTTGCAGCAGATTTTCTAACGCGATATGGCATTTTCAGGAGCATTTTATTCATCATCTTTAAGCATTTTAAGCTTTTTATGTATCATCAAACACACTTCATGTTAGGAGGAGGATTAGAGGTTAAAAACATAGTGTGAAAAAACACGAAAAGAAAAAAACATGGACAGAATTTATGAAATTACATGGTGTTATTGGTGTGAATGATTCACAGTTTCATGAGACCAGGCTGGATGTTCATTTGACTGGACTCTGTTGATCTGAAAAGGGGTTTGTTGTTTGTAGTTTGTCGGGAAAATTCCTCATTATTCTTTTCCTGTCCTTGTGGGAAACCCCTGCTGCAGGGGACGACAGTAATGTGCTGAAACTATATTACTGCAAGCTGTAAGTCAATATACAAGCTTTTTGTTGGAGCACATTGGACAGGTTATAGTTTAGGTCTCTGTTTTCTTTTCTGTCATGACTTTTAAGTGTTTTGAAATGATTATAATTAAGAAAATGATCCATCCGTCAAAGGCTTTTGTTTCTTTTTTAACTCTGGAAAATCACTTGTCTCAGTTGGTTTAAATATGATGATTTTAACGTAGAGATGAATTATTGGGCAGCAGGTTTAGAAGTTAGATCCACAACCCCACATTTAAAATTAAGGTTGTTGTGATTTGTTCAGCGAAGTAGATCAAGGACAAACTGCAGATGAAGTGTGTGTTGATAGAAAACTCTCACCTGGAGTGGATAATTCAACAACGTGGAAATCAGAGGATGTTTGTGTCAAAGTCTTTAGTGAAGTCCTCAGATGTGTTTTCTGCTTTTAATTCAGCGTTTATTTTCTCAAGTGCAACGCATACCTCATTTCAGAATTAAGCTCTTCACATCAACATTAAACTCTTCACATCAGTGGATAGTGCTCAGGTTTATTTCCCCGTCAGCTCGCCCTGTTTTGGCCATGTTTCTAATTTCCTCAGAGACGCTCGAGCTGTTTATGTTTTTGAAATGAGCAGAGACGACGACGTGTCGGGCATCATGAGGACACTTTATACTCGACAGGTTGTAAATACAGACAATACAGAAACATCATCATGAACACAATGAAACATGAACCCAACAAAACAAATCCCCAGGAGACATAATGTGACTGATTAAAATATGTTTATACTGTGTAGTCTTAGTCTTAACATCTGAACATCTAACATCTGAACAATGTTAGTTGACAGTCAGCACAATAACTAACTAAATACAGTTTTTAATGAAATTAGTAATTAAAGAATCCGTTTATTTACAGATCCACGTCCAACACTGTGAAAATCACCCGTCATGTTATCAATTTAAATCCAGATTATAATCAACTCCCAAATGTTAGAGTGTTCATTGTTGATATTTCTAAGCTCACAAATGTTAAAGGAGCTACTTGTATGTTTTGCTATCGCTACATGTTAAACGTTAGCATTAACAGCTGTTAGCTTACTAGTCTGGAAGAAAGCTCAGCATCAAACTTCATTCCTTTACTCGACAGAGAGCTGTCTCCAGTGGAAACCAATGTCACTGTTTTGCTTTTAGCTCTATCACTCCCTCTACTGAAGTTAGCATGCTAACCAGCTAGCCCTGGCCTGTCTCATCACTTTCCGACAGCAACTCATTGTAGTGTCCAGACTGCCCTGAAGCAGTAGCACTGCTCAGAGGACGTATTCTAACCTCTTGTATTGTAAACGCAACAATGGCGGAAGCTCTTGGCAGCAACTGTCTGCTCCCGACGGCAGAGAAAACATACAAAAATCCCCTTTAAACATTCTCGCATTCCAGGTTGTCAGTTTATCTTATATAGGTTATATTAAGGCTAGTAGCTCTATAATTGATGAGTTGATCCACAGAATATTACTTGGCAACAATTTTCTTAATAAATGATGGTTCCAGCTTTTCAGTCATGAGAATCTGCTGTTTTTCTCTTCTTTTATATTTCAAGATTCAAGAGATTTGAAGAACAATAAGATGGAATAAATGCAGTGCTTGTTGATGCTGCTCAGAGTCATTCATGTTCAGACAGGAGGGAAACTCCCAAAATACTCTGGAAACCTCATGTTCTGCGGCCTAAACGCCACTGAGCGTGCTCGGTGCGATTCATGCCACCTGATGCAAAAAGATGAACAGAGCCTTGTCCTTCCACCGGTATCACGCTGAATCCCATCATGCCTCACTCTGAAGTCTCAGCTGACCCTGTGCGTGGTCGTATAACTGCGATGCAGCTGACTGCACGCTGCACTGTGTGTCTCCTGTTGTGTAGCTCAGGGGGGATTTCCCAGCTTCCCCCTTGTTGTGGTTCAGCTGTGTCGCTCTCCGCTCGCAGCCACCGACCCAGCGAGCCTGTCAGAGGAAAGGTCGGAAGTCGAGAGCTTTTAAAGAGGCTGCTGTTAGCTGGATTCAGAGTTTGACACTCTCTGCTTTGCAGTGGTTTGATTGCTGTCTTTTATGACTTTTACAGATCAATTAAACATCTGATATCTGATTGATTAAACTCAGTGGTGACTCAGCCTGTTGTCAGTCCATAAAGGCTTTTCCATCTGCTGCTCGAAACTCTCACTGTCAGGTGGATTCAAGAGAAATGATAGCCACCATTACCGAAATCAGAAAATCTCTGGCTTAATTCAAGACCAGGATGCAGTAATTATATAACAAACTGTAACTGTACTGTGAATAATTTCAGATTTTCTCTGTTGTATTTGACAGTAGTTTGGGGTTTTGGACTATACATGATTGACAAAATTCTTCACGATCAGAAACCAATTATTCTCATACCTAATTCAGAGACATCGCTTTGGATTTGTGGAACTTGCGATGGGCACTTTCACCATTTTCTGCGATTTAAGTATGATTTGTAGACCTGGGGCATCTCTCTTAACACCACTAGGTTTATTTATTGATGGGATTTTATGACACATTTTTCCTTAATCAAAAAATTGCAGCTCCTGCGATTCGGATATCGCAGTTCGGCAACTTCAGCAATATTTTAAAAAAATAATTCTTCAGCTCTAGTTTGAGCCCAGATAATTCGACCTTTCTTTGACATCTGAATCACCAAATCCATGATAAACATCAACAAACTATGACCATTAAACAACTAAACGTCCATGATTTAAGTCTTTTAAGTTTTTTTTAATTAACATATTATCCTATCAAAGGATGCAGTAATTATTTTCATTTACAGGAATTAAGTTTTTTTGACACTGATGGATCTCCGCCTTTATATTATGATGACTAAATAAAAATTCTCCATATTTCTCTGATATGTAGGAGTGTTTTCTCTTTGTCAGTGATGAGTTCATTAATTAGCCTCCACTTCGTGTCATTATTATACGTATTAACTTGGAAGTATTAAACTCTGTGGGCGGGTGGGGAGGGATTATTTTGGCATCGCGTGCTGGTATTAGTCAACCTGAAAATGCTCCGGGATCAGCGCCTTACATGTTCCGTCTTAATTCGGGGCTGCCATGACATGCGAGCAGGGGTTGGTTGTGGCGTGTATGTGCAGCTGAATGGATGGCGGCGGTAAGGGGGAGGATTAGGATGGCTCATACTGCACTCCTGGGGTTAGGAGGACCCGGGCTCGCTGTGAAATTAAACATCCTGGACTCAAGCGGTGCTAATCTGCTCTTATTAATTGTGTTTGCTTGAGGATGTGGCGAACATATAATATGCATAATCACACAAGTTAAACTGGATGTGTAGACAGGAAGTGGCTTGTTTTACGAAGCAGTTACAATTCTGTGGTGAATGAAACTTGAGGTCATACTGTTGTTTTTTACAGACATAATCTGTCACTTTTTACTTATATGCATGGACGACACATGAATGAAGTCTTATAATCCGGATTTTAGACAAAAGTAGACCGGCCACCATTACTACCACGGCAGCTCACGTGTAAACCCAACTACAACACTAATGAAAAATAAAAGGGAAGGGAATTTACTGACTTGATTTTATGTCGGAGAATAAAACCTGAAAATGTCTTGAGTTTGTGTTAAAACCACAGACCTTATTTCACACATTTAACCAAAAACACATTGACTTCAGGGTGAAGGAACTGAGAGTGCTAACATGCTAACGTGTCTTCGTTAGCTTGTTACTGTGCTGTATTTGCTGGTTGAAATTCCACTTTTAAGATATCACGTTTCCATTTTTTAGATTAGAATTTTAGATTGATGCATTTTTTTCTGATTACAATGCAGTAAATCAGGGATATTGATGATTGAAGTCACAAAGGTTTGATTACTTCACACAGGACTTTTATACCTGGACTGCGTTGTGTAGTGAACATCCACCTAAACGCCCCTGTGTTTCATCATTTAAGACCTGTATCCAGACTCACTCTCTGTCTCTGAGCCTGATTCTTCCTGTCAGACTCAGAATAGCCTCCATCGATCCAGCTTCGTCTCTTTTAGAGCATCTCAGGGCCCCCATTGGCCCTCACATCCCTTTTGTCTCCGTCCTCCCTTTGGAGGGCTTCAATATTGACCGTTGCTTTTTTCCTTTAAAACGATCACGCCCCATCCTCTGGCTCCCTAAACAATAATCTCATATTGACCCGTTACTTGCTTTTATTTTCCACCCTGAAAAGACCTACAAATAGACCTGGTTTTCGCTGTCAGTCGTGCCTGTATTGACGGCTGCCTTTGTGTAGAAGTCACTTAGCCTTTTTTAGTTGCTGTTAAATAAACAGAGGCATCCTTAAATAGCAGATTAGGTGGTTCTGGGCAGCAGAGAGGAGTGTATGTGTGTGTGTGATAATGCATGTGTTGTTCCCGTGACGCTAAGAGCATTATAAAACCGTCAATAGCACTGTATCTTCTTCCCCTCTGTTCACACCCGCACATAGAAACACACAGTGAGAGCTTCGCGCCCGCCGATTAGCCGCCGTTCTTCAAGCTCGCTGCAGCTTTCTCTTTCAAGGTCAAACTCGGCTTACCTAGAGCACCGGCTGCACCGAGGAGATAGAGGAGAAACGAAAGAGAGAGAGAAAAAAAGGCCAACAGTGGATTTGATAGGAAGACTACATGCCTGTGTTTTCAATCTTATGCCTTTAGCGCACCCTGAAATAAATGTTTTGTGTATTTTAAGGTTAAAAAGGCTTTGCTGTTTTCCACTGCTGCGAGCCAATCACAGTACTGTCTCTTCAAAGACGTCTTCTTCGTCTCTGCTTCATTTGCATTTTAGATTTCAGGTGTTTATATGTGTTTATTCTCACAGCTGCATCTGGAAGTAAATCACAGGTTTAGTGATCGTCCTTTACTGTATATGTGGTTAACGATTGAGATGCTTATTCATCTGGTGCCGGTGGTGGCTCATGGGAGGGCATTGGCTCTGCCCTCCATCTGATTTATTGAACCAGGACTAATCTGATCAGCTGAGGCTGTCGTCACCAGAAAATTTACACCATCAGTCATTGGTTTGAACGATTAAAATGACACGTTACGTCCTATGATCATGTGACAAGGCATGGAAATCGCTGTTTGCATCCCTTCCTTTAGCAACAGTCAGTAATGGTGCCTTTTAACCCCGACAAACAATAATTCTCTTGTCTAAACCGAGCAAACGTGGTTAACCAAACTTTAAGTGTAGACATGGCGTAGGTTGTTTTGGTAGGAGCTCACCTTAACCTCCATTTTGTAGCTTTTAGAGCAGGATCTTCATCAGCAGATACAGTTGTTCTCCTCCTAAGGGTGTAACTCAACTCACGATTCAGTTCGATAATCGATACAGGGTTCACAGATCTGTATTGTCGCGATAAAGCTAAGGGTATATGTTATGAAGTAATCTTAAAGTTATTATTTATTCCTTTAAAACCCAGTTTCTTATATTTTCCTTATTGTAAACTAAATTCCAGTTAAAATGCAAAAATAAAATCTGTCTTGCCGTTATTGTCTTATTCAACTGACTACAGTGCAAAAGAAAAAATACTGTATTGGCCTAACTTATGTTTAAAATTGGGGTTGTTTTATATTTTATGACAAATCAATTACATTTCCATTCTTTACAACGTATATTCTTTTTGAGTGGAGCGTGTACCAGTGTTAGTACAGTCTTAGTGAAGACCATGTGATAGAATCCAAAGCACCAGGAAACTCGTCTGGACCTTTTTGACGAGCAAAAGAAATTGGAGCTTTCAATCATAGGGTGTTCATATGTTGATGTAGGATGTAGTTAACAGATTTCAGTCCCATTACATGATCTTCCTCGGTGGATGATGTTTTCTTGTTTGATGAGACAAAACAAAAATCTGTTAGAAAAAATTATTGTTAGGAGTATCTGTTTTGGACTCACTTTCTCATGTGACGCACTCAGTTACTTATTTAAGAAAACCTGCAATTTTCCTATAATTTCTGATGTGTGCAGCAACTGTTTTGTGTCTTTCATGACATATAGTTGGACTGATCCTTGTGGTCTGTGCTCACTTGTTACTAGGCAGAATTTTTGCTTCCTAAAACCCCTGAGTACGATGACAGTGATGGGCAGCCATGTTGATCCTGGCACAGTTTATGTGAAGTCGCGGTGACCTTTAAGGCCCAATTGTCATCCAGACGAAGTCTATCTGCCGCTTTTCTCTGCAGACATTTCCTCTGCGAGCGACTGACTCAGCTCCATGAATAATCATTTCTGAGGGAGGACGGGGAGGAGGCGCAGAGGGACGAATCAGTGACTCCATCCTTTAGCTCCTTACCTCCCTTTCACCCTCCACCTCCTCCTCCTCCATCGCGCCGGTTTCATGCGGTTGATCTCGGACAATCTTGCTGTTACCAGACACTGCACTCAGCCGCTCTTAATATTTAATGAAGGATCAGGGCCATCAGCCGCAGCTTTTTGAGCTTTTAAGGGCAGAGTTTTCCAGTGACATTTTTATGCCGCGACCTTCCAGGCATTTCCAAAAATTGTTTCAGACGAAAAAGCTTTTACCGTCCTTCATTCTCATTCTTTCTGTTGTGTATTAACCCCGAAATCGGGGCAGGAAATGAACACTTTTCATCCATTTAGAAAACAGCAGGCGTTATTACAACTTAACCATCCAAACATGATTTCTTTTTTTTTTTTCTTTTTTTAAAATCTTTGAGATGTTTCTGACGAGTGCTTGGTTAACTGTTAAAGTGGGGAAGCATGTAATTTAAGAATTCTGGAATATTATTAAAGCCTCCTCCAAATATAATATAATCATTCACTAAATATTTATTTTGTACGCAGAAGATTTGGTGTAAGTACCGTACACTCAGGGCTTTCATGTGCCTCAGCTTTACACAGAACCAGGCCTTTGTACTAATGTACCCTGATTTTTAGAAGCTCTTATCATCATATTTAATAAGACATATTCCCATTTTCTGATGTGCTCCCATTTTAATTGTTGTTGATGCTATTTTCTGTAAGACTTTAAACTTTTTAAGGGTTTTATCCACTTGTTGAGTCGTGACGTGACGACCAATGAAAATACTGTTTCCAGATCACACTTCTCCGAGGCTCTCCTGTTTTCAAGATGCTGCAGTGCTGTGTCCCGTGTTGTTTGAACAGATCTGGGTCCACAAAACAATTCAGTGTCATTCTAGTGCTTTCCTTGTGATGAGAAAGTGAAGAGGAAATGGTTGCAGTTGAATTACAAATTACAATTTTTAAACAAATTAAGAAAAACAATGTTATCACCCACTAGTAAAAGCAGGTACCCCTGATATAAGGGTTTTACAGGGTGTTGCTATAAGCTCACATCTCTGTGTTTCGTTTGTCAGTCCCGTGCTGCCAAGCTAAGGCGAATGAGTGATGCTAATGACCTTGGCTACCTATCTTTGCCCAGATAAGGTGAAAATAGCCGGTATATCTGGCTCGTCACTATTTTTTGGGCCTTTGAAAGGGACTGACAACTGGCCTAAACACGAAAATGAGGCTAATGGCAAGAAGCACCTGTAAAAACCATAGCTTATCAGAAATTGCCTGCCCTAAGTGTACTAACGTTAGCAAGTTAGCGTCATTTCCTCCATTTGTTTGAAATTGTAACTTGCAACAGCCATTCACTCGTTCTTGTCCATGGAAGCAGTGAGAATGACGCTGAATCAATTTTGGACTCAGATCTGTTCAAACATCACGGGACACAGCACGAGAGAATCTTCAAAGTTGGACCTGGAAGCAGTATTTTCGTCAGTTGTGATGTCGCAACTTAACAAGCAGATACAACCTCAACAGTTCCTCCAGTTCACATTAAAACTCCTCCATTTAATTAAGGGCACATCTCTGCCTATATCATGAAAAATACAGTATATGAAACACCTGGAAACAGAACAGTAAACTATGGAAATGTACATGTTGAATTTATCATGATGGCCGACTCATATACTGGCTTTTATTTGAGAATTAATCAGCATCAACGTAATCCACAGTTAACATAAATATCAAACTGTTTGTTCACAGACAGTTGGATGGTTTTATGCAAATGTCAAAGAATAATATGTGTTAAATAATAACACACGCTCTGTGTGAATGGAGAGTTGATTTAGTGTTAGGGCTCATTGCCATCCTGGAAACTTAGCTGAGGGGATTTTGGCCATGGCGATCTCCGTTTGTCACCATGTTTTGTTCCTCCCGTATAAATCCTCTATGAGGAGAAGCCAAATGAAACTGCGATCTATCGGCGAATTACAGCCCCGAGTCTGGGCTCTAAAACAATGAAAAAAAAGAAGGAGTCATGAAGTAGCTTGTTTCTCCTCTCTGCTCTCTGCTTTGGGCTCTTGGCCTTTTTGTAGAGTTTGGTGCCAGAGGTGTCTGGCCAATAAATCCCCAGAACTGAACAGTCCACTTCCTCGAGGAATAAGGAGTTTCTCCACCTTCTTCTTTCCTTGTCTCACTGATCTTTACTCCTCTGTTGCTTTTCTCAAAGCGTCAAAGTCTAAATTTCCTGAAAGTGTATTTCTTTTTGATCCAGCATGTTCAGCAGTGGTGACGGCCTCCAAAGTTACCTGCAGTCATTCCAGTTTTCTACTCGCTAAATGTGACTCAACCTCCTCTTCTCTACATTATCAGCCCGAGCAGCCAGACATTCATCTCAATAAGCTTCTCTTTGTGTCGATTCCACTGGAACTGCTGACAGAACCTTAGCTACTGGTCTCATTTGTATTGTGGCAGGTAAATATAAGATGGCTAACTGCCTGATGTTCATGAACTCTTGGGGGCATAAATGTGACAACCTCATTGAGAGTTTTTTTAGGAAATGGCTGTCAAGCGTCTTAAATAATCGCGTTTCTATACACAATCAATGACCTGACTCTCGTGGCAAATTAACACCTTGAAATACAAAACTTCTGATGAACTGGAAAGTCAGGTGCAGACTGACAAGACTTTATTTTGTAAGTTATGAATTTGCAGAAAACTTGGATGTACAGCCCTGTCTCTGCATAACAGCTAAATATGTCTTAGGAAGGGAATATTTCACTGGGTTACGTTTTTAATTATATGATGAGGGACTCTTTTGTGAAATGTATCAACAAGTGTTTTTAATTTGTTTTCCTGCAGTAGCTTATAAAAGCATAATGATAGTTTACAGATTAGTCTTATGATTTACAAACTGTCTCACAACCCTACACTTGTATTTTAAATATAATTCACCAAAAGAAACAAAACACACAGTAAACAAGATATAGATGAATTTAGCTGCTTATTAGCATTAATATGATTAATATTATTTTCAAATTTCTGTAAACATCACAATAATATGTCAACATTGACTCTTTTGGCCGTGATAAATTATATTAAAAATCTGATGTGTACCCCATCGAATTTCCGGTTTCTAATTATCTTGCAGTTTCTAGAAGTAGACTGTGGGTTTGAGACTGAAATATCTTTGTTGTTTTTAATTCCTCCTCTGCTAATAATGACAATTAATTAATCTGGCATCTGTGTATTTTCTACAAGAATATTTCCAGGCATCAGTGTCTCTATTGGCAGAGATTTGCTGCTTTTCTTTATCTTATGTTAATTAATTAAATATCTCTGGGTTTATGGCTGCGTCTGACAAAACCAAGACGCCACAGTGACTTCCTGGGCTTTAGAAATTATGTTATTTTCCGACTATTTTCTGACATTTTACTGTAAACTGGCTCAAGAAATAATAAGACTAAAATATAGTAGAATAATTAGAATTGCACAGGAAAGTAAAATGCAAAACTCAAATTCAGTATAAAACTAAGTAATAAATGTACCCAAACTGAATGGGTTTTGAAGTTTTTAAAATGGATGATCAGCTCAGCTGTTAAATCACAATCTCCTTTGTTCTGAGCCCTGGACTTAAATTTTAAAAGCTTTGCGGTCCGAGGTCAGAGGAGTTTTTGTAAGTTGAGAGGATTAAGGATCAAAATATAGAAGCAGAGAGGAACTGTGGAGCTTTTAATATCTAATTAACATGATCTTGAGTTGAATTCAGAAACTCACTGGTCAAATAGATCAGCCAGGTTCATAGAGCGTAAAAAACACCACCATTGATTGTTTGCTTTATCTGTATTCCCTCCTCCACATGAATTTGTTATTGTGAAGTAAATGGCTGGAGGCTGGGGTGGGAGGTTAAAGGCTGAGGCGTGAGTTATCTTATACCGTCATCTCCGTCTTAATGGGCGCGTAGTGGAAGTCCCAAGACCCCCAAGACCTGCATGAGACCTCCTGAGGTCAAACAAGCGGATAACAACCAGGAACAAGACTGGGACTGTGGCTGCAGGGACGTGTTCAGCATCAGCAGTGTCAGTTCAGAACCCATCCATCTCATCTCTAACCATAAGACAGATTTTCTCGTCTTTGATTCTCATACCTGCAGGGTCAGTTGTGAAAAACTGATCCCTCGCTCTTTGGAGAGGAGTTGGAATGTGTACAAGTCTTTACGTGATCTATTTGGTTTATCTATTTATCTAAGAAGGACGCAGGCGCTACCCTACACCTTACTCATTAGTTGAAGAAATACCAGAGACAATATGAGGGCTGGAAAAAGGTTCCAACTTAGGCTAACTGGCTAGCTCCCATACTAACCATTAGCTTTAGCTATATTTAGTGTGAATAATAACTAGAAATCAAGTAAGTGAATTGGTTTTCGAATACAGATATTTCCGGATCTAGGGAGGTTGGGGCAGTTTTCTGAAAGGGTAGGGAAACTTAAGCTTTCTCTCCTCAACTACAGTTTCCACTGACATTATTTTTTCAAACTTTTCTGGTGAACTTTCCTCTTGGGAATACTAGTCTTAGTTTTCCTGTGTATTTCACCCCACAGATTAAGTGGGTCTGATATGCAACATTTGTCAGTTTGAGTCTGAGAACATATTGAGGACAGTTAAGCTCAGAGTGAGGTGATTTTAAACTATTCTTCACATTGAGGATGATTTCCAGTGGGATTACCCCCAAGCGGTAATCTTCATAGCGCAAACCAGCCAACAGCTCGCCACTCTCCTCTGGTCAGCGTTTAATGAGATTACTGTTGGATTACTGTTATCTGTCTGAGTAATGGAAAACAGCAGGTACTTGGGAAAAATGGAGGAACAACGCCTGTATTCAAGAATGATGAAATTTTTTTGACTTGAATTGTCTTAAAATTACTCTGTTGTTTCTTACAAATGCCAAATATTCAAGAAAGAGCTCATGTGTGATAGCGTGGAAATAATAAACATAAACAAGTTTAAGTGATATTAAAAAGAATGTAGTATAAAGTTAGTTTGTTAGCTGTTTGTGAGCAGAATCACAGACAGACAGGAGGTGCTTTGGTTTAATTGGCTTTTGGTGGATGGTGGCCACCAGGACAAACTTTTATGGAACAAACAAAGACCACAGACTTTAGCTTATTGTGGAAGCTTTTAAATGTTATCTCAAACAGTTTATGACCATGTGATTGCTGCCTGCTGATATTGACCTGACTCGCTCGACCAGATGTTTATGAAATACAAAAACTCGGTGAACTGGAAAGTCAAATTGCAGACTGGCAGACTTTATTTTATAAGTTGAAAGATGTTGCAAAGAAAACTTGGATGTACAACTAACCCTGTCTCATAACAATAATATATCTTAGGAAAGGGAATATTCCACTGGGTTACATTTAATTATGTAATGAGGGACTCTTTTAATGAAATATATCAACAAGTTTTGAATTTGTTTTCTGCAGTAGCTTGTATAATGATAAGTTTTTACAGTTAGTCTTATGGTTACAAACTGTCTCCACCTTCCTACACTTGTATTTTAAATATAAATTGCAAAAGAAGCAAAACCACACACAGTAAACAAGATATAGATGAATTGGCTGCTTATTAGCATTAATGTAGTTAATATATTTTCAATTTTCTGTAAACATCTGACCAATATCAATAGCAGCTCTTTTTGGCCGTGATAATCGTGTAGTAAAAATCGATAGCCCGCATCCCCATCGAATTTCCGGTTTTCTAGTACTCTTGCAGTTTCTAAAGGTAGACTGTGGGTTTTTGAGACTGAAATATCTTTGTTGTTTTAATTTCTCCTCTGCTATGTGGCTTAATTAATTAATCTAGCATCTCTATGTCCTTTTCTAGAATATTTCAGGCATCAGTGTCTCTGTGTGAAGATTTACTGCTTTTCTTTATCTTATGTGTTAATTAATTAAATATCTAGTTTGTAGCTGTTCGTCTGACCGAAACAAGACATACAGTGACTTTACACTGGGCTTTAGAAATTGTAATTGGCTTTTTCCATTATTTTCTGACATTTTATAGCAAACTATGACTCAAGAAAATAATAAGACTAAACTATAATCAGAATAATTAGAATTGCACAGGAAAGTAAAATGCAAAACTCAGGAATTCAGTGTAAAACTAAGTAATAAATGTGCCAAACTGAATGGGTTTTTGAAGGTTTTTTAAAATGGATGATCAGCTCAGCTGTTAAATCACAATCTCCTTTGTTCTGAGCCTGGACTGTGAAATTTTTAAAAGCTTTTGGTCCGAAGATCAGAGGAGTTTTTGTGCAGAAAGTTGAGAGGATTAAAGGATCAAAAATATAAGAAGCAGAGAGAGGAACTGTGGAGCTTTTAATATCTAATTAACATGATCTTGAGTTGAATTCAGAAACTCACTGGTCAAAGTAGATCAGCCAGAGTTCATAGAGACGTAAAAACACCACCATTGATTGTTTGCTTTATCTGTATTCCCTCCTCCACATAGTTTGTTGTAGTCGTGGCTGGAGGCCGGGGTCGGGAGGTTAAAGGCTGAGGCGTATTGATTATCTTATGCAAATCATCTCCGTCTTAATGGACGCGTGGTGGGAAGTCCCCAAGACCCCAAGACCTCGCTGACGAGGTCTCCTGAGGTCAAACAAGCCGGATAACAACCAGGAACAAGACTGGGACTGTGGCTGCAGGGACACGTGTTCAGCATCAGCAGTGTCAGTTCAGAGACCCATCCATCTTCATCTCTAACCATAAGACAGATTTTCCTCGTCTTTAATTCTCCCTTACCTGCCTGAGGTCAGTTGTGTTGATCCCTCGCTCTTTGGAGAGGAGTTGGAAATGTGTACAAGTCTTTCGTGATCTATTTGGTTTATCTATTTATCTAAGAAAGGACACCAGACGCTGCCCCTACCTTATCTGTTGGGTCTGAAAGAAATATCTGAAGACAATACTCAGGGCTGGAAAAAGGTTCAGCAACTTAGGCTAACTGACTAGCTCCCATGCTAACCATTAGCTTTTAGCTGTATTTAGTGTGAATAATAACTGAAATCAAGTAAGTGAATTGATTTTTTCCGAACCCCAGATATTTCTCGGATCTAAAGGAGGTTGGGGAGCAGTTTTCTGAAAGGGTAGAAACTTAAGCTTTTTCTCCTCAACTTCTGATTTCCACTGAGCATTATTTTCCAAACTTTTTTCTGGTGAACTTTCCACTCTTGAGAATGTCATTCTTAGTTTTCCTGTGTGTTCACCCCCACAGATTAAAGTGGGTCTGATATGCAACATTTGTCCAGTTTGAGTCTGAGAACATATTGAGGGACAGTTTAAGCTCAGAGTGAGGGTGATTTTCGGCTTATTCTTCACATTGAGGATGATTTCAGACAGGATTACCCCCCAGCGGTAATCTATTCATAGCACCAGGCGCCAGCCAGCAGCGCTCGCCACTCTCCTCTGGGGTCAGCGTTTAATGAGATTACTGTTGGATTACTGTTATCTGTCTGAAATGTGGAAAAACAGCAGGTACTTGGGAAAAAATGGAGGAACAACGCCTGTATTCAAGGACGGTGAAATTTTTTTTGACTTGAATTGTGTCTTAAATTATAAACATTTCTTACAGAAAGTATGAAATATTCAAGAAAGAGCTCATGTGTGATGACGTGGAAATGACAAACATAAACAAGTTTAAAGTGATATTAAAAAGAATGTAGTGTAAAAGTTAAGTTTTGATGACTGTTTTGTGGCAGAGCAGAATCACAGACAGACAGGAGATTGCTTTGGTTTAATTGGCTTTTAGTTGGATGGTGGCCACCAGGGACAAACTTTGTGGAACAAACAAAGACCACAGACTTTAGCTTATTTATTGAAGCTTTTAAATGTTGTCTCAAACAGTTTGCTGCCAGCTTGTCAGTGTCTTGAATTGATTTATCCATCAAAAACTGTTATATTACAGGCATCTGGCCTTTAGTCTGACCCTGAATCTCTGTCTCCTCCTGCTGCTCTGAGTAAAAAAAAAAAAAAAAGCTGTTAGTCTACAACTGAAACCTGGTGTTTCAGTTCATGTTTCACAAAGAGCTGAAATTATTTGTTAATTAAATGAACCAGCAAGTAACATAGAAGTCATTTTTCAAGCAAATATTATAAAACCTGTCTAGTTTCAGTTTCTCAAATGTGATGATTTGCTCATGTGTTCATTTTCTGTTATTAAAAATTTTTGACTGTTACTGACAGTGAAAAAATAATAATCCACGTTATTCTTATCTTGTCACAGTAATATTAAATGTAGTTGAAATATAGCCAGCGATGCATGATGTCCAATCTAGTGGACGGATGATTAATCGTAATTTCCTCCTAATATAAAATCAATATTTGGAAATGTTAACTATAGTATTACTCCTTAGATGTTACTTGATGTTACCTTCTATAGAACGATTGACAGGATATTCTCGAGCTGCTCAGCATTTCTGGCCATCTGTTGGTCATCTTGGTTTTGAGAAATTTGTGTTGGTGACTGATGTGCAATTCTATCATCAAAACCCATGCATATACAAGAAAACTGCTTTTTAACAGCTGTCCACTGTAGTGACCACTATGTGGCAGATATTCTTTGAAACAGCACTGCTCTTGTGGCTTCTTGTGGACAGATACTTCCATTAAAGCATTAGTTTGTCTCATAAAAGTGGTGAAAGTGCAGAGAGAGTCTTAGAGAACGACACTGGATCCAAACAGAGCAGTTTGACACTTGCCAATGAAATTGCCAAGCTGACCGTGAATTTGCCTGTGGGCTGTGTGCAGGTTGACACCCTGGTATTACACAACAACGACTACCTGTCACGTCTGATAAGAGTCCGGCAGCAGGAAAACCATTAGCTTTTAGAAGAGCGTCAGAGTTGGTAGAAACAGCGGCGTTGTCACAGCCAAATGTTTCATAACCACAGAGATGCAGAGACTAATGGACATTTTTAGACTGGGACAAGTGTGATTTTGGATTTTTTTGACTCTTCTAAACATGGCTTTTCAGAGGAACTCTGTTGATTCTGGACATCTAAATGTATTTTTTCTTCATGTCTGTTTTATCATCAGGATTATTATGGCAGGTGTACGAGTGGCTCTGGAAGGAACTGTGTAAAAAAACTCTAGTAGTGTGAGGGTGATGGTTTATAGCCTAACATTAGCTTTTTACTTCTGGAGATTGGATCTAGGCTTCAAACATCAGAACAGTGGTGTTCATCTGGAAGGATCAGAAACTTTAGTTGGTCACAGTTATTTTCTGGAATAATCCAAAACCCAATGAAAGAAATCCATTGGCTTTTTGTGGGGGGAACCAGGCTGATGCTAATTTCCACACAGTTGGTGTCCAACTGTGTCTGTAGTGGTAGTCAAATCCGTGATCTAAAAGAGGCTAAACAGCTCCACAGAGCTGCTGGTGAGATTTCTGTCCATATCACCCACTCCTGCTCAGTTAGACCTTTGCGGTGTGAACCCCACCTGTCTTCCGTGTTTGCATATACTACTGCTGTCTCAGAGTAAACTGGACAGTACAGCTCATGTTCTCGAGGCTTGTAGCTGCTTGTCGTCTGCTGAGCGTCTCCTGGGAGGACTGGTCTTCAGCAGCCACAGTATCACAGATTTTTCCCCTGCAGGCTGTTGTGCTAAAGCTGCTACCTGTCTTCAGGGATCTGTTGCCCTCACAGTTCAGGGAATAACCCTCAGCTCGCCTTTTTAAGAACCAACACTGCAAAAAATATCCTACATCATGACATCTTACTTAAACAGGGATTGTGTTGTTTCTGAGTGGTCAGCTGTTTCTTAGAAATCAGGTGGATTCAGAGACGTTATAAGGGTTATCATGTTCAGTTTTTGTTGACATAGTTTTCGTTTGTGGTGCTGTTCAACTGTGTTGATTTAGACCGTTTGTGTTTTCCACACCAAAGATCCTACTACAATCCTTATATTCTCTTTTTCTGCCAATATAGGAGGCAAAAAACTGTGGTTCAGTATTTACTCATTCTGACTATTGGCTGTAAAATTTAACCTTTCAAAGGAGACTGTGATCAAAAAAGGTTTAAGAGCAGTGACTTTTTATTATGAGAACATTATTTTTGGTTTTGTGAGGTGTTAAAAATCTTTAGTTCTGGAACTGTTGGTTGGACAGAACAAGCTAATTTTATATTTTATAGAGTAAACAATGAATCAATTAATCCAAAAAATGATTGGCTGATTAATTAATGATGAAAATAATTGTTAGCTGTTGCTGTTTCCTGCATCCTTTGGACTCATCAACCAAGAATATGTATTATAACATGTTGCAGTTAAACCATGTCTTGTTAGAGTCACTCAGGTGTGTAATTAGAAGCTTGTTTTGATTTTTTCTGCATTTTCAAAAACTGTCAGTCACAAGACGAGTATATCTTACAGCAGTAAATAAGTGGGTGCATGTTAATGTAAGACCCAGAGGACAATAAGATAAAACCAGCTGGTGTTTTTTTTAAAAATCAGTATTTTCTACAAAACAGGGACAGTTCATGACTAAATATGCAACAATCAAAATGAAGGCCTTAAAAGACATCCTAAATTATTATTTATTGAGAATTTAACACTTAAAATGATGTACAAAATGTGTCACTTTGATACTGGAGATGGCAGTTCACATTTTGTTTCAGGCTTTATCTGAGTAAATATATGTAAATAATAGGGGTGGGAATCTCTAGAGACCTCACAATTTGAATACAATTCAATTTGTTAGCTATGCATCTCGGCGCAGGATTTTTTTTTCTCACTGTGTGACTACTTGGTACCTTCAAAGTAAAGTATTTGTAATGATCCGTAATGATTCAGTGATTTCCTTGAATTCGGTTTTGGTCCGGATCGTTGTATCTGTAAAATATTTTTGTATATTTTTGAGATGACACGATGTATCTCAGCTCCAAAGTGCGCAACATAGCGCGAAAGCCCTGGTTCCCAACGACTAATTACGGACGCAGATCCTCGGCAGTAAAAGTTACGATACAGGAACACGTGATTTCTCATGTTGTTGTTTTTCCAGAATATTTTAGTTTAGTTTGACACAACTTGCAGATAGTGTGGATCATGTCCAGGTCCTTTTTCCCTTCAACCACAGAAGCCAAAGTGCTTCCACATGCTAACATTCGGATTTCTTGCACAGCCATTTGGTGTTGCTGTTATGTGCACATCATAGGCTGCCCGGACGCTGCACTTTGGCACTTTTGCGTTCATTTCGATAGCAATTAACATTCAGAAATTTCGACATTTGTGGATTGATTCACAATTGTCTATGTCCGCTGCATCCATTTTTCCCTCTACCCTCAGTAAATAATGGTTTGATGATTGTCAAACTCTACCTTTATCATATCAACTGTTATTTTGAAATTTTCCTCAGTGGTGTGAAAAGAAACAAATGGGAGCTTAGTAGCTGATGTTTTCTTTAAATAAAATGCTGATCTCTGTGGAAGGAGCAGCTCAGTATAATGCCGACTTGTGCAGACGAGGTTGAGTAAGGATTTCATGAGTGATATCAGTACATCAGCCTGAGAAAAATGTTGATAAACCCTGATACAGCGAGAGGGAACAGAAGACGTAGTAGTAGAAAACACATATCAGTCAGATGTATGCGTCAGCACTCGGTGACTCTGTGCATTCAGGCAGCAATCCATCAAAGTTGTTTACCGCCACACAGAGAGCTGATGGAGCTCACCACAATGGCTGCTTTCTGCTTCTCCTCCTGCTTCTCGCTCAGAGGGGAAAAAAACAACATGCTACATCCATAAAGTGACATTAAAGAGACGAGCATGCTGCTGAGCTGCAGGCCGAGCTGTGGGGAAATGTCAAGATCACATGCTCAGGAGAAGCCTCGCCAAAGGCCACAACAGGGGGAAGCACATGAACGCTGGATCCTCTGTTGGACATAGAAGAGGTTTGTCAGAGGTCAGAGGTCACTGTTTGAGAGGCTGCCGAGCTCTGGTAACGAAGCTCTGTGCCGAGGAAGGTTTTCTCTTTAATTCACCTCTATTTGTTTTGTTTAGAGACACAAACGTGACAATTTATCTGAAATTAGAATTATATCCTCTTTTTAGGCCAGAGCCTCTGCATCAATATGGGAGTGGACAAATATGCAAATATCCAGCATCCAGCAGCAGTAATGCAAATAACTTTGTCCTTTTCTAGAGAATCATCTGTCAGAGCTTTGAAGCTGAACTTGTCATTAAAAATATATATTTTTTTATCCATTTCTGCCCATGGAGGTTTGTTTCAACACGGTGATGGTGATGTTGATTATGGTAAGCACCAGTGTTGGTGTACTTGAGTCCAGAACTCTCAGGAATTTTCAGGATTCGTGACTCGACTTGGACTTGAGCGCTAATGACTCAGACTTGTACTTGGAGTAAGACTCAACCTTCATGACTTGGACTCAGGTAATAGAGACTCGACTCAGACTCTTCTTTGGTGACTTGGACTCAAACACTGGGGACTTGAGACTCAACTCGTACCTGAGTTTTAGTGACTGGATTACAGCAACTAGTTAGGAGCAAAACAAACTTTGGACCTCATCCAGCTACAGTTGGTTTTCTGATTCTGGACTTTGTGTTGTTGTTGTCTTCTATCCCTTCAGTGTTTTCAGTTTGGAGAAAGAGTTGTGCTGCAGAAAATGTGTTTTGTCCCCAGTGGTATACACCCTTTATTTCAAATAACTGTCCCATAAAGGTATGAAAATAAGTGAAAATCATGCAGAACTGCTGCTTTCAGAGTGTTTTATTATTCGTATTGTAACATTATTACTAACACATTAAACCTCCGAGCAAGGTGTTGTTAAATTGACGTGTAGAAGCTGGCGGAGGTTTCTTCCTGTTGATTTATCGGCCTCAGTTGCCCTCTCTCTGATTAAAATGTGCATTCAGACAGCGAGCACTAAAAATACATTATCTGCAGCACGTACAGTGACCCAGATGATACACACTGTTAATCCAGCGCTTCGTCATCAGGGGTTGTTCTGTTAACACATTCAGAACATATTGGTGAACATCTCAGTTTTCATCACTGTGTTTGAAATGAGCTGCAGCAACACGAACCTCCTCCTCCTCCTGCTGCTGCTGCAGACGCTCAGTTGTCGTCTTACTCGTTAGTCCAATTTACACATCCAGCCTGAGAAACCAGCCAAGCTGTGATAACTGGAGGTGCCAAGAGAGGCTGCTTTCAGACTGACGTGGAAAAGTGAATATGATTTTAATGTCAAATCAGCCTGTTATCTCCTTCATGTCTTCATACTTTACAGTCCATACACTGTACTACAGGGTGCTTTCTTTTTAAGTCCCGTATGGATATCATCATATTGTTAACACCGACTAATCAGAACTAGGGATGGGCATTTTAATTACATGTCGAATTATCAAGCAAGTTTTTAGTCAATTAGTTATGACGATCGTCTGAAATCATTTAAGTCACCAGAGCAGTTATTTGTTGTTTCAACAGATCTGAGTCCAAAAAACTATTCAGTGTCACTCTACTGCTTTCACTGTGATGAGGAAGAGAAGAGGAAATGGCTGCAGTTGTTGAGTTAGCAAAGTTTGATGCCAGCGGGTGCTAATGTTAGCCAGCTAACCTCAAACCAAAAGCTCAAACCTTTGTGGTGCTGAAATGAGAATGGGAAAGCTGTGGTCTGGTGTTGTATGTTTTTTTGTTATCAGAGAACTTTATTGTTTGTGAAGTACCTGGGAAGTCACACTTCTTAAAAAACACAGTACATCTTTGATCTATCTTCCCAATTAGCCCGAGCTGTCAACATGTGTTCCCTTCCTACTGCTCCCACCTGAACTCAGCATTAACGACGACTGAGGATCCAAAAAACTGAGATTGCCTGAGCTGAATGACATCAGATACCGTCGTGGTAACGAGCTGCAATTAGGCCATGTGTCATGGGATTCAGATTTGGAGCGCACATCCATGTGGTCCAGGATTGGAAATGAATATAACCTTTTGATGTTCACGTGGAAAAGGTCTGTGTCACAGGAAGAAAAAAAAGACTTTACATCACTGGGAGAGCTGGAGTAGTTTTTATTGTCCCTGTCACAGTCACTTTGACAAAATGTTGACTGAATACTACAGGGATCACCAGTAATGCAGTAATGTGAGAGTAAATACTGTTATTTAAGGATATTTTGTCCAGCTTTGTTCCTCATGCAAATCAGAGCTTTTTCTAAATTTAGACTTTGCTTTTATATCTAATTCATTTGTTGTGTCAGGTTGAGGCTACTTAGTTTAAGGTCAGGAAATTCGGTATGTAACCAAGACCATGATCTGTCCTTAACCTAAAGTCCAGCCGAAATTACAGTTAGTCGTTCCTCTTTGTGGTGAGAAATAATGTCTAATTATGTATTTTGTTGGTAGTAGGTTCCTTTAAGGATTTTTCAACATTTAAAAGGAAAAAAATATATGAAGTGCTACAGGAATGAGACCTAAAACCCGGAAATACGTTAGAACATTAGCACGTCAGCATATTAGCGCTCCTGTTTCCTCCTCCTCCAAATTCAATGTATTTTTGGTTAAATGTCTGAAATAAGGTCTGTGCATCCCTGCAGGATTCTATTGGAGAAAAAATATGTCAGTGAGCATTTTGTGAATACATATGAATACTTTGTGATTTTACAGACCGGATAATTCCTTATTCTGCTGATAAAATATACAAGAGGATTACATTTAACACAACTCTACAGTGTAGCATTGATAATATTTGTGTAGAATCTTTCTAAACAGGATTTAAAAGCTGCTCTTCAGACCATTAACAAAACACTGATATATAAATGTAGCAGCAGTTCTGTGGAGGGTTTTTTTTAACCTGAGGCAAAGTGACTGTTTTAACCCAAAACGGCTCCGGTGACGCACACTATTATTAATTGAGACAACTGGCTGTTAGTTACGTGTGCTGCTCAGTCATTCACTGTGTTAGACAACAGTTTTAACATCATCTAAACTTATATAAGCACAATTTGGAAGCACATCAACTTCTATTTGGCCGATCGTCGTTTAGCAGATTGGGAACATCCTTGTTTAATTCTGCTAATTACTGATACCCAGTGCTGTGTAAGGCTTGTACTGGCAGGAGCTGTTCGATTTGTGGTCTTCTTCATTCTTCATGTGACAGATTGAGGTCCTGTCCAGGTTATAAATCAGATTTATCGTCGTTAGATAAGGTTGATTCCTTTTAGATGTAGAGGTTTAATGTAAAGAAAACAGATGCAGTGACCATGACCGGTGGAAAACACACAGAGCTTCAGTTCTACGACGTCTGTCTGCAAACATCAGAGCGATATTGCACCCGGGTTATGAATTATTAATTGAGGCCGTCCATGTCATGTTAAATTTAAAATGTAATATCTTTCGACGGCCCGTGTTGACTCTGGAATACCTTCATCTAGTCCGTCGGCAGATAACCGAGCGTGTGAAGCCGAGTTAATCATTTGCTCGCCTCCTCTGTACCTCGGAGCCACACAGTAAAATCCCTCCGTTTGGCAGAGGAGTGTTTTCTGCAGAGACCAGTGCTGCCAGCAGCAGCAGCATCGAGGGGGGAGGAGGTTTTTTAGCTCTGCTTGCTCTCAGCCCGGCTGCTCCTCTCACATGTTTTCATACAGCTGTCATCAGATACTAAGAGCAGGTTAAACTGAGGTGGCCCGACAGCTTTTAAGCCTGGCGGTGTTGCTGTGACTCCTTTTCCTTGAGTATATCTGTAATTGTGCAGAGTCTGCTCCGTGAATTTAATATAATAAGTGCAGTAACTGATGCTCTGAAATATTGATGCTGGGTGGGTGTCCCCCATTTTATTTTGCTGTATTAAAGGATGACTTTCACAAATTATTCTGCAGTTTCTTCCCACTGTCACATCAAAATATGACACCAGGGCTTTGTCTGAAATCACTCACACTTTCAGACACTACTCGCATTGTTTTCTCTCAGGTTAATTACATTAATTGCTTTCGCACAATTAAAACGTATCAACGCCGGCTGGTGGACCATCCATATTAAATATTTTCAGTTTGTGCTGTCATCTATTAAATCAAATTTGAGAGTTATGATAGATTTCTTGCTCTATGTTTGAACTTTAATTTTTATATTTTATTTGTTTTACTGTATTTTAGTTTTATTTTGTAATCTCTTTACTCCTAAGTAGCTATACTTAATTGTATTTGAATGTCCGTTTGTGTGTTTCTTTTACACTTTGTACAGAACAATTCAACAGCAAGGAAATTCAAAGACTTTATTAACTTGCTGCTCTGCTCATCTGTGCTGCTTCCGCTAAGCTAAGCTGGTAAGCTAGCAGGTGACTCTGCAGATTTACTGTCATTGCAGAGTAACAAAGTCGACAAACTTTATTCATGACTTTACGATCCACAGTGTAGAACCCAAAACACTTCCACACACTGCTTCTCAGGACGACTCCCACTATTGTCCTTAATTTTCGTAACAATATGACACTGCATTATTGTTAGCTTAGTGGTAGGTCGAGCTGATAGAGCGCCCTCTGCTGGATCAGAAGCAAACTACTTCAAATGGTCTGATGCACTAAAACAGCTTGAATATGAACTTCTTACCCACGTTCCGACAAATGTTTGAATTTCGAATATAAAGTGACAGCCCTAGTTTACATGGGAGTTGAAAGCTCCAGAAAAAAGTGAGGTTTGAGTCGTGTGTTCCCAAGGTCAGGAGTAGTTTTTTTTCCTGCTTAAATCTGAATTACATCTGAAGGGCAGACTTGTATCTGCCTACAGATGTGTGTGTGTTTATTTTCCATGTCGCACTGTATGCCACTACTCATCCCTTGAATCAAATTAAAAAACATTATGATAATTATTACTATTATTAACCCTGCCTGATTATTTTCCATGTAGCTGTTTGTAAAGCTGTGTCTCTTCCTGGCCCACTGCTCTTAATGAGGCCTTGTTAAAAATGTCCACATCACTGGCATTTTCCTTTAATGAGAGCACCGCAGCCTCTGTACTGATGCCCTTTAAACGGTGAGCGGCGGGCGCTGCTCCTTTTCCAAAACAACATGGACGCCGCCACAGCTGTCACAGCTGCCGAGGCTTATGGGGGTTTTTAATTTTCATCTCTGTGGGAGGAGCAGGGGCCTTCAGGGAGGGGGCAACCAAGAAATTGAATCAGCGCTGATGGCGTCCTGGGAGAGATTCACAACAACACAGTAATACACCGTAATGCACTGGGAGGCTCCTCAGATACAGTGAAGAGCCTCAGGGGAGAAGACTGTGAGAAACATGGCTCTGTATGTGTGTGTGTAGCTTAAAGGAAGAATCCTCTGATACTCCTACACATATTCAGTTTTGAATGCGAAACACACTTCACATTTTTCTTTTTGGCAACATGCTGGGTTTCCTGAAGCAGTTTTTAAGTGGAGGCAGTCCGCCTACGCTGAATTAATGACCGCCTCCGCCGTCATCAGAGGATATTAAAACAGTCTCACTGAATCAAACCTTAAAGGCCCCGTCTGCAGTGTTTTTGACCATGTAAATCAAACTGAAACGACTTTGAGTTGACCTGTTTTTCCCAAACATGTTTACAGAATTGTATGTGTTTATGATTTATCCTCCGAGGTCTCCTCCTTTCCAAAAACAAACAGACCCGATCAATAAAACAGGAAAAAACATTGATTAAAGTAGTTTCATGTTAAAAATCAGTGTTTTTCTGGTGCTATTCAGCAGACACACAACGGCTAACGGCTGTGGGCTGTTAGCTGAACTGCTGCTAATGTTACATTAGGTTGTATTCAGGTTAGGATTCCTTCAGTGTTCATGGTTCAGAAGGTTTTTACTGGGAGCTGAATTATCCACACAGGTCTCCTCCTCCCCAAAACAAACAGATCAAGTGATTAAAATCAGTAAAAACATGAATAAAAGAGTTTTATGTTAAACATGGAACGTTCTTGGGTGGACGCAGGACGTCAAGAGTGGCTGTTTGCTCAGCTTGTTTCTCTGATTACTGAGAATCCAGACGTCCGATGACGAAAATCCTCCGTTTGGTTTAAGATTATAATTTAAAAGCAGACGTAAAGTTGGCGTCTTGTTCACAGCTCAGTTATGAAATCCTACCACACCGTGTCTCTCCTGCCGGGCTGCTGACACTGTCAGTTCATTTTAACTCGCCACAACAGAGATTGTTTCCACTTCAGATGTGTCTGTTTTCGTAACTAGCACGCAGCTCTCAGCAGGTAGAACTCTCCTGATACCGGAGCAGAGTGTAACTACTCGGCGACTGACATTTTGTGAGTCGAATCAGGGTCTTATGACTGATTGAATAGTTGACATCACATGGTGTTACGGCACAAGATAGGAGCATTTGTTTAGATGCAGCTGGTTTCCCTGATGAAAATGCAGCAGAATCGTTGTCATTTAAAAACAAGATCACATAGAGTCTTAATGAAACTCTGCAGGTCAGTTTACGCGCTGTACACTGGCATTGTGGGGAATTACTCAGAGAGTAAATGCTTATCAAATGTCTGTCTCAGATAAAGTAAATCAATTTACATTATTCTCAATCCACATCTCCGACCATGTGACTCGTCCTCTCTGTTAACACCATCACTGATCCAGAGCGGTGGAGAGGCCTACGGGCAGCTGGGGAAAGCCCTTTTTTTAAAATAAAATGTCAACTCTCTCTCCACAAATCATTTGCCTGTTGAGAACACCAGAAATCAGAAAATCCCCTCCTCTTCACGCTCTGTTTTTTTCTCCCCATCCTCTTGAAATGTGCTCTTAGTGCAGCAATTTCACTGCAGAGGAAAAACAGTGGCGGAGCACTTCAGAGCTTCTCTCTCAGCGACAGAGGACACTGAACTGTCTGTTTGAGGTTTTTATCAGCGGTGACACAATTCTGCCTCCAGTGTGAGAGTGAAAGCATTTTCTCCTTAAAAAAAAACAAAAAACTGACAGCACGGGTTTGAAATGATTTAATCACCATCACTTTGATTTACAGTGTGCCTCGTGTTAATATTTCTCCTCCTTTATCCAAAAGAAACATGGAGTGAAGAGGAGAAATATCACCATGCTAAATTCTGGAATAATAAACCTGCCATGGTATTTATGTATTTTTGGAAAACAGGCTGTTTTATAAGCTTTAGAGGCTGAATTGCACTGAGTCACCAACGTTTGTCATCCGAACAGCTCAGTCTGCCCGGGTAGCATCGCTTATACTGGATAAATCTGCAGTTTATGATTAATACAGGAAGTAGGAGAATGTTTTGGTGGGTACTACTTAATATTTTTGTGTCAGACTAACAAAAAATGACTGGTTTAATAAAACATTTGGAGACAGGAAGATAAAGTGCTGCTCATGGCTGTGGTTTTATTACAGGCGTCTGGACTACATGTCTTTTTCAGGGAAAGTTATGAAATATTTAACCATAAAGACAGACTCTCCGGAGCTGTAACTAAACACACAAGTTATGTGGACGAGTATGTGGACACCCTTTGATGCTACAGTGATATCAGAGTTTACATTAGCCAGCGTTTGGCTGGTATCATGTGGTGTTGTACGGCAGATTAAATCATCACCGGCCAAAATGTCCAGTGGAAAATCTGCCAGTCTGTCAACAGTCTGGTTGAGATAAAAAGCAATGTTTCTGGTTAATAAAAAGTTGTAGGTGTTTGTGTGTTCTAATTATTTATTGTTTTTTTTTTCCCCATCTCTTTCATTTTAGTTGTACTTGTGTCTTGTAGTGCTAGTAGCAGGTCTTTGGAGTGTGGCTTTATTGCCCTTAGGGCATATATGAGCTGCTGGGGCGATATTAACCCTCGATTCTCCCTCTCTTTATGCAGTTTGTATAGTTTTTCTATGTTGATCACCAGGCCAGAACAAATTATTCCAGCTGATTATTTAAAGGTTAGAGGCCTTCCTTTGACCTTTGACTTACTCAGTCCAACAAATGCAGCAAATAAGCTAGGGATGGGCATTTTAATTAATTTTTGAAGTCGCATAATCAAGCCAATATGAGCTGATCAGTCATTAACACGTGCCCTCCACCCAAACCAAAATAATAATAGTTTAAAAAAACCCTGACCAACCAAGAGGTGGTTGAGCTGTAGCTGCCTCATTGTACTTTTTCTCAGTCTGGACGGTAACAGTCTTCCATGAAGGCATAGTGTATTCGGGCTCCACAAACTTTATGAGCCTTTGAAAGCTCCACTCCCTCGACAACGCTAGGAGGAAACACATCTGAAATCACTGAAGTCACCAGTGTAGTTATTTGTTCCTGTTCTTTGAGAGTTTAGGATCCCTCTATCTTAAGGCTTTTTATCATGTGAGATCATTTTCTTCTTTTGTGGTGCTTATTCCCAAACAGACCCCTGGAGTTCTGGGGCGCCTGGGGAAGTTTCCCACTTTGCCATGAGGCTGTTAATCCAGCTCTGCTTGTACAGGGTCAGAGGATGAGTTTTAAAACCCAGAAATCTCCTCACCTGGGTGAGTAATCATCACGTATTGATCTGGAACCATATCAGCTTTCTGCAGATACAGTAGAGTCTACTTGCTTTGAGCATTTTTTTTGTGTGGCAATAAAACCTCAGTCCTTGGTGACCTTTCGAGATACAGTAGACGGTGGTAGCAGATGCTCAGGACCTGTCCAGACTTGTCTGCGACGGTAATTACTCCCCATACTCTCACACGAGCTTTGTCCCACGAGGAAACCAGAGATAAACACTGTTTCGCTCTCCACCATTTTGGCTCTAAAACAGTTCAGTGTCACATCTCCGGCTCATTTGAAGTGTGTGAAGCAGTGAGGTGGAAGCAGTCGAGTTCTTTCCTCTGTGAGATGTGTTGAACTCTTGGCCAACCTGTTCTAACACTTTGCGTAGTGTAAAGCTCCAGCAGGCAGAGGGTGGGGGGGACCAGCCGGGCGGGGGTGGTGGTGGTGAAATCCCTCATGCAGCTGAGGAGGACGGCGGCGGTGTTGCAGAGTGTTACATCAGCTCTGCTTTCTGTTGGTTTAGTAGGAACGAGCCGCTCTCTTTTACAGGATCGTGGCTGATGAAAGCTTTCTGTCTTTATAAAGTCATCTCTCACAGAATTAAAGAGGGCAGCTGTGTTTTTCTGAGTCACTTGTGTTTTTATTGGAGTGCTACAGAGCAGGAATCTACTGAGGCTGATAAATTTACCCTCAAATTGGTCATTTGTGGCCTCACTTTACAAATTACACTCTGAATTACTAAACTGTGCTCTCAGAATACCTGTTATGTTCACACAGTTGAATAATTTGTATCTTAAAATTACCTTAAAATATGAAATCCTGCTTTCTAGTTGATTCGTTTGCCCACAACTCTGTTTCTCTTTCATTCATGTCAAAACAATGGTAAAATATGCGTTTGGATTGAACGTGAACTGAAGATTAAAACTGAATGACTCTTTTTATAAAACAACCAGATTTAATACAAATTCAGTTGAATTTCTACCCTGCACTGTGCATTCCTGTGCATTATATGATAGCTAGCTAGCCGGTAAATCGGATATACTAAATATAAGATAGCTAACACCATTTCATGTTTTTTTATGAAGCATCAGTCAAAGTTCTACTCACCAATAAATCAAAGTCAAAACGTCATTTTTAAAATTTGTATTTGTTTGCATGTCTGTTGATGACAAAACAAAATGTTTGTATTTATGTTTGTATATGATATAGTTTGTATAAATTACCCCAAATTCCCAACTTGGAATATTTCTGAAATTCTCCGGCTTAACTTCCCATGAAAAGGACGCAGAGTCTCAGTAGGATATTGTGTAGTTGTATGTTTAACTTTGCCTTCCATGGATTATTTTTACGACTGTTTAAAAAGACTTCAGTGACAGAAAATGTGTGAGTCTAACTTCTCATAGTACTGGCAGTTTTCCACAGCTGCAGAACATTGGCTGGTGATCGGTTAAAACATAATAGAGGAGCTGCTCACACCTTCGATGATAATCAGTGACCTGTTTTTTTCTCTTCTCACTCGTTTCCCCGTCTGATCCAGTTTCAGATGTTCCCCATCTCCGTGTTCTCATCTCTTGTCCATGGACGTCCTGGCTCATTGACTCGTCAGTGTCACAACAAAGACATGCCTGTTGTTAATTTTTAATCTGATCTTGACCCAGTTCAGTTGCAGTTAAGGTATAAACTACAGGTTCAGATTTTTTTAAATTTGAGTTACATTGTTTTTGGACGGACTGGTTGGAATGGTTGTAGCAGTGACTTTACTCTCACTGATTTGCCACAGAAAAAGCTTTCGTGTGAACTATGGCGACATTTAGTTCCCTCATTGTTGATCTGAACAACTCATAGAAACTACTTCTGTTCGCTGTAAATGAAAGTGATGTAATTAAATAAAACGTGTGAACTTAGCAGGGTTTCCACAGAGTTCTAAAAAGTTTAATAGCCTACGTTTAGGTCTTGAATGTTAGCGTGGTCTGAGTTTTGTAGTTCTTTCAATGGTCCAGATGTAGCATGTTGTAATAAAACTACGAACGAGACCATGGTGGAACTGATAACTGATATACAGCCGGCTCAGAATTTAGGCTGCTTTTATTTGGTTTTACATTAGTATGGGTAAGAGCAGTTTTTTTTACCGAGACACAGACACAGACAATGTAGTCCACTGTTGTTGTTATTGTTTGTTGCTTGGCAGTCGTAATAATCTCTTTGTTGTGGCCTTGTTATATTGGACTTCCTGCTGTGTTAATCCTTCTTCTTGAATAAATTATTTTGTAAGTAATTCTAGGACAGACTGATTTACTTTCATATCCTTTGTACTTTTTACCAGTGTGGACGTGAACTCTGTCTTAAATTTAACTTGTTAAACCCTGACTTTGGCAGACGAGACAATCTGAACTAAAACAGGGATTTAAGCCAGAAAACTCGATCTGGTGGCGCTCCAGCAGTTTTCACAACCTCCCCTCAGTCATTGACTCTTCAGTTCATGTCCTGATGAGACTGATGTGTTTTGTCAAATGCCTTCAAAAGTGAATTAGGACCTAGAAAATTATTCATGACAGGGTCTTCAGCCTAGAAGACATCCAGTCAAACCACGTCACAGTTTGTACTGGGAATATTCGATATACATGCGGGAAGAGGCGAATCACCTGTGGATGAATGAAGCAGTTTGTCTGCAAACACATAAAACAGAAGACTCTTTATTCTTTATTAATGGCTGCATAACACTTAAATTACATTACCACAAACATAAATGGAGTCTGACGCGTCTGGAACGCAGTGAACACACTGTTCTTTCATGTTGCATCATGTCACCAAGTGTCAGAAGGTTATATTTTATTTATATGAATCTATACATCTTAAATCAGAAGTGAAGCGTGAGGTTGTGAAAGAAGCTCTGTTCAGTGTTCAGGATTCTTTATGACACTGTGCCGACCAAAAAAGTGAGTTTTCAACACAGTGCAGTCGATCTTAAGTGAGATTTTAGCTCTAACATGGGAACAAAATTCAAGATTTCATGAGGAAATGTGTAGTACAACAGCTCACTGAATCTTTGAATCATGTGGTTTTTGTTTACAAGTAGAGACAATACAGAAAAGTCGTCTTTTTCTCTGTGGTTGTTTAATGAACTGTGATCTCATCCTGAGTGTCTCTCTTTGTGTTTCAGGTAGCAGCTCAGGCCGTGTTGTTCATGTGTATGAACACTGCTGGGATATTCATCAGTTACCTGTCCGACCGGGCTCAGCGTCAGGCCTTTCTGGAGACGCGGCGCTGCATCGAGGCTCGACTGCGACTCGAGACAGAAAACCAGAGACAGGTGAGTCCACGGCTTGTATTGTCTTTTAATTCTAATTTGTGCTTGGTTAGACCTCCTGTTTTCAAGATGTCGCCATGCTGTGTCCCGTGTTGTTTGAACAGATCTGAGTCCAAAAAACTATTCAGTGTCATTCTGCTGCTTTCGCTGTGACCAGAAAGACAAGAGGAAATGGTTGATAACTTACAATTTTTAAACGAATGAAGAAAAACACAGTTTGATGCCAGTGGTTGCTAAAGTTCACTAGCTAACCTAGCAAACCTTAGCTAACCTAGCGAATGTTAGCACGTTACAGGGTGCTTCTTGCTAAGGGTTTACATCTTCATGTTGTGGTTGTCAGTCCTTTGCTGTGTCCCCCAAAAATAGCTAAAATAACTATATATGACCATCTATTTTCACCTTAGCTGGGTGAAGATAGCTACCTATGACAAGCTTTATTTGCCTTAGTAAGGTAGCACAGAAAAGGACTGACAACTGAAACATGAAGATGTGGGCTCATAGCACGACACACCTTGTAATACCCATAGCTTATACTTGCTTTTAACAGTGGTTGCTAACTTTAGCTAGGTTGCTCCCTGATAATAGGGAAAGTAGTTAGATATGGCCATCTATATATGGCAGCACATTAAAGGGCTGACAAGCGAAACACGAAGATGTGGACTTATAGCAAAAAACACCCTGTTAAACTCATAGCGTTAAACTCATAGCGTTTAACAGGGGTAATTGTTTTTACCAGCGGGTGCTAACATTAGCTAGGTTTGCTAGCTAGCTAGGTTAGCTAGCTAATGTTAGTACCTGCTGGCGTCAAACTTCTCCCTTATTCATTTTAAAATGTAAACTTATAAACTCCATCATCACATCACAAGCAAAGTAAAATGACAACAGATTTTTAAAACTTTTTTTTTTTGGACTCAACAGCACTGCAGCATCTTGAAAATAAGAGATTCAGAGAAGTTGGACCAGGAAACAGTATTCTCATTGGTCGTGACGTCTGATTTAACAAAGTGATGTGTGGACTGATGTGTTTTTACTTCCTGTTGTTCAGTGATGAAGGTCAGCGTGAGGTTTGATAAAGGCAGAAAAGTGATTGATAGATTTCAGCTGACAGATGCGGACGTTAGCGGCTCGGCTAATGAGCCTCGCTGCATCGATCCAGTGCAGCAGACACACACGGACACACACACAGTGACAGATAGTGAGCTTTGTTTACACAGTGGAGTGGACGCTGAGGCTCTGAGAAGTCGGGGAAAAGCTTTTACAAGGTCGTGTTTCCTGGAATGGTTTGGCTCTGATAAGCTCTGGGATGGTTGTAATAGAGCGAGGAGGAGCCCTCCCCCGCCCCCCCGCCCTGAGCAGATCGCCTTAATGTGAACCAATCATTGCCTGGTATTTCTGTCAACATGTTGTAGGAACAGAGCTGACATCTCTCTGTTTGTGTCTTCTCAGTACACTGGTGTATTATTTTAAAGAGCGACAGAGATCTGAGGACAGCAACAGGAACAGAAAGCAGACAAAGGCTGCAGAAGCTGCTCTAATTGATATTGTTGTGTGTAATGTGAAAGAGGTTGCTCATAGGGACCTGTAGTGTCAGCTCCACAGGGCGTTTTAGTGTCTTTCAGCTTGTTGTTTTGATTCCGACTAGGGAAATTGCGATTGGAACTAATGCAATTAGCAAACCACAAACTCAAAGCAACCGTGTTAACACCCACCAATAAAAAGACTTGCAAATGTTACTGTTTGTACAAACAACAGTGATGTGAGACTAATAATGCATCTTTAAAGAAACAGATCTTTATTGTTTTTGGATAAACCCCCTACAGTTCAGTGCAAAAGCACAAATAATGAATATGGATCAATTTAAGTCATTAAATTTGATCTAAAAGCACAGATTTGAATCTGAAAACCCACCACAAGTGACAATAAAAAAGCAGGACAAAAGGAACAAAGTGTTTTCTGGTGAACCTTTTACAGAATCTGAATGAAGATAGAAGTTGTCAGTGAGCTGCTGCAGGGCTTCAGCTCCGGGCTAAAATCAAGCTGCGCTAATGACTTTCAAAGCTAATCTGACACAGAGTCCGCTGGCTCTCAGCTGTCCAAACCAGAGACCATGTCCAGTGGAGCAAACACAAACACCACAGCCCCCCGTCAACTGTCCACACTGCAAGAAATGTTCAACTCAAATACTTACTGAAAAACATGTCTTTAAAATCAGTGTCAGTGTCCTTGAATGAGATTTGTTTACTCCTTTGACATTAATAATTTGAGAAAACTTTTGGATTTAAGCCAGTGATTCTTTGTTCTTTAAGTCACAATTTGTCACTTTTTAACAGATATTGAGCTGATACTGATTGATCACATAAAAAGATGTCAGTTAAACAGACTTTATTAGACTTTTATTGTCATAATTTGCAGCAATGAAACAGGTCCTAAGTTATCAACAGACAATAAAATATAAAAATGATTTAAAAAATAACAATAGAGATTAAAAAATGTAAATAATGTTAAAATTTAACATGGGAATTAACAGGAATATATGGAAATTAATTGAAATAAACTGGAAATTTGCAGAAATTGCAGGTTAGCCTATAACAGGGAATTTAAATGTAGTTGGGAAAAAACATCTTGCAGCATAATCTTGGTTAAATCAACCAGATTTAATGCCAATCCAGTTAATTTTTTAATTTTGAATGGGACTTTTTTGGGCATTTTTGATATTTGTATTTGCACGCATGTCTGCATATGACAAAAACATTATATTTAGGCTTATATATGATATTTTGTATTAATGACCCCAAATTTCCAGGGATTAGAAGTTTCTGTGTAAACTCAGCTACATCCTGATTGACAGATGTGATGCCGATGAAACGTCTCTGAGACTAGAAACTATACTTTCCCTGAATTCAAGACAAAAAAGATCAACATTTCTTGCAGTGACTCTCCACCACCAGACCCCGGAGCGTTTGGTAGCGACGCAGCAGCCGAAGCATTAGCAACGCTCCACTGAAATGTTTGTCTGTCTAGACCTTAATTTGGGGGAGGGAACGCACAATGCTCCGCTTTCCTGCACAGATACCAACAGGAAAACAACAGAGGCAGCTGAACAACACAAACACCTGCTCTCCTGACACAGTTTACAGTTTACACCATCAGCTGACGGAGATTCAGGTAGAGAAGATGTCCAGGCAGCCTCAGCTCCTCCAGCTGTGGATCCAGTCCAGACCTGAGACTTACAGCATCTCTGGACTGTTTGTAATTCAGGGCAACATGAATGAATGAAGATAGATGTGTATTTGTTATGGCACAGGCTGAATGGAGAGGAGGGTGCTGCCTCTCTCTCACCCAGTTGCGCTCGAGGTCTGAAGAGCCTCTCCACAGCTCTCAGACAGCGTCATGCAGCCTCACTCAGTCCTCAAGGAGGCTGGACATTTAGTCTGAACGATTTTGAGAAAATATCCAACTGTGATTAACTGACAGATTTCACAGGTCTGACAGCGATTTGATTTGTGATATCATTTTTAAATAATACTAACCTAATACTCATGGACCACTGTTAATGGTGAGTTGTCCTGTCACACAGGGACAACGATGTGACGTGATAAACCACTGGAACAGAGTCAGGAGTTGTAAAAATAATGCATGAGTTAAAATCACAGTTTTGGTTAAAATGTGATAAATCGTTCAACCTTAAATCCAAAGGAGGTCATATTCACCTAACGTGTCACAGTGTAACAAACAGTAGCACAACATAAAGTGATCAGAAACCCAAGAGAAAAGACAGTGAAGTCCTTCCTGTGGTTTAGTGCCTGGTTCGCTGTTTTTAATAATTCTGAAATAATTCTGCTTTTGGGTTTTGTTATGTTCACTCATTTCCAGGTCAGACTCCCTTATTTATAATGATCATCAGCTCCATGAGGAGACACTGAAAGTTTAGTAGAATGAACTAATCAAACCCCACTGGATTCTTTCCAGGTATTAGACGGGTCCCTCTGTCAGTCTGAACTATCAGAGACCAGCTGGGTTTTTAAACGTGTTCTCCGCTGTCATAACCTCACATGATTTCTGGGGTACAGAAACTTGAGTTGTGGTTTTTCATGTATTCAGTATCTGAAGGAGGCAGTTGCTTGGCGCTGGTGCAGATCCCAGGGGCAAAAAATGAAAAAAATAAATAAAATAACAGAGGGATGCTGCATTTCTCCCACTCCAAATCTGTTTCTGCTTCTGCCAAGTGGCAAAAAAAAAGGACAAATTCGGTTGCTTGTGTTGTGTTTCTGCAGGGCCTGGGGGCTTTGCAGGATCCTGCTCGAGAAGCTTAGGCTGGCAGAGTCAGAGTCATCTTTTAATTTATTTCTTACAGACAGACCTTTATGTAATTTGTTTCTACAAGCTTTTTTCACTTGTGTTTGCCCGTTTAATACTTTTTGACTTGTGTCTCCATTTAATTCCTCTTTACCCTTAATCTTGATGTTTTCTTATTCATTATAGAACATGTTTTTGAACTTAATACAGTAATCTACAGGACTTATTGTTAGATCTTATCAATTAACTTATGCATATTTTTGAGCCTTAAAAGGCTTATTTTCTTGCGATAAGATAACTTCTTCGTCTTTTATGGAGGTGTCACTGCGAAAGAAGAAGAATATGGGAGATGATCCTAGAAAATTCCTGGTGTTGATTTGTATTGGAAACATATTAAAAGTTGGTGGAATATCTCTCTCCATAACAGCAAATGATTTCAGTTTGATTCTGGGAAAAAATAAGAATCATGATTTTCTTGCTTAGAATTAAGATCACAATTCTCTCTTGTGATTTTTTTCAACATGTTAATTGCACTCTTTTACCAAACTACTTGCTGTGTAGCTACATAGCTAATGTTACCTGGCTAACGTTAGCTTAATTCACTGGTGACCAAAACAGCATCATAACGTAACAAACATTTAGATAAACGTCAACATTAGTATAACTAAACCAACACTCGCCACGTTCAATAACAACCGACTTAGCGTTTTGGAATGACGGGAAAGATGCAGCTCCCCCTTGTGGCGATTCAAAATAAATCAATACAGGATTGTATGTTGGCTAGACAGATTTTTGTAAGTCACTCGTGAGGATATTAACAATTATCCCTGTTCACAATTATCCCGATGATAGAAATTCACTACGATCAACTAATTTTGAATGTTTTTTATTGCGATGGGCGATAAATTTGTTCCATCTCTCGTCCTAACACAACTTCCGGCCTCACACTGTTGTTAGCCGGTGTCACTCACTCGCTCTCTCTGGGTTTATTTCTGTTTCTGAATCTTGTGGTCATTTGCTCAGGGAGAGGGTAGGAACGTTTGCTTTGATGCAGCTGGTGTCCTTGATGAAAACGCAGCAGAATCATTGTCACTTAGAAACGAGATCGCACAGAGTAATGAATCCAGGTCATGATTTTAATACGATTAATTGTTCAGCCCTAGACTTGAGGAGATGCTCTACTAATATGACTCTTTCTCCCACCCTCCCCATAGGAGAGACTGGTGTTATCAGTCCTGCCACGTTTTGTAGTTTTGGAAATGATCAACGACATGACAAATGTAGAGGATGAACACCTCCAGCATCAGTTTCACAGAATCTACATCCACCGCTACGAGAATGTCAGGTGAGGTTGTTAACCACATTATTTGATTTATTTCTTGCCTAAATCCAGTCGTAAATCTGTATCTCAATTTTATACCATGTGCAAATTGTAAGCAGGATTTGAGTGTTTAGTGTGACAATATAGTGATGGTATTATACTCAGACTAAGTGCAGACTAAAAAATGCTTGATTTTTGGAGTTGATGGATCTACAATGCACTACACAAAGGAACTGGAGGAGCTGCAAAAACATTAAATATGGATGGTGGTGAGAAAGCTGTAAAAGTGAATTTTAGTCATCTTTGAAGTTCAGGAGACGTTATAAAGTCGCAGTCATATCATTTTGTGTTGATTTAACTGCAGTGACACAGGGACTACTGGCAGGGATAGCTGGCAAATTACTGTAGCTGGCGAGCTAATCGCTGCCACACTAATGAGCTCACAGTTGGTGCTCCAGCTCATCCCAAAGGTGTTGGGTTGATGGGGTTAAGGTCAGGTCAGGCCTGTCAAGTTCTTCCACACCAACTCTGCCTGGAAAAGACATTTTATTTATGGCCCTGGCTGAAACACGAGAGGAACAAACACGAACTGTTGGAAGAAAACTGTCAATATAATATCGTTGTAAGGTACTGCACTAAGATTTCTCATCTAAGGGATCAAGTCCAAATCGTAGCAAGACCATGCTACTGGAGATGTAGTGCAACATGAGGGTCAGTGAGGTGTCAGTTAAGGTCAGTCTGAGTCCTGAGACGAGCCCAAATAGCTGAAAACACCTGTGTGGGTTCACCTGTCTGACTGGGATCAAACCGTCAGTAGTATCATCAGTTCCACCTGTGCTTGTTCTGCATTTACAAGTCAACATTTGTGCTGTGAGAAAGGTTCATATCCTGTATTTTTCTACAAATGTTTCTGATGTCATTTTGTTTTTTCTTCTGAACATTAACTAAATTCAGTCGTCTATAAAAGACTGAATCCTGACCCTACACTTGAATCTGACACTAACATCTGCAGCTTTTTCACCAAAACTGGAACATGATCTTCACATATTTTGACAAAACCACATCACGCATCACATTTCAGAGTTTGTGCTTCATCTTACAAACTGTGCTTCATGTTACAAACCTCTTTAACATCCAAGCCTGGTTCCTAGGAGGCTGTTACACAGGATTCGTCAAAGAGACATCAGATCCTGGCTATTGTTGCTTTTAAATTTGAGCTTCAGTCACAGTAGAGCATGATATACATCAGGTCTGTTTACCAAAGAGTCAAGCTGATACTGTAAGTCTCAGTCAGGCTCTGGGTCATGATTGGTCAGGGGAGCTTTCTGAGAGCTGTAGATAATTTTCTCATTAATGATGTTGATCTGTGAAACCTCTTGCAGAGATCTGAATGAAGCTGCAGTTAGTCATGTTTCAAACCAACACTTAAATCTAATACTGGTGCTAGCTGATTGAAAGTATTTGAATGGTTTTAAAGAACTGACCTGGATATTCAAGTGACATTTCCGTATTTTATTCAGCATTCTTTTCGCAGATGTTAAAGGCTTCACAAACCTCTCCACGACGCTGTCGGCGCAGGAGCTGGTGCGAATGTTGAATGAACTCTTTGCACGCTTTGACCGCCTCGCACATGTAAGTGATTCTGACTTTGACCCCAGATGTACAGAACCCACAACGGGACATGAGTAAAAAATAAATCAAAATAAAAAATGAAGGTTGGGAAAAATAGATGTACTCTTATGAGATCTCACAAAATTTTCTCAAGATCTTTGCAAAATCGTGCAAAATTATCTCGAGAACTCAAGAAACTTTTGTAAGATTGTGCGAAACTTTTGATATCTTAAGAAACTTTGGCGAGATCTCACAAAACTCACAAAACCGTCAGCTTTAATCATCAACAATTAGAAGATTCATGGAGACTTTTTTATTGTCCATATTCTGCCGTAGATTGCTCAAAACTTAAAGAGCTTACTTGAGTACTGACCTTACAGATGGACAATCAAGTGCGAGTACTGAAACGACCCAATCGGTTGTCAGTGTCTTGTTTTAATGTGCATTCAAGCGTCTACTTTAATGGGATCTTTAATGAGCAGTGTCCATTGAAGAGGTGGATTATGCTGAAGGCGTGGTTTATATGGTTTCTGTTAAAGTCTTGGATGCTCTTCCAAACCTTCCAAACCCTACACAAGATTATGAAAATAAAGTGTGATTAATTTGATTTATAGATGCTAAAAGTTACAGATTTCTGTCCACCAACTTTTGATTCCATCTTCAGATCAGATTAAAACAAGTCTTTCGAAACAAACCCAGATCTGACTGGATGTCGTTTTTTGGAGGTCTTCCTCTCTGTGACAGCCTCTCAGGGCTGCCAGAGCCCTATGAGAGCTAAATAAAGACGCCAGGAGATGAATAAATATATTCTTCAAAACAACAGAGTGAATAACTGATTCAACATTCACTCTGTAAGACTTGCATGTTTGTCTGATATTAGATTGAAAAGCATTTCAGGCTGTCACACTCAGTCAGTCAGGGTTTCACAGCCGACGCGTTCATGCAGAACCGACCAGATATGGAAATTGTTTTCACTGCTTTCGCTCCAGTGTTTCTATTTTAGATCACATACGGTATCTCTTGTATTCTTCTGTTATGAGGTGAATTTAATGAATTTATTGTATGTTTATGTATGTTAATGCTTTCTGTGTGACCTGTTCTGTTGCAGGAGCACCACTGTCTACGAATAAAGATCCTGGGAGACTGTTACTACTGTGTGTCTGGTCTACCTGAGCCCAGGCAGGACCACGCCCACTGCTGTGTGGAGATGGGCCTCAGCATGATCAAAACCATCAGGTATCGTCTGCCTCCATTTAATACAGACGTTCACTGGATTTAAGTTTTTGCAGCCAAATGCATTTTTTCACCTGTGCTGTTTCTCTGTGGTGATAAAGGAATTGGCTTTTTTTTTTTTAAAAGTCTTGTACCCCAAGGTTTTGGACGACAGAGCTGTTATCTGTTTCTTTTTCTTCTTTTATCTTGTTTCACATGGTGTGCTCGGTACAGCAAGGGGCTGTGATCTGAAAGAAGCTTCCCCCTCTGCAATATTTGCATTTACAAGAGCGTGCCTCCAGCTGTATTTCTGCAGAGTATCAGTAACAAATAATGCATGCAATTACAGGGTTCAACCATATCACACATCCATGCATCGCTGAGGCGCTGAGAGCAAATATTTTTAGTACTGGATCGTCATCTTTTTGAAATTACACAACAGGGTTTAACAGATCTGGTAAGCTCATGAATCCTGACACATTACCGACTGTGTAATCTTCAGATCATGGAAGAAAAAGGAGGGGGTATGCAGCAGAAAGAAAGTCTCCAGTCACTTACTTACAACACACTCTGCAGATACTTGTTAAAGAAAAAAGGTTCACAGACCCTGGAGTTTGTGCTTTTTAAAAGCCAGAGGCATTTTTCACTTCGATTATCTTCTTAGTTGCTGTAACATTTTGGCCCCCGTCGCATCACTTGCAGCGTGACAGTGAGGGAGGAGAGGAGGACTGATGTTTAGAGGAAAAAAGAGGGATTAGTGATGGATAAGCTGTGAGATTTGTGCTGTATACTATTATGTCAATATGGTGAGCTGAGTACAGACGACCACTTTGTGCTGCGACACTTTTAGCACCATCTCTCCTGTGAGCAGAAGACGACATCGCAAGGATCGTCTTATTTCATATCAGTTAAAGGGGGCAGGTGGACAGGGTAAAATAATGAACCTTGGCTTTATTTTCCCATGTTTTTGGGTGTAAATGATTGATAGGGACAAAAATGTGTGACTTTCAGTGGTGGAAGAAGTAATCAGATACTTTACTGAAGTAAAAGTACCACACAGTAACACAAACAAACTAACAGATGGAGGCAGTGGTATTCCAGCAGCTCCTGTGTTCTGCTCAGTAAAATTCCTATTTTTGTCAATGGAGTCTGGTAGTGACATACAGCAATGTTTTTGGTTAAACGAAAAGGATCTTACTCTTTAATAAAAAGTTCTGTCTCTGTAGGAATCCTATCCATAATGTTGTCAGACACTTATGCTATCCCTTCCTATGAATCATTTACATCCAAAAACATGGGAGTTATCCTTTAAACTGCTTCGTCTGTGACCTCTGACCTCTACAGGAGGTGAAAACCTTCCCTGCTGAGTCAATAAAGTATCACATCATCATCATCCTCATTGTGACTAGCTGCGGTTACTTTGAGTTAATTTCCAGCCCCCCAAGTGATGCTCAAGCAGGCCACTGACTTTAAGCACCTGTCACAAACTCCCAGGATGCCTTTCACCTTGCATTCATCACCGCCGTTATGAACCATGAAATGAGACCGGGAGGCAGGAATGGGCGTGACTGCCCCCCCCCCCGTCTGCTCTTCACAGACTTTTATCAGCCTCAGTTTGTCCTGCTTCTTACTGTGCTCAGGGATAATAAAGTATGAAATGAGAAACAAATTTATTAAGGAGTGTGAAAAGTCTGCTTTTTTCCCTCCTCTTTTCTGGGCTGGCTGATATGTATGAAATGTATTGTGTTCATTTCTTGGCGGATTTATGAACAACACGTTTGTCTGTCAGCGTTATCTGTGTTCGGTTTCACTGAAAGGTCAATTTCATGTATATTAATTTGCTGAATTAATGCATACAGACACTGTGTGTACACATTGACCCAGAGTTACCCTTGGAATATTTTAGACAGAACATCTGCCTTTTCACTCAAGAGCACAAAGCTGAATGTATAAACTGCCTAAATTATACTGAAATATACATATTTATACGTTCATTATTAGCTTCCATCAATTTGGAAACATCAGTATTAAATTTAAAGGACCATACCAGTGTTTGCATGTTTTATATTGTCACTGTGTTTTTTCCAGATACGTGAGATCACGTACGAAACACGACATCGACATGCGAATTGGGATCCACTCTGGCTCGGTGCTGTGCGGTGTGTTGGGACTCAGGAAGTGGCAGTTCGACGTCTGGTCCTGGGACGTGGACATCGCCAACAAGCTGGAGTCTGGAGGGATCCCAGGGTGAATAAATGAGACGCACCTGTTCCCTTATTTTTCTTAGTTTTGATTAGTGAAATGTGGCAGATTTTAAGGGGTAACAGTAAATGATATCACGATTTAACAATCGTGATATCATGACCAAAGAAAATACTGTTTCTGGGTCCAATTTTGCCAGAGTCCAAAAAACTATTCAGTGTCTTTCTACCACTTTTCCTTGTGATGAGAAACAGAAGAGGAAATTGTTTCAGTTCATGAATAAAGAAAAACAAAGTCTGACACTAGTGTGTGCTAACGTTAACTAGCTAACCTAGCTAACGTTAGCACCTGCTGGTAAAAGCAGGTACCCCTGATATAAGCCATGGTTTTTACAGGGTGTTTCTTTCTATGAGCACACATCTTCGTGTTTCGGTTTTGTCAGTCCTTTTCTGTGCTGCCCAAAAATAGCGAAAATAGCTAGATACGGCCATCTATTTTCACGTTAGCTGAGCAAAGATAGCTAGCTAAGGCCAGCTTTATTCGCTTTAGCTGGGTAGTACAGAAAAGGACTGACAACCGAAACATGAAGATGTGGGCTCATAGCAAGAAAGAGCTTATATCAGGAGTACCAACGTTAGCTAGATTACCTGGCTAACATTGGTACCCTTCTTCGTATTTCCCTTTGTTTTTCGGTCAGTCCTTTCCTGTGCTGCCTTGCTATGGCAAGTAAAGCTGGAATTAGCTACCTATCTTTCCCCAGCTAGGGTAAAAACAGATTACCTTAGCTAGCTATGTAGCAGAGGTAAAAATGGCAGCCATGTCGCATGATAAATGAGGCAGAAACAAGAAAAAAATGCTGATTTGAGACACAGTTCAGACTAAGATTATAAAAGCAGGAGCTGAAAAAAGCTGAAAAGCTCCACAGAGCTGTAATGACGTCTACAAATGACGTCTTTAAAAGGGACTTGAGTCATTCATCTGAAAAGTCCTGATTAGTGAAGCTTTAATGAAAGAAACAGAAACAAACAAACAAGAAACAGAAACTAAGAAAAAAGGAAAGAAATTAATAATAAAACTTTGATAAATTATGCTACACCATGGTGAAAATCCACATTAAAATATCTCTTTTTTGGTATCTCATATCAAAAAGATATTTAGACCCCATTTCATGGGTTATTACACAGATTTAAATGTGGTGCTGATGTCTTATCACATCTCTTTAACTGGAAAACAGTTTAAGAGAGTTTAAAGAGCCAAGATTCGGGATAAAAGCTCTTCTGTGAGCATTTGTGTGCAGCTTCCTTCCAACTTCTGGCTGCAAGCAGCAGCTACAGTCATTAAAAAACATACTTGTGTGAGTTTCTTTTGTCAAGGAGGATACAGAGAATATTTATTTTACAATAGATGGAGTGGGGTAACTTGGTATAACTAACTCAGGTGTTTAACGCATTGCTCCAACGTTGGGTGGAGAGCTGATGACTGTGAAGGCCACAGCAACATTTTCAAACTCATCAAACATTTCAGTGACCTATATCAAATCGTCTCCTTTAATTCATTACCCATCTGTTCTCTGGTAGGAGGTTTTAAGTCACTGCAAACTTTTTCAAACCAAATCCTCCCACAGAGTTCACAGATATAAAGCATGGCAGGTCAGTAAATCCTGCACAGTGTCAGGTCCACTACGTTCTGATGAGATGAAACCATCAGACATCTTCTGCAGTAGAGAAACTGCAGCTTCATCCATCTGTGTTGTGCAGCTGAGGTCAATAAAGAGCACAGGTCAGGGCTGCAGTGTGGCTCAACAACAGATGCTGGCAGAAGGTTTAAAAGCAGCAGTTAGAAACAAATCCCACCCTGTCTCTCTAGGCCAAACGGGATCATCGGAGTGAGAAAAAAAAAAAAAAAAAACGGAGATAATTTGGCAGAAAAATACTTTAAAGTGATGACAGCAAAACATCCCATTACCATGTGCTCAACTGCCCTAACAAACACAAATTTATTCCTGTATTTCCAAAGGAAATGTCCCATCTGCACATCTCCCAAAACATTTATTCTCAAGAAATTATCTCGCTAAATTGTGCACAGATAGATATTTAGTTTTTCTTGGTGGGGCTCTGGGCAAAAAATGTTTTTTGCTACAAGAGACAATTTATATATTTAACAAACCCGGTCGTTTACCAGTTGAGCTGCATCAGCTCTCATACACAAAACAACTAGAAGTTTAGATCAAAACATCAGCAGCTGATGGGAATATTTATCAGAAACATGATCCTCTACATTATTACTTCACAATATCTGCTGTTGTTTTAGTCTGACAAGTTTATTATAACACTTAAAAATGTGTTTTCAGTCAAATAACAACTAAATTTGACATCTTGCTTTTCCAAAACTTCACGCTAAAAAATATTTCAAAAACAGTGAAACGACAAGACAAAAAAAGTGACAAAACTGTTTTAAACGAATAAAAGAAAAACAAAGTGCTAATGTCAGCTAGCTAACCTAGCCAACATTTTATAGACTGTTTTCCTACATCTTCTTCCTTTGTCCTTTTCTGTGCTGCCCAGCTGCCCAGCTAAGGCAAGCTGGCCTTAGCTAGCTGTCTTCGCCCAGAAAAGATATATATACATATTCAAACAACACGGGGCACAGCACTACGACATCTTAAAAACAGGAGAGCGTCTGTAAAGTTGGACCTGGAAACAGTATTTTCATCGGTTGTGACATCACAACTTAACAAAGGGATTCTGCCTCCTGTTGGCCAAAAAAATTTAGGTTTTTTTTTTTCTTTCTAAACTGAAAAATAAATGTGGCTCGACTTTTCCTGTCCTATTCCAGGCGGATCCACATCTCCAAAGCCGCACTGGACTGTTTGAACGGTGACTACGAGGTGGAGGAGGGCCACGGGAAGGACCGCAATGACTTCCTCCGCCGCCACAACATCGAGACGTACCTCATCAAGCAGCCGGAGGAGAGTCTGCTCACCCTGCCGGAGGACATCATGAAGGAGGCAGCAAGCTCGGTCGACCGCCGGGCCAGCAGCGCCACCTTCAACGAGGCGTCCTGGAGCCCTGAGCTTCCCTTCGACAACATCGTGGGGAAGCAGAACGTAAGTCCCGCCGATGCTTGTGGTTCAAGTCATGTTCTGCACTTTATCTCACTGAAAGAACGTCCATCTTAACGACAAACTTGTTCTGCAACTGAGGATTAAACAGTTATTTTTAAAAGCCAGGGTAACAAGTTGCATTTCAAGGAGGAAATTTGTTAAAATTACACTTCTACCAAGATATTTTAACTATCAAACTGTTCAACCAAATTAAAACAAGCAGAGCAATCTTTTTTAGATATATGTTGACTTTGTTAAAAATAAGACTTTAAGCCTCGCTGTCGGATGAAATGGTTTGTTAAGACGGACGTTTTTTTCAGTGCACGGGATCTTCTCGCCTGTTTGTTGGTTGTTTTTTGTATTTTTTATTTACTTATTTGTTTTTCTGGGAATGAGTGGACGGCTTTCAGCGGAGAGATTGTGTGTGCCTGTTTGTGCGGATGATGAAGCTCCTGGTTGTGTGTGGCCCATTTAAAACATCCTCTGCATTTTTCCCTTCTTCATTTGTCTGCGTTCCCGTCCGCCCATAACAACAAATCATCCCCCAGAGACATGATGTTGACATTTTGGGGGTTTTGTCTAAAATTGTTTAATTATCTTTTGGGTTTTTTGTCTTTTTTTTATTTGAAGCATTTGTGGGATTGAGCTGTTATATGGAAAGGTCCTAATAACTGAGACCTGACTCTGTATTAGTTCTGATCACATGATGTATTATCATCTTTTCTTAATAGGTAGAGGAGAATAGAGTGGTGCAGGAATGAGTCCTGAAACCCGGAAGTAGTTTACCATTTTAGCAGTAACAAGCTAAGTAACAAACGAAGATACGTTAGCATGTTAACACTTCCTGTTCCCTCGTCCCAAAGTCAATGGGTTTTTGGTTAAATGTGTGAAATAAGGTCTGTGGTTTTAACACAAGCTCAAGACATTTTCAGGTTTTATTCTCCAACATAAAATCTGTCAGTAAATCCCCCACTCCTGATGTTTGAAGCTTTTACGTGTCTTACTTCATCCAGGTCTAATCAGAACCATGTCTGAACTCTTGCAAGAGGAAATAGATCATTTAACTGTGTTCATAGTAGATTCATTGGCAGGTTGTTTCAAGCCCTGGATGAAGATAATTAATTTAGATATGACTCATGAGAGCAGGACCCAGAGGGCGAGAAATCCTGGAGAAGCCCTTTGGATGTTTAATGTTTGATCTCAGAAGTGCATTGTTTAGGTCAGAAAACAAGGTTTACTGCAACTGCAATATAATGAAAGACCGAAAAAGCTGGTTTATCAAGCACAAAACAGATCAGCTGTAACTCACAGATAGCTAAATACATTCAGTAATGTGTATTCACTACATTACAAGTACAGAATCCAGGTATTTGACCTTTGGGTTATACCTTGGGTGATAGTGGGTTGGGTCAACAACTCGGACCCTCAAGGTGACAACTTCAATGAGACTCACCAGCCTCTAGAACTGAGGAACTGTTTTGGATGAGAGATGAAATGTCTTCAAGGAACCTACACAGACAAGAGAATAATCAGTCTGTTTTCTTAAATCTGTTATTATATATTATAAGTTACCAGGGGCCAAAGAGGCGTTTCCCATGTGGCAGATATTTGATTTACAACAATATGAAACAGAGAAACGCAGCAGATCTCTACAATTTTAGAGAAATCCATTTAAAAACTATGACTCAGTTGCCAAATTTTAAGTGGGGTAATATTTTTTCAATTGACTGTTCAATTAAACTAACCTTTCCGCACTAATCACAGTATCTTTACATCATTAGACTGTGGTTACAATATAAGACGATGAATCGATATTTGCCTGTGTACTGTGAGATTTGTCTTCACTCTCAGTTTGTGAGAAATGTGCAGACACCCGGTGTTTTCGTCTCATTTCCTGCAGCCACGAGCGAACAGTGAACTCTGCATTACCTCCTGTGAATATACGAGGACGTGTGCGGCTCCTTCTTCTCCCCCGGCGAGCCTGTCAGGAGCTTATAGCATTTGATGAAACCGTGCATTTTGGATTCGGAGGAATGTTATTTCTGAAAAGTGCCACTTTCTTTGTTTCTGGCACAATGAAAGGCTGTCAGGACAGTCATTTCAAAGAGCCGCTCTTTGCATATCAAAGGCTTCTTGGAGGAGTTTTTGAAGTGTCTTTTATGTTGTCGCATGGCTGGTGGTTTTCTGTCCTCCGGGTCCTCCGTCCTCCCTTTCCTGTTGGTCTGATTCAGTTTTCAGCATCACTGGGTTGAGGAATATTAGGCCGTGTGTGTGTGTGTGTTAGACAGAGAGGAAATAACAGAAGAAGAGGAGTTAGGAAAAAGTAGAAAATGATAGAAAGGGCGTTTATTGTAGTTTTGTTCCATTATGTGGGAGTGTGTGAAAACTTGCACAGTTTTTCTCTTCACTACGGTCGATTAAACAAAGTTTGATATTAAACTGTGAAAAACATCAACATGCAGAGTAATAAGTAGAAACAGGCCAGTATAACAAGGAGACATATCGACTATCACTGCTGCATTTTCCACTTTTAGCTTATTTATCCACATCTTATGATCTACAGAAGGATCGTAGATGATCACAGGGGCCCTGAGCCGTACCTGCTCGGTACATGAAGGTCTAAGAGGAGATGCATGCTTTTATAGGACTGTAAGTGGATGGCATGTTGAGAAACTCCAAGAGAGAACAAATGTTTGACATTTTCTCTTTATATCTGAACACCAATGAAAACAGTTGCTGTTGCCACAGGAGACTTACTGTAGTAACACAGTTTACATAACGACATGGACAATAGGACCTTCCATTAACTGTAAATAGCTGGCTGCAGACGTTCAATAAAGAGTAACGACAGATGAGTCATCCTCTGTACAGGTGGATCAATGAAACAGCAGTGAGCAGGTCTTCCATTATCCTGTTACTGACAACCATTAAATAAATGACGTCATATCCTGTCCGTCACCGTGATTACTGAAACCCTTGTCTGTCCAGGACTGATCGTCATTATCAAACCCAGAAGATTGGTCGTCAGAGCTCCAGCCCTGAAATCAGACTCCCAGCTCTGTGCAGGCTCTCTGTACCGGCTGAGTGGCTCTGTCTTTACCTCTTTCATGCTTCACTGTGTGCCTGCTGGCTCCCATGATGCACAGCACTGTCACAGCACTTTCACCTCAAAGGAGGTTGTGTGTTTCCTCAGAAGACCCACTTTACTCTGTCTCTAAACCGTGAAATCCAGGCCAAAAAAGAAACAGGTTCATTTTCACATCCCAGGTTTGGTTTCGGTTTTCGTGTCGGTGCCAGGTTTGTGAGACTTTTTTGCTCTTGTAGTTTCTACTGAAGAGAATTTGTTCAACTCGCTCTGGATGCTCCGCACTTGCCCTAATTCACTCTGCCTCCATTTGCCTGTTCACATTAAAGACTTGCCGTATCAAAGTCTATAACACCAATTAACATTTAAGTAAGGAATGACAAACATACTCTCTCTGCCATCGGCTCCAGGTCAGCTCCTGTTCTCAGATCACATCACACTAAAAGCATTTTTTTGTTTTTTGTCATCAAATTACTGCCACAGTTGTTTCATTGCTGCTCATTTTGGCTCAGTTTAAAGTTTGGATTAAATTATTTTGAAGCTACAAACTACATACTAAGTTACAGTCCCCAGTAGCAGCCTTAAAGCAACTATTTTACCTGCAGGAATCAGGCCCAGGAAGTTCAGTTCCCAATCCCCAATCCCCGATTCTTCCTGTATTGTAGACCGTGTGGACATTTGTTTTGCAGTTTTAGTCTCGGTTTCAGAATCCCTTACATCCCCAGTGCTTGGTGTTCTGTGCTAGTCGTACATCTTGCTGAAGCAACAACAAAATGCGTTTTTTTTACATGACTCAGACCCAACTGGTGTCACGTTACAGGGTTTTCCGTAAAACCCTCCTGAACAATGAACACTGAAGGAATCTGAACCTACAAATGAAACACAATGAGTTGTTTGAGTTGTTTAACAAAACAATCAAGAACTCATTCACCTGTTTTAGTTTTATCCATGTTGAACTGTCGCAGGTGTTACATGAAGTCAGGGGATCGAGCCTACTTTTGGAATATATCCTTTAACGTAAATACCAAGTTTGATTTCAATCTGTCCAGTAGTTGTGAACATCTTTCACTTTGTACTTCAATGTTTATCCAGATCTTTCTTTTGCCCTGAAGCATGTTTGTGGTTTACATAACCAGCTGCTTCCTACCCTTTGAAGAGCACCATTTCCAAACAAGCCATGGTGCAGTGAATTCTGCTTTCTGGTTAATCTGTCACACTACCAGACATGTGAGACATCCAGCTGATCAAAACCCTCTGATATCACTGTATGTTTTCACTCTCTCTGATCTTACCATCGCCCCTACACTTGCCCTTTTCCTAGCATCATATGTTGGCATTTCCAACAGACGAATGTGTTCTGTTATTAATATGTATCATACATGTAACCCCATACCCCCCCCTACAACCGACCACTGCTCCAGGGCAGCATTGCACCAGCCAATATAAAGAAGAGAAATGTCAGAGATGGAAGCATGTGGCCTTTAGGCTGTACCTTTAGGGACGTGCACGTCAAAAGCAATCATGGCTCATAACACTGGCGGCATCCTCCTCTGAGCCCTGGTGCCAGGAGTGGATGGCTCAGGGCAGGTATCTCATGGAAGTTTTAAAGTGGTCTGCAAAGTGTTAGATCCACCTCGCTGATATAGCGTTGCACCCTCTTTGCTGTGAACTAGGGGTGGGGGAAAAAATCTATTCTTAGATGCATTGTGATGCGAACGTGGACGATTCTGAATCAATTCATAAATGTCAAAAATCGATTTTCTAAGTATCAACTGATGATGTAACACTAACATGGGGGTTGGCAACCCGCGGGTGTTTAGCCCCTGTGCAGTGGGTAGTTAATACTGATTTATTTTTTGCAGTGGAGACAGAGAACAGCATTTATCTTACAGTACAGAGTGAATCAGGGCAGAGTGACTCGTTTCTGTTGTCCACTCTGATACTCTTAGCTCCGGTGTCAGGTGACATCTGTCTTACTGCAAGTTAAAACGGGCTGACAGTGGCAGCACTCCGACAGAAGAAACAGTCCGTGGTGCAACAGGATTTCATAAGTGAGCCAACTTTATGTCTACAGTGTTTCCGCTGTATACATTTGGTAGCGGCGGGGAAATTATTTTCATCGGCGATACAGTGCCCCATCTGGAAGGTATTTTACTGACACAACGATCCCAACATTCTACAACGCGACCAAAATCGAAGTCCTGGAATCACTTAAGAAAGCCTTATTAATGTTACTATGGATCATTACAGGTACTTTGCCTTGAAAGTACCAAGTAGTCACACAGTGAGAAAAAATAAATCCAGTATAGAAAAAAAGATGCATCGATTATCGCAGCCCTCTGAATTATAATCAAGTCAAATCGAGAGGTGCCTAGAGATTCCCATCACACTGTGAACCAATGTCGTACCATACTGGTACCAAACGAGGGTCTATGTTGGTACAAAAGCATGTAACACAGCTAAGCTTTCATTTTGTGTCAAAGTGGAGATCCTGGTGGTTTTTCAGATAGCAGATGTGTCAGGCTGAATTACAGAGAACTGAGTATAGTGCTCAGAGTAGTTCTAAAAAAATCATCTTTAAAAATAAAATGCAGTATTCAAACCCAAGTCTGAATATTGTGCTAGATAAAAGAGTCTTGTAGCTCCAATGTATCTCTGGACATATATAATATATATGTGACATCCACTGCAGTAACTGAAACTACTTATAGTTCTTAAGGTGCAAAATATAAAAGTACTTCTTTAAAGCTTCACAAGGAAATTTTTCCAGTTGCTTTTCTGACACTGAGAAGACACTGATACATTATCAATCTGTGATGTTCAAAGTATTCTAGTTATTTTTTTATTCTGTCAGAAGTCAGTGACTTCCTACGTACTTTTCCTAAAATGCCTTTTGATGTACCTGACGTCAGGGAGTTTCTCTGTGCTGTATATGTGAAGGTGGAGAGTAAAAAGGCAACAGTAAGGGTGAGGTGATTTTCTACATTTTGTGAAAAAAACTGACAGTAGATAACTGCAGGGGCCTGAGACTTTTTCAGACTAGCACTTAAGACTAAAGAGGAAATATAATGATGTAAAATAACATGAATTGCTTGAAACACTGGCTCTTTTATCTGGTAAAAAAAAACAACCATACTTGGAAGTAGATCAGAATGATTTGCAGATAAATTTGTTTTATTTTGTGAACAAAATAAAAAATAAAGACTCAGGAAAAATTCTGTCTGTCCACAAAATACTTTGACCTTCCCCAGATGCTTTTCCTGTTTCTGTTTCTGTCAGAAAAAGATTATTAACTGAATGTAAATTGGCCATTTTTTGCTCTAAACACACAGTGAGTGATAAGGGAGAGGGAGTTGAATTGAAGTTGAACTTGAACTCGACTGAACCTCTGTTGCATATGAATGAAAACGTGTGGCCTTCGTGTCAAATGATTAACATATCTGGAGCGGCCACGGAAAATACACGAGCTTCATTATAATGAAGACGGCATTTTGTGGAATCACGAGGGCATCGAATACTTCAAATGTATGCGTTCTAGGGTGAATTCATAGAGGTGACACATCGACCTTATTATCAGTTTATTTCAGTATCATCTCTGCTCACGCTTGTGGAGAATACAGTGAAGTTATTGATGAATTTAAGAGCTTTTTAATCTGCAGTCTCATGAACAGTACAGTACAAATTTGGTTCAGGTTTGGTCATGTTCTAATATCCTCACTGTCGAGTTCAGTATCCGCTTGTTAAGTCCTACGTCATGACTTCCAGTCCAACTTTTCTGAGGCTCTCCAGTTTTTAATATGTCACAGTGCTGTGTCCCTTGTGGTTTGAATAGATTAATACATAGGACTCCCCAACCAGCCTTTAGAACTGATCAAACCTTTCGGACAAGAGGTGAAACGTCTTCAAGAAAACCTAAAACAAGTCCAGTTGCCTTCAGTTCTAGCACTTAAGACTACCATGACCTGGAGTTTGTAGTTTGTAGCATTGCTTATTTGGTTGGATATCATGAAAGTTACTGAAACAGCTTGGTTCAAAGCAAATATTCTGTACTACCAAGTCAGGTGGACTAAATGAGTGCTATGACCACCGGCTGAATGTCAAACCTCTCTGAATATATGAGAATATTTCTGCTTACGTTGATAAATGCTGCAGTTTTGTGTGATTTGTGAGTCACTGACCGATAAACCTTGAAATTGTAGTCATTATCATCTCCAGGTAGTTCTGATTAGACTTCAGTCTGCCCGTAATGAAGACAGGTGATGGTCAGAACGACCCTGAGAGGTAGAAAAGAGGAAAAAGAAAAATAATAAAGATTTTGTTGACGACATCAATTCTTTTAGAGTCTGAAAATGAACCTTTAATGACCTCAGTATGATGGATTTCACCTGTTAACGAGTTGGGGTAAAGCAAGACGAGGTGAGACTTTTGATGGGCCAGAGCTGGAGAGAAGAGACGTCTTGAATTTCTCCATCATCACATGTCGCTCTCATAATCACTTTAATGGCCGCCGAGCCCCACAGGGCTCAGACACTTCACGGGGTAATTTGTCCAAAGTTGCTGCACGGCTGCTTTAACTCACAGCTAATGTTGGAGAGCTAATGTCAACGGCTCTGAGACAATGACTCAGATCCTCACGTATGACCTTTATCACTTTTACCTTAAGTGCTTCTTTTCTGTGAATGTGACGTCTCTACCAGGACGAACAGAAGCTTAGTTCAGGACAGACTGGATAAACGGACCACAGCAGTGGATGTTTACTAATTACCAAATAAAACTTATTAAGGAGGACTTTAACACTGGAGACTGAGGTTCATACTCTTTCTCAGACCTGTAATTTCATTGAGACAGTCTGACATTTTCATGGTCAGATAAATAAGTTTAGAACACAATGATTGACCAAAAGTGTCCTCTGGGAACCGATACCATGAATTTGGCCATTTCTTGGATTGTGAAAGTTGCTTTTCAGTGGATAACTCCCAAATCCAAGATGATGGATCTTCATTTATTGCACCAAACCACATGATATGTAGCTAAAATGATGATGGAATCAACTCTCAAATACTAGAGAATACTCAGAGCAGGGGTGTCCCATGAATCTCTGACTTATCTCTTCCTACAACACCTCCTGTCCTACCACCTCTAACACCCTACCTACCTACCTGATCTCCTTACACTTACACAGTATTCCTAAAGCTTTGCCTGGTTCTGTGAGCTGATTGTTATAGAAATGTTTTTAACTTAAAAGCCTTTGCAAAATTGTAATTAAAGTGATTAAGTGGCAAATTAGAACCTGAGGAGACGCTTCTAAACCGAGGAACCTTGTGTCATTTAGTTCCCTCTAATATTGCATATTAATGTATTGATAGTCTGAGTTGAGCGCATGATGCATTGTAAGAGTGTATTTCAGGAGTGTTAAAACGTTTCAGAGGTTAAATTAATTTTTTTCCAAGGACTCAGTCGATGAAAATGTTTCATGATTTGTTTTAATGTTGTACATTTGTCCTAACGTATTTTTTGTCCTTCAACTGCTTTATAATTTAAAATTTTCATCTGTTTATTATGTTTTCATTCCCAGTCCTTCCCCCTTCCAATCACAGTCGTGGACATAAATTACAGCCTTGTTATAATGTGTGCATAATTACAAGCTTTTGTCACCACTAACATCAGTGCAAAGTGAACATGTTTCTGCGAGTGAATGAGAGATGCATGACTTGCTCTGTCTGATAGCGAACGTTGCATTTTGATCTTCCCTTCTCTTCCTTTTCCTTTAATTTTTTCTCTTTTGTGTATGTAATGAACGTAACTGTGTCTGTTCTTTCTTTTTCATTTGTAACTTGAATGAAACAAAAAAAGGGGGACAAGCAGGTTCATTCTATGTGCATGTGCTTTCCCCCTATAGACTCTGGCTGCCCTAACGAGAAATTCGATAAATCTGCTTCCAAACCATCTCGCACAAGCTTTGCATGTCCACTCTGGTCCTGAGGAAATTAACAAGCGAATAGAGAGCGCCATCGACTTACGGAGTGGCGATAAGTTGAGAAGAGAGCATATCAAGCCTTTCTCACTGATGTTTAAAGACTCCAGCCTGGAAGAGAAGGTAGCTGGGGTTTTAGACAGATAACTGTTTTTTTTTCTTTCTCTCTCCCTCCTCATATCTATTCCTAGATGGAGATTTTCAGAAGCAAAACAATGACCAACATTTTTTTTCCTATCATGAGTAAGCTAAAGGCACTGGAGACACAAGAAAAACTGTGTTTTTTAATTTTATTTTGAATTTACATGAGTCACTGCAACAAACAAACCTAATGGTGTAACTGAGGAAGTTAATGCAATATAATATACATATACTGCTCCAGGGTTTTCTTTTAGCTCCTTCCTCCTTCATTCATCTGATGTTTTCAGCGTACAGAGTCTGAAGTGTGCCACCAGAATAATTCTAGTTAGAGTTTAAAATTATAGTTTTATTAATAAACTGATACATTTTAAAGAACTATTATAAAATAAATTAGCATTTAGATAATACACTGATCTGAGCAAAGAATGGTCAATACATTTCAATAATTCTGTTTTCCTGGTTTTAAATGAAATGAAATCATAATTTACATTGAATTAAGAACTGTTTTTAAAAGCTTTGACATTTTATGTTTTCTATTTACTGTCTGCCTAGTATTTTCCATTTTGCAGGTCATTTCTCTTGCTTTAACATTAGTTTTCTCATTTAGTAATCATTTTAATTTTAAAAATAGACTAATTCATGTTCTTCAAAGTTCTTCTTTTTATGTTTGATTTTGCAACAGACAAACAAGACAAACACATTAATCTGCAGCATTCAGATCTTAATCAGTTTATAGTAGATTCACTTTTGTTTCACTATGTTTCACGGTTTTCATCTGCAAATCTCATGGAGACAGTCCAATTATCCAACTTGGAAGAAGACCATGACATGCAGTTGAAATGTCTGAAAACGGACCTTTGTGATATAAGAAAGGACTTTATTTTTATTGAGACCAACAGCAATAAAAATGTAGAAATATAAAAATACACAAATACAAGTACAAGATAGTGCAGTGTAGACAGGTATTTCACAGTAAAAACTGTTATAACAGTGCAGTGTAAAAGGTATACTGCATATAAATAAGCAGTATATATAAATAAACATTATTCCAGTGGCACTCGTCAGACTCTGTACTAATGTGCATGAATAAACACAGTGACCCAAATCTCTCTCAACATTAACACCTTTCATTTTTATTTTTAGTTTCTGCCAATATTGTTCTCAGACATTAAATCAACTTGACTCATGTGCTATTCTGAAATTTTTTTTAAAAAAGAAGAAAAATTAGCTTTTTTTTTTTTTGCTTCAGCGAGCGTAGAACAGCCGGCTGGGTGAAACATTGATGTTTGGCAATGCTGATTTGTTTTGCCAAGATTTCAGAACCGACCCCCCCTTCAGTTTACTCATGACCAAACGTCCATGCCATGGACCTGTTGCCCTTTTACAGTCTTGTGGAAAAAGTTGACTTGTTCAACTTTTTTTTTTCTTTTTCTTTTTACAGGAGTGCATTACATCCACTCAAAAAAAGTATTTCTGAGATGTTTTTTCAAAATGATGACTTTCATATCCTGTAATTCTGACTTCACATCTCATAATTATGAGACCTTTACCTCAATAGAGTTAATTACTGCTGGACTGGGCTCCCACAATCAGAGAAAAAACAAGCACTAAAGGAGGTAGGTAAGACATAGAATACAAAAGAAAAGCTGAGACTAGGACCTTAACTACAAATGTGTAAACTGTTTAGCCAAATGAATATGTATTAGGGGTGTCACTTTTTCCAAAAATCAAGATCGAACGAATTCAAAATATTTCGCAATTCATTTAAATTAATTCCAAAGTGCCCAAAACACCACAACACATCATTAATTTTGTTACTTTAACTTCCTGCTCTGCTCGTTTGTGCTACTTAAGCTAGCAGGTGAGAGAGTTTTATCGTCGTTGGAGAGTAACAACCGTATCTTTATTTGTGACTTTACGATTCACGGTGTAGAAACCGACATACTACCACACGCTGCTTCTTATGTTTTGGCGTCAGCTCTGCTCACCATTGTTGTCGTCATATACATAAACACTGTACATGGTTTTTACAGCCATTGTGTTCACTGTCAACAGCTGGACAGACATGTTGTTTCCATAGCAACAAATTTCAATGGAACAGCCGATAACAGTGTTAGAATATGGAGATGTAAAGTCATTATCATGAGATATGGAAGTCATTATTACAACAGAATATCTCTGAATGTTCTTTTGGTGAATGTAATGAACTCCTGTAGCTTTTTGTCCAATTCCTCCCTTTTTTTTTCTTCTTTTTTTTCTTTTTTTTTTTGTTCCTTGAATAAAAGCTCATCTTTGACCTTTGAGTTGACCTCCATATTGGCCCGTTTCCTCCTCCACATTTGTGTTTCCCTTTGAATCCTACTGCCATCTTCAAAACTTTTCCAACAACCTTTTTATTTTGTTTTTTCTTAATCTTCAGTAAATGTGCAGTGATTTGCTGTTGGCCTACCTCAGTTTTTTCCTTCCTTTTTTTTTTCTTTCTTTTTTTTGCCAAAGTTGTGACGAAACGTGAAGCATCCTCTTGCTAATTTCCCAGCACCCTTTGAGACAGAGACAGAGCGAGGACGGGGCAGCGGGGGTCACGGGGGGGTGGAGAGATTGAGAGGCTGAGACGAGTCTGGGCTGTCGGTCCAGACCGGTGAATCATCAGTCTAGAGTCTTACATCAGCACCGGACTTTTTCAGGAAATGCTAATGCCCACGTTTTCAAGCACCAGACACTTCTTCCTCCTTTTATGTTCAATTAAACAGCCACAAAATCATGAAAATAAATAAACAAAAACTCACTTTTCTGAAGTGGTGGAGGAAATATTCAAGTTTAATTTACTTTGTAAAAGGAAAATGGTAAACTATAAGTAAAATTTACTAGAGTGCATTTTTTTAAAGGAATAGTTCAACATTTTGTGAGGTGAGAAGATCATTGTCAGTCATGATTGTTGACCGGGAGCTGAGAGGAAATGAGCTTAGTGCAGGAGGAAGACTGTGAGCAGGAGGAAACCGCTTGTTATATGATGTAAGTTTTGTAGTTACAGTATATAAACACAGTAAACAAATACTTTTCTGTCTGTGTAGTTGTCAACAAATGAAATATAACCTGTTAATTTTAATTTTAACTATTGAGCAATTTGTTGAATATGTGACACATAATCCTCCTTAGAGACGAATTCTGGCTCAATTACTGGTCAGCACGCTTCCTGTCAAATAAATGAGCACCATAAAGTCAAATTTGAATAGAATAGATCTTTATTTTGATTGTAAAACAATAAAAGGCCATTTAGCAGCTCTTGGATTGACAGCACAAGATGAAAAGATAAAATAGCCAAAACTTTTAAATATAAAATAAACACAACACGACATAGTAGTTTGACCAATGCAGACGTAATAGAGCAAAATGATAAAATATAAAGAGCAATATAGATATATATATTTTATTATTATTATTTTATAGATAAAATAAAGTTCAGTTCTAGTTCAATTCAGGCTTCAGTTAGCCTCTCAGAAGCCCTCTCCCGCCTCAGTTTTGAGAAGCGCTCTCAGTTTGTGTCTCTGACTCGGCTAACGGCTAACAGCTAGCTTTGTGCTTGTGAGCTTCGCACCTTCCCCAGGACCCCACAGCTAACCCACCGGCTCCTGTCTCTCTCTAACGCTTGTGTTTGACCCGTCGCATGCGTCTGTGGCAGTGCATCAGTGTGTTTGAGGTGCAGTTCAGTGTGTTCAGTCCTCTCTGTTTGTCTGAAAACTTGTTTCTCCATCTTCCCCTCACCTCCTCTTCCTCCTTCTTCTTCTTCTCCCTTTTCACGGTGCAGTACTCCCAGATGAGGGACGAGGTGTTCAAGTCCAACCTGGTGTGCGCCTTCATCGTGCTCATCTTCATCACAACCATCCAAAGCCTGCTTCCCTCTGCCAGGTAATAAAAGGACAGTCTGTCAACATGGTGGAGATATGGGATATGACTATGGGGGGTATATCACAAATACACAAAGTAAAGACAACAAAACCCAATCAAAAAGACCTAACTAGCCTCTCTAACAGAGTGACTAAACCAAAACAAATATAGGGTGTGGCGCCACCTGCTGACCTGGTGTGTCGAGACAAGAAAACTACATGTGTGAAAGTCTTAAGTGCTGGAGTTGAAGGCAACTGGACTTCTTTTAGGTTTCTTGAAGACATTCACCTCTCATCTGAAATGGTTCCTCAGTTCTAGAGTTGGGGAGTCCCAGGTATTTAACCTCTTGGAGGTGGTGCTGGGAGTCGTTGACCCACCCTGCCATCACACGAATCATTAAGATCACACGGCTCAAGGTGTGAATGGCTGTTAAATCGTCCATCTTTGGTGAGGGCTATCAGTCGCAGTCTTGAGATCCTTACTAGTAGACATTCTGACAAAATTACAAGATGTTTCAATGTTATTGTTGCAGATACCAAGTCAATCTTTTAGAAGGACTTACTTAAAATATCGGAGATCATAATTATAAGATCCATATTTTGTTAAGAGAAAACTGCCTCTTAATTAAAGAGTATTCATCTAGAAATTCAGGGATCCTTTCTTGTTATAATGAGGCACAGATCTCATGATTATTAGATAAAATTAGTCTTTTGTGAATTAAAGCTTCTGTAAAATTCTGCTTGGGACAGATGGCGACATGAAAGTTAAATCAAAATCTTTTCTGTGCTGCTTTAATTTGTATGTAAAGTCCAGTCCTTAAATGTTGTATCTAAAGCCTCAGCCCACAGCTGATTAGTATAATTATTACTATTACTATTGTGTTGTTTATGATGTGTCTGCAGGATGGTAACCATGGTGATCCAGTTCTCCGTCCTCATTGTCCTCCATTCCTGCCTGGTCCTCGTTACGACGGCGGAGGACTACAAGTGTCTGCCTCTGGTCCTGAGAAAAGCCTGCTGCTGGATCAACGAGACGTACGCCGCGAGAAACGTCATCATCTTCGTCTCGATCCTCATCAACTTCCTGGCAGCCATGATCAATATAGTGAGTTCAGTTTCCAGTGTCAGACTCTTGTACAGTCAGTGTTTATGGTTTCTCATCCTCATCAACCCCAATTTACCTGAAACACCGGCATCTGAAAGACATCGGCTCACAAGTCATTACTGGACTAAAGTTCATGAAACTAGCTGATAATTAGCTGTTGGTGTGGAGCGTGTTATGGAGAGAGTTTGTTCTTATAAAGGATTTGTTAAATTATCCATATAAATTTTGAGTTACTGATGTTAACAGCTTTAACCAACCAGAAGCATCTGACTGGACTTTGGCTCCAGAGATTGTACCGTAACGAACTGATCAATGTTTTTTGTGTTATTTAGTGTTGGCTGATCAGTGTATTGTTCTGTTCTTCCCTCATAAACTGGACACCCTATAACAGATCAGCTGTTTGTTTATATGAAAGTGTTGTGGATTATTCCTTTAAGAGGTCAGAAACTAGAGCTGGATCTTGTTCCTGTTTACTCATAAATCAGATGTGAATTTCTGACACAAACATCTTGGAGGATTAAAAAGGCTTGATGAAAAAATGTATGAAAAGGGGATTCTGGGTATTTTTACACTGATCCTGTGTCAGTTTAATACTGTACAACAACAATAATCCCCCACCCCATCCCTCTTGGTCTCTCAGCTGTGGTGTGACTTCGACAAGTCCAGCACCTTCAGGAACCAGACGTACAACGAGTCGGCCTCCATCCCAGACATCTGCTTCTACCCAGAGGTACTGACTAAATGAGGTGTCTGAATTTTGCAGTCAGGTCCATCTGTTGTGTTTCTTTCTTTTTTTTTTTTTTCACCTTTCAGACAGCGGCAAAATGATGAATTAAACATCTCCGACATCTGCTCGCACCCAGAGGGGGGTCTCGCATCAGACGACGGCGACTGATGGAGCCGTCAGAATGTTGCGGGGAAAATATCCGTTATGTTATTTTGCCCACAAAATATGCAGCTAATTGATGGACTCAATAAGGGAGCACCATTTTTATAGCTCTGAGCTCAGGCTGAGTCACATTTCGCTGCATGTATACATCACAAACTTATTTACTCCTGAGGGTTAAAGTCTGTGTGTATAAGAGCTGTTTTTAGATCCATAAAGAAGAGTTATAGTGTTTTTCAGCTGGAACAAAACCAGAATAGACTATTAGACACACAAACTAAAAAATGTCTCTGCCAAACCAGATGCCTTTGGTACAATGGGTTGTCGGGTAATTATTTTAATGTTTTACATCTTTTAAAGGGGCAGTCCACCAACTTTCCACCTTTGGAAACAGCTGTGTACTGTCTTCTGTGGTTTAAAGGAGCAGTGTGTAGGATTTAGTGACAACTAGTGGTGAGAACACAGATTGCAGCCGACAAAATACCTGAACTCTCCCTCTCCAGAGTCTACAGTGGCTGTCAGGTGATAAAATGGTACCGCATAACATATAACAGACTGCAAGGCTGCAGCATCAACGTAAAAACGCGAAAAGCTCTATATAGAGCCACTGTTTCGTTCAGTTTGTCCGTTTTGGGCTACTGTACAAACATGGTGGACTCTGTAGAAGAGGACCTGCTCCCTGTGTAGATATAAACTGCTTATTCTAAGGGAAATAAAACACAATGATGATTAGTTTTAGGTGATTACACACTAATAAAAACATGTTTTTGTAGATTATACTCCATTTCTTCCAATAGATCCTCGTAAACATTACATCTCTGTTTTGGATAAGGAAAGCCGGGGATACAAACTGAGGATGTAGTGATTACTAGGCAAGAAGAGTCAAAAAAAAGAAGGTATTGAGTTGCGTTGTTCTAACATTTGAGGCCAGCTGCGGCTCATGGTGGTGTTATTAGTCAGGGGATCACAAAAGTTATTATAGTTTTGAAGTAAACCATGGACCTGATGACGTGATAAACCCATCTCTTGCTTTTTTCTCCCACAGTATTTTGTGTTTACGGGGGTCCTGGCGATGGTGACGTGCGCCGTGTTTCTGCGGCTGAACTCGGTGTTGAAGTTGGCGGTGCTGCTGGTAATGATCGCCGTCTACTCGCTGCTGACCGAAGCTTTCTACACCTCGCTGTTCGTCCGCTACGACACCGTCCACCACAACACAGAGTGAGTGCTGTTAAAAGTTCTAAGAATTTTTTGTGATGCTGACAGATTGGTGAGTCCTTAATGCTCGCAAAAGTGGATGTTAACAAAGTACGCGTGTTAACATAAAGACAGGTACATCCGTGTTTTGTCTTCAGGGAGCCATGTTGACCTTTTTTTCTGGACATAAATGTTGCAAATGTGAGAAAACTCATCTTGCAGCTGTTCTCTGTTATAGCACAGTGACCTTTAAGGTGACAACGTACGAAGGCTTCTAACCATGAAGGGGAAAAAAGCACTATACCACCTTGAAGTAGAGATCTCCATACAGTACGAGCTCTATAGGGAGTTGATGGGAGTCATTTCTTTAAAGCCTTCTGTGACACGAGAGAAAAGGTCAAGATGAAAAGACTTCAGGTGGAGACTTGACTGGACGCCTTTGTTTCATCCTTTTTTTTTCCTCCTTTTCCTCAAAGTGAACTGTGAATTAACTGGATTTATTTCCATTGTAAAAGAGCACTGATTTAAAATCTTTACACTGACAGAACAAATTAATTTTAGCCTTTTGCATTACATTTTCTCGACTATTCCAGAGCTGAAATGATCAGTCAATCAATATCAACGTTTATCTGCAACTTGATAACAGATTAATCATTTAACTCAAAATTTCCTGGTTCCACCTTCTAATCCTGGGATTATAAATGGTGCTGTTGCTGTAGCCAAGACAAGCATTTCAAATGCATGAACTTGGATTGAGTTATGCTGACCATTTTTCCACTTTTTACTTCTCCAGATGATTCTCAGTACAAAGATATTCAACTGTTTCAGCTCAATGAAACTTCCAACATGGTCTTAAAGTTGTACTTCACCCAAATTTTCAAAGCATTATTGCTCATCCTCTGCAGACTAGACAAACAGCTTTAAAACATTTGTAGTTTCATCACCAGATCATAAGCAGTGGTCAGTGGTTTAAAGCAGAAAAAAGTACCTCTCCTGCTGCATAAATACGGCTCATTATTATCAGATGCGTGTTTTGTTAGGAAGAAGATGTTAAAATCAGAAAAATAAATGTATGAATCAAACATTTGCAATGCAAACACTCACAGTAGTACAATCATTTTCTATTTTTTTAATAGTTTCTCAGAGTAACTCCCATTTCTTTCTTCATTTTCCTCATGCTCTGTATCCACCTCTCTTTTTGTTCCAACAGAAACTTCCTGGGAACTAAAGAGACATCGTTGCTCCTGATGGCCATGTTCCTCCTCGCAGTGTTTTACCACGGCCAACAGGTAAGACCAACAGCCTCATAATCAGTGGAAAAAACTTTAAATGTGTCACATCAGAAAACCCTGAGAGTGAGTCTTGTGAATTATCCTGTTGGAAAGTCATTGTCTGGACCTGAGCAGCACCAGATACTGTGGAGTTTGAGCTGTTGTAGTGAAACATCAGTCAGCAGATTCTCCAGACTAACTGAGCTCTGCACGACTGTAAATAATGTGACGACACAGGTCAAAAAATGGTGAACCTTTCCTTTAAACAGTAATAACAGAAGAATGCAGTGGGCCTGAGGAACATTGCATCATTCTTGTTGCTATGCAGCCGGCTAATTAGCGTTAACAGCTGATGAGGAGTCCGGGTTTATATCAAATAACATCACAATGTGTGTCATCACTGTGTTGCTAAGGTGTTGATGGCTCTGTCACACATAAATATACTCAGAAATAATAACAACATCGACAAACGTCAGTGGGAAACTTCCATCTTGGCCAACGTCAGCACATAAACAGCTTCACATTTCTGCAACAAGCAACCAAGTTGTTATATGACGGAAACACTAAGATACCAGGACTCCTTCTGTTCAAAGGTAAGAGGACAAAAAAAACAAACACAGTCTACATTTTCAATAGGAAAAACAGCAAATAATTACAGACATATAATAACAGAGAGCGAAGCTATGCCTTTGCCTCTGTTATGGTACATTTGTCCCACAACAAAGGAAACAACTTGTGGAGCTTTGATTTTGATTTTGAATAAGACAATCCCTCAAGTTGCTAGAGCAAGAATCAGCCTCTTTTAGGCTCTCTTCCCAGATGTCATCTGGGATCTGGGATCTCATGTTGTTTTGCTATCAGAGAGGGGGGATTGACAGATTGTAGTGAGTCATAAAAGTTTTTTTTGTTTTGGGCAAAATCTTGAGACTTGATTTGTTGATCCAGAGGAGAAAATACTGAAAAATGTTCCAGCTCTGTGACCAACACAAAATAAATCCCATCTACCTCCTTTGATTTGGAACTGGAGATGAAAATCTCAGACCAAAAGAATCTGCAGGTCTGGATATGTCACCGCTACTGGAAACCTCACACCAGGCGTTTTGTCACAGGTTTTATTGGTGTGTAATATCCGACCTGAGTGACGCTCAGACAGAAACAAACCTCTTCATTTACACAAAGTACGAGCCGTTTGTATAAAGACAGTCAGACTCAGCAGCCTGAAGGAAACTGGTTCCACCACGTTGCTTTCATGCTTTCTCTATGGCAACCTTTGATCATGTAGTTCAGCGACTTGGCGGCGGTCAGCGATGGAGGAAGGAGGGGGTCGTAATTGAGGGTCCTTTGTAGCCCCATGAAAGTAGAAAGCAGCCGCATTTGAAGTCATCCAGTGGCATATTGATTCCCCCCCCCGGGTCAATTCTGCCACTTGTTTGGAAAAGCAGAGACAATGAGGGTTCGCAGCACGAGGTGTGTAACAGTCACAGAGGACAGAGGGCTTATCAAACAGGGAAGGTCCGCTGTGCCAAATGTGATCCAGCTTTTCTGTTTAATGGGTTCATGCTCCAGGTTTAAACATAACATCAACCATCAGTCATCTCCTCTGTTAGAAAGGAGACGACCTTCTCCTCCTCATATGAAACTACATCTGTCTGTCGACTCCAACAGTCTTCACAAACCTCACACTTTCAGAGAGGACTACATCTGAGATCCAAGAGAAGAAGTAAAACAGAGGTGATGCATCATCAAGCTAAATGCTGGAATAATAAAGCAGCTTCATCATTTGCTCTCTGTATCCAGAACGAGGCTTTTTAATCTTTTGTAGCTGGAGACTCAGCAGCACCACCGTCCATTGTTGAGAAAACACAGAGGGTGTAAAAACATTTGTTAGAGCTTCTTTCAGAGGAGACATTTAAGTGATTTTATTGTGTTGTGAAGAAGAGCCTATTAGTGCAGAAAGATGGACGAGACTCTCTCACTCCTTTTATTCTTCCTCACAGCCTCTGTCATTACAGGAACCTCACTCTCATTCAGCACTTGTTAAGTGTGAGTGTTTTGTGTGATGTCTTCACAATAACCCACAAAACACACATTTTCCATTTACATCATGCTGAAGCTGCAGGAACACAACTTATTATGTGAGCCTGGGAAAATGTTTAATGAAAGACAGATGATTACAGCACAGTCTGAAGCTCACAGAGAGTCTTCTCTTTAACTGTATTATTGTGCATTTAACTGTAATGTATTGAATTAAGCAGGATTCTGACACTTTCATATGTTTTCTGCTGTGAGGAAGCAGATGAGACTAAACCACAGACCTTTTACATAATAAACTAATGGCAGCAGAGCACAGAAGCCAGATGAGGTTGTCCTTCATGAACGCTGCTTCCTGTCAGAGGCAGTAATTACATTATCAAGCACAGTGAACATGAAGCATTTCATTACAAGGCTGCAGACAAGGCTCTTATTTTGAAATGATGAGGATTTCTTTTTTTGACACCCCACTTTTCTATGAAATCATTTTAAGACCAGGAGATTAATAGAAGGTTGTTATGTAACCGTGCCGGTGATTTAAGAAGAAATCAAATACATTAATTAAGAAAAAGTAACGTTAACTCATCAGACTTAAACTAAACTACATTTTCAGTGTGTTCTGTAAGATTTGTTTTGGTTGGGTTTTGCGGAGGTATAACTATAGATGTTAGACCCATCTTGCTTTGTTTTAATCCTTAATTTTACTGAAATAAAATGAGGATAAAAACTGAAAATACAAGTGTACTCGAACTGTACATTTCTATGAGGTTGATGTGCAGTTCTCAGTCATTCCAATCAGCAGAGACTTGGAACAAAAGAGCTTAAGAAAATAAAATAGTGAGGAGCATAGAAAAACAGGATAAAGTTACTGTTAAAATTCAACCAAGACTTTTTGATAGAATTGAGTCTTTATATGTGATTTAAAAGATGGAACATCTTTGGCTAGCCTGAAAAAGCCTGGTTACCCTGAATGCAGATGTCCTCAGTGAAAGTATTGGCTGTAAAATGACATTATATTTTTGCCTAAATTCACTCTGTGTTTGATAGGCTCATATATCTGAGGCCTGGCTCGGTAAACGGCCGTCAGATCAGAACATATGACCGTACAGATGGACATTACTCTGCAGTAAACCTAATAACACAATGTGTGAGATGACAGCAGCTCTAGTGCTGAGTAAAATGTTTATTAGGACTGAGGAACAGAGTCTTTTTTCTCCACTGAGGGTTAATAGAAGCCATTTTGAACGAGCGTGTCGCCCGGCTCTGCACTTGTCACGGAGGTCGTGTTGGTTAACGACTGAGCGACCCGTTATTTCACCGGCCACCATCTCATTATCCCACCGCCAAAACCAGCCCGACAGGTTTTCCATTCTTAATTATAAAAACAGAAAATGAGATTGAAGTTTTATTACTCGTTCATATGATTAAGGGACTAATTGATACCACGATTAATCACCAAACTGTTTCCACCAATCGACGCAGAGAGACGCCTGAATCCTCACAGGCTTATCTGCCTGCCCGTGATTTTAATTTTCAGTATCAAGGATTTCTTTTCCCTCTTCACTCTTAAATGCTACCGACTTTTGTTTGGCTCTAATGTATTCAAATGACTTTGTATTAATTGTGCATTAAGAAAAGCAATTTGTGTTGCCTATTAGAATCCTTTTGCTGCACTTCAGATTGATCTCTCTTGTTTTTCATAATTGATCCAACCTGTAACAGTTTTTTTTAAATTTAGATGTTCATTCCAGAACCGACTCCCGACTCTCCATCATCTAAATGACATAAACAACAGACTTTCCACTGATCTTTGGTTCATTTTTTAAGCAATTAAGAAATAGTCTCAGACCTCTCTGGAAAGTCAGAAAAATGGCGTGAAGATAAAAAGGTAGTGTAGGGGTTGAGGGGCTTACAAAATGTTTGGAGAAAATGAGAGGTAATTCAGAATTCTGTCCTGGTCATTTGTTTTTGTGAGGAATAATCTATGCAGTGCAACATTCAATGAACTCAAACACATATTAAAAAATATTCAGAATTAATATACAAATAAATGCAGTACAGGTGGAGGCTGTGGAGGTGGGGGAATTAAATATCAGAGAGCAGGCAGCAGAGCTCAGAGCTTGTAAACAGACTGAATTAGCCCCAGTTGTTTACATGGACCTCCTATTGTGAAAAATGTGTTGTGGATGTACATGATTGGAGGATGTATGGATGATGTCCATGCCTGACTGAAATACTGAAGGCTCCATTAGCACATGTTGTGTTGCTAGAAAACACACGAAAGAACATGAAAACACAACCTTTTTAGAGTCACAGGAATAGTGATGATCACGTGGAAGGCAGTTTACCAAATCTTTTTTTGTGTCTCTTGTGTCTTCAGCTGGAGTACACAGCCCGGCTGGACTTCCTGTGGCGTGTCCAGGCCAAAGAGGAGATCAACGAGATGAAGGAGCTGCGAGAACACAACGAGAACATGCTGAGGAACATCCTGCCCAGCCACGTGGCCCGCCACTTTCTGGAGAAGGACCGGGACAATGAGGTCTGCACAAACATCATTCGCACATCAGTCACAGCAAACATTTACTCGTTTGTTCTTACCAAAGTGGTGTTAACTTGGTGTGCTTGAGGAAGGTAATGTGTTAAGTGCTGGAGTCAAGGGCAACTGGACTTCTTTTAGGTTCCTTGAAATCATCTCACTTCTGGTCCGAAAGGCTTCATCAGTTCTAAAGGCTGGTTCAGGAGTCCCTGAGTCCTGAGAGTCGCTGACCCACCCTGCCATCATGTGAGTCGTTAGGATCACATGGGTCGAGGTGTGAATGGGGGTTAAACCGCCTGGGAAGGGATCTCAAGACTGAATGGCTGATAGTTCAAAGATGCTTGTTCCAGTTGGACAGTCTGACTCCTTTAGTCCTCTCTCTGTCTTCTCTATCCAAAATGTGGACATTTGTATCGTCAAAGGAGTGCCACTTCTTCCCCATCAGTTTCTAGAATGGACAAAGCCTTTCAGATGGGAGGTGAAACGTCTTCAAGAAACCTAATAGAAGTCCAGCTGCCTTCGACTTTAGCACTTAAGACTAGCATGACCTGGACCTGGAGGTAGAGCAAGTAGGAACTGCAAATACAAACTATTAGTAGCTCATTCTTTAGTGTCAGTGTTCGTTTTGAAGTCCACATAAATCCACTTAAACTGGTTTGAAGGCAAGAAATGAATCTAACCTTATGGAAAATTCCCTTTTTTTTTCTTTTTTTTTTTGCAAGTTTGGTCTTATTTATGCAGTTTTTCTATTAATGATCAAATTGCACAGAGGTTCAGCTGATATCTGGGTGATATCATGAAAAAAAGTCAGAGAGATTGTGACCTGAAATACCAATAATAATACGTCACTGCATAGAAGAACTTACAACAGACTACCTGTAGTTGCAGGTAGTCGGTTGTAAATTCTTCTTCTCAGCAACAAAACATAATTATTAAAGATAGAAATGAAGGACAGGACTATGAAAACAAGACCCAGGTTCAGGCCTCTGTTGACAGCCACTGATATGAACTAAGATTAAATATTTTCATTAAACTGTTCAGAAAATGACTAATCTAAACATGGTATTGACTCTGAGGTTCAGTATTTCAGTAGTCAGCTCAGAGTTTTTATACACAACCACCTCCTCTGACAAATCTGCTCACTTCACCTCATTTTTAACCAAAGACGTGTTCCAGAATAGTCTCCTGCGTTCATTACAATTCGTTCCTTGAGCCTCTGTGTTCCTGCCCGCGAAGGAAAGAAAAGGCTCTGTAATTGCTTTTCAAACAACTGTACAGAGAGAGAGAGAGAATTGGTGGGGCGGTTCATTCAGCCGGAAACCTTTGTAGAGTTGGCGGAGCTCTTTTTTTGGTCGCACGCATTTGATTTGATTTTAATAACATGCTGTCAGTCAGCAGCAGAGAACACATTGATTTGTCTCTCTGTAGTCACACCAGTGACTCAGCTGCTCCGACGACTCTCCAGAGTCAAACTTTACAAAGTTTCCCTTTTTTGTTCACCTTATCTCTTCTGCCCTTTTCCTTTTGTACTTTTAATTTCGACTGAATAGAGCTGCTGTGCATTCGTTTAAAAGTCTAAAATGGGAAGACGCACGTTAACACACAAATCTGATGGGCCTTCTCCAAAGCTGGTGCATGTTTGTGCATGTTAAATGAAGTTTTCATCACTGCTAACCCTGTTTTCCACATCATACCACTGCACCTTATGCCTTTGAATGCGTTTTTCTTGAGTTTGCTTTGATTGATAAGACACTAGAGAGCTGAAAGTATGTGGACGTTGAGGATTACAACTTGGCTCAATGGATTTGCTCCCAGTCAACCACAAGAGCATTAGTGAGGGTCACCACTAATGTTGGGTGAAAAGGTCCGACTCACAGGTTCATCCTAAAGGCTGTTAAGGTCGGAGCTCTGTCATGACCCTAACCCCAAAACCCTAACCCTAACCCATCTCTCCTGCTGACACTCAGCATTGCAAATGTTGATTGTGCACCACTGCTCGGCCGTGGAAACCCATGGTCTTGTGCTGATGTTGCTTCCTGAAGCAGTTCGCTGCTTCTGAATGTTGTGTCTGAGGACAATTGATTTTTCCTGTCCTGTGAGCTTGTGTGGCTCGTGTTGTTACACCTAAACATTTCCACCTCACAGTAGCAGCATGTACAGTTGATGGGGTCAGTGCAGAGATTTGATGAACTGACCTATTATAGATGTCATCCTGTGAGAGTGAAGCCCTGTATCCCAGGTGTTACGTCCTTCTTGGATGATAGAGTAATCTGGGTAGTGTGTCTCTTATGAAGACAGGTGAATAATAAAAGTCTGATGTTTGGGTGGGTGAAATTAATGCAATTAATGTTAAGCATAATACACACAAAAACTGTAGAAAATTTAAAAAATGTTGGCATTGGATGTAACCTGGGGTTTATATATTGATGTTTTTGTGTGAAGACAAGGTTGGACAGAGCCAAACAGACAAGTGACCAAGACTGTTGGTACAACCGATTCTACTACAGAAACGTTTCTTAATGGCTGTCTGCCTGATTTTATATTGGTGGTAGCTATGAGTATGGCTAAACCTGAGACAGCTAAACCCACCTATAAAAAGTTGTTCACATACCTTTGGCTGGAGATTTGGTCAAACTCTTTCTCTTCAAGTGTGGAGCTAGCATCTCCAACAGCTCCTCAAACTGACCCACAGACATCCTGAAGTAGGTCCGAAAGTATCTGTGATAGAGTTTGAACTTACATGATGGCACAAGAGGAAAAGATAAAGGATCCCCAAACTCATCCAGCTTTATCCTCTGTGGACCATGAATGTCTGTACTGAAAGTTGTGTCAGTCCATCCAGTGGTTGTGACATGCTTCAGTTTGAACCAAAGTAGCAGACTGACTGACAGTGGAAAAAAAACTTTGGTTTTAATGAGCTTTATACGATTAATTGCACCTTAAAAGTGTGAACACTTCCTAATCAGAGGCTGGCTGATAACTTCACTGTTACTCAGCCAGCAATTAAGATAAAAGATGAGATGACTTTGGGAGGAATCTGTTTAAATATCCATCACCAGGTTTTGATATTAGTTAAAGACAAAAACTAAAGTTAAATATTTTAGCTTTTTCTGTTCAATTAGGGGAAAAAACTTTTCTTTCTTTACCCATTCGTTCTGCTGCATTCTTCTCATTTACTAACTCGATAATGACTGATTGTATTGGTCGGCAGAGAGGACAGTTATCACACGCCGGAGTCAAATTGCCATATTGTCCTCCTCTGTCCTCGCTGGAGCTCCTTCATTATCGACCCCTCCAATCTTCCGTTGCCTCCTGAATAAAAGGCGAGCGGGCGATGAATTATGAATGTCAGGAGAAGAGAGCTGATATCATTCTGCTCCCATGCCTGTTCCTAATTAAAAAGGACATGATTAAAAATGCATCCATTAGGATAGGTTGGGTCCTAATCACTCGTTACATTATTAATCAGGCTGTTTATTGTTCCGTGATTTAGATACTGGAGCAATGGGTTATTAATAGGCTCCTACACCCCTGAGGAGGTGTTGATGATCTTTGGAATTAATCAGGTGACAGAAAAAGCTGAGTGTCATTTATATCAACATTTTTGATTTTTTAAAAGTTTTTATCCTGAGCAGCAAAGGTTTCAGTGTTTTAGATCCTGTGTTTTCGGCTACAGCTTACTGTTTCCCCGTGTTGTGTTGCAGGTCAGAGTTTCAGATTTAAACAAGTAATTCACTTATGTTACGTTACACTGCACCTGTTGTTGCAGGCATTAAACAAGTCCTATAGAATTGTACTATACAGTTTTAGAGATGCACCAATCTGACTTTAACTTCCTTAATTCTGATTATGATGCTGAGTGTTGGTCTGATACCTACAATGGTATATCAGGGTCAGGTAGGTTTAAAAAAAAAAAAAAATTCAGAGATTAAAGTCATAAATTTATGAGAGAGATTGTTGATCAAACCTCGCAAAGTGAAGCTGAAGCAATGTGGTTCCTTGACGAAAAAATTTTTTTTTTAAATCATTAATTTGTGACTTTAATCTCAGAGAAGCTGGATAACAAAACACAAAACTACAAGTGTTAATAGTGTCCATATATGTCTAACTTAAATCTCTGTAAGAATATGTTTCGTATTCTAAAGTCAGGTCTTGATCATTAATAATTCATTAGTAGTTTGACACTCATTAACCCATATGGGTTCTCTATTCAAAGAACCAGTATGCATGCTAATAAGCAACTAGTTAATGGTTAATAAGTGTGACAGGCTGTGTAAAAGCCTGACATTTCTCTGAATATTACCACCTCCCCACAGCCTATAATGACTAGTTCACCATCATAGATACCAAAGATCTCGCAAGCCTGTTAACATCATTCTTTTACGTGTAATTTAAAGTAAAGTCGGTGTTAACTTCAGCGTCTGATTTTCATAGTTTTCGTCTCAGTCTTTTGATGAAAATGTTTTGGATTTTATCAAATTTTAGTTGTTTTTGTCCGTTCTAGTCAAAAGAAACTGAAAATATTTTAGTCCAGTTTTCGCAACAGTGACAATTTAGTCTTATTTGGCCATGCATGTTTTATTGTTAATGAAAAATGTTAAAGCTAAATTTAAGTTTAATTTTTAAATGTTTTGTTTATGATATTGAATCATCTCTTGTCAGAACAGATACATGCTGTAGGATTACTGGTGTTGTGAACAGATACAGACCCGACCATAAAATATCTAAATGTAGTTTTAGGTTTCACATTAAAAGCTCACCGCTGCTGTCACATTAAAATGCATTTATTGTGAACCACATGCAGGAAGTGATGATCCGAAAATCAGCAGAAGCTTCATGCATCTAAATGAGCTGATCCCAGCACAGAGCAGAACAGAGTGTTCTCTTTGTTAATGCAAAAACCGAGGAAACTTGCGACCCGTGCTGATAAGATGATTATGAGAAGAAACATTTGACGAGTTTAAAAAAGATGTGAATCATTTGCTTTGACTTACTTTCACCAGATCTCAACTGAACACATTAAAAGATGCTTCACTTGCAGGAGGAAACCACCTCCCAACACTGACTGACGTGATCCTGCAGAGAAGAACCAGGAAATTAAATTAGTTCGACTTTTACCAAGTTTCATTTTGAAGCTTTGACATTTGACTGAGCTCATTAACCATGTATAATGTCAGTGAGGATGTCACAATAAAGTCAGAGGCTTATTTTCATGAGTGTGTAATTACATTAAAAAGTCAAGCAGAATGCAGAAGGAGAAAGAGAGAGAGAGGCTCACTTCTCCTGAATTATTGGTTGGAAACGTTGAACTCTGACCGGATGTTATGTTTACCAGCCTATTATTGAAATATTCCCATAATGACATGATTAATTTTTGCACGTGGCATCAGTATGTGAAGGACGTGCTGCTTCATGTCAGCAGACCTGCTGCACTGCTCAGCCACGAGTCAACACTGCCCCCCAGTGGAGAACACAGGGTACTGCAGCTGCAGCTATACTTGAGCGTCTCATTACTTCTGAGCAACACACAGAACCAACAACCCTCGGTTTTTGGTGTAGAATCAATCATTCATTTTAAAGCCTCCAATATGGAGTTTAAAATGAAATCATAACAATGCAAACAGACATTTGTAGGGAGCTGTGTCCTCTACCTAAATAACATAGAGCAACTACTCACATAAAAATAAAGGTAAGAGATCAAAACCTTTTGTCATAAACTAACATGCATTAATTGAATGCTTGAAAGGTTTAAAGACAACATATAACCACCTTATGAAGCTCACAGATTACAGAACGTGGTTGTTACTCTGGAGTGGTTTTTGTGTCCACATGTTGGACGTAAAATCTCTTCACACTGGTTTGATCTCCATCATCTCTCTGGCTGTTTAGCTGCTAGATGTTCTATGTTTTTTTTCTGCAGCTTGAAACAGGGTTGATGGGAAAACTGAAACTGAAACAAAACAGTAAAGATGCGACTGAAAGGCTCTAAAACTCTGCATATCTGAGAGGAACTGAGCAGGTTGTCCACTCATCAGAGGGCTGGCGGTTGGCTTCACCATTTTCCAGACTCCCAACTGAACTGTGCCTTCTTGTTTCGTCAGACGATCTGATCAAAGTGTCTTGAAATTGTAAATAGTGTAAATAACCCCCTAAAAGTAGTCCAGGTAGCTGTAGGGGTGAGAAGCCATTTTTGTTGCAAACTGTTTTGTCCTGTTTCAGTTAGGGAGTTAGGTAAGATCCCTGTATTTCATTTTGTTTTCTTTCATTGTCCAGGTAAATTAGCGGACACTTGAATAGATTGTTTTGTTTGTTATCAGTTATCCGTTGTGTTTTGGACTGTAATCAGCTGTGGCACTGGTTGTCCCTGAGAGTGGAGAAAGGGGGAAGTCACTTGTATGTTGTAGTTTGTCTTAGCTTGACCATGACCCCAGCCCAGACTGTAAGCTACAGCAACTCTCTGTTGCATATTGTCCGTCTCATTTCAAGTATATTTCCAAACTTTCCACAATAACAAGACTTTATTTCTGCCTTTATTTGTCTTGATAAGGTTCTTCAGAGGTGTGGAGATCAAGGTGAATGTCACAGTTCTTTTGACTGATTTAGATTTTCTCTAGCATTTCTTTTCTTTTTCTTTTAAAAATTATTAAGTTTCTGAAAGTCATTAACATTTATTCTACAAAGACTGAACGACTTTAACTTCAGATGAGTTGTATAGGAACAAAACATCCTGTGATGTGTGTCCCCACAGGAGCTGTACTCTCAGTCCTACGACGCTGTGGGTGTGATGTTTGCCTCCATCCCAGGCTTCGCCGACTTCTACTCCCAGACCGAGATGAATAACCAGGGAGTCGAGTGCCTGAGGCTCCTCAACGAAATTATCGCCGACTTTGACGAGGTGAGACCGCTGACTTTGAAGTGCGCCCACTTCTACTTCAGCCCAACTTTAAAAACATGCAGGGGACCGTCTCTGACATCAGCGTCCTCCGTTTTTGATTAAAACGTCCATCTTATTCCCCCAAAACACTTCAGAGCGGATTAATCTAAAGACAGACACAACAGGAGAGCTCATGTCTGCAGATTATCACCAGGCATTTATTTCAGATGGAGAAGAACCACCACAGGGACCAAACATTATACAAAATATTTTTACAAGACATTTTTTTCATAAAGCATACGGCCGAGACGAGCCCGGACATGAAGTTTCCTCCAGTTTTGATTTCCCTTCTGCGTTACAGAAGAGGTTTTTAAGCTTTGAAATAGTATGAATGTCAGTTAAGGATTCCTTTCAAAGATATATTTGTCTTTCTTTCTGTGTCAGAAATATTTCTAATGAAAGAAAATGAGTTCAAAACAAATGCAGGTTTCTCACACATCCTGGAAAACCTGGAGGATTGTGACGGTTTAAGTTTTCAGGCTTTTCATTCTTAAGGTTTTTGAAGTTTTAGGGATGTGAGTCAGGTTTCACTGCTGAGGTCATCTGTGTTTTTTGTTCTGTGTGCATGTAACAGGATCAATATTCAACAACCAGCAGCAGCAACAATTCAGTAATCACCAAAAAGAAAAGACAAGTTATGAGTCGCACATTACGTCCTTTAAATGATATTTAAATTCCAGCCTAACAAGTTAATTTCTCAAAATGAGTCTTGATAATTAATTTGGAAATTATTAATAATCCCTCTCTGTGAAAGAAAAAGAAAAAAACAATTATTTAAACAATTTCACATGAAATCAGTTTAATTACAGGGTGGCAGTATTCACCATAAAGAATAAAGGACTGTAATTAAATGAAAGTCAGTTTGTCATTGTGTTGTTTAGTGCAGCCTTCCTGGTTTAGGAGAAGCTGAGTCACTTTCTGAACAGCAACACAAACCACAAACTGCATAGACTTTATCTGAGACGCCTAATTTAAGTCAGGCTTGAAGTCTAAAGTCAGGATATCTTTAAATCCAGGATTCACCCAGACTGTCTTTAACAGATTTACAGTGTTAAACGGAAACTTTACACATTGAAACAGGCACAGTTACATGTGAGATATTCTCCATGCCTCAGGTTCAGTATGAGCTAGTAATCCTGTAATGCTGACGTTTTCTAGAAACTCTCACAGGTCTGTCAGGGAATTCATGAGTACAAGCAGCAGATAATAAGATCAGAACCTTTCAGGAGACAGTTAACGAAACAGTTAATTACATGTTGACATATGCAGCTGAATATTCTCTACAACAGCAAGTTCTGATGTATCTGCTGCTCTGAAACATCTCGGTTGTTTTACAGTCGTCTGCTCCTGCAGCTCAGAATAGTCGAGGTGTTGGAACAAGGTGTTTTTTAGTTTAGTTTTTTAAGTTTGTTTCTATTTCTGTTGCAAGGCTGTTTATTGTTTCAGTCAGGCACACAGGCAGGATTAGCCTGTTGTCTTTCCAGGAGTTTTCTCTTGATGGAACTTTTTCAGCTACTTTCACTAGGTTCATATATGGATAGAGGCAGAGGGTTCAAACAGGGGAGTATCATCACTGATGTTTGTGCTTTGGAGTTACCAAGGTGGAAATAAATGTGTTTGGCTGCTTATCCATCCAGAAAATATTTATACAAGTTCAGTTATAGCTGCCAAAGAGGTCCACTGTAAGAAATATCAGAAGGTAACATCATCAGAGAAATAAACTCGTACCCATGTTGACAGTCTCTCTCTGTAATGATTGTCACAGTTGCTGGGCGAGGACCGTTTCCAGGACATTGAGAAGATCAAGACAATCGGCAGCACCTACATGGCCGTCTCCGGTCTGTCACCTGAAAAACAGGTGAGATCCTCTGGTGTCATCATGGCAAACCACACCGATCAGACGTGTAAGACAATGACAGCAGATCTTGGTCCTTAAATATCTCATTGATTAATTCGCACGTCACGTTTTTAATACTTTCACACAGAACATGAATATTATGTGGCGAATAAGCAATGTCACTTTGGTTTTTTCGCTAGGTCAATTTTTCTGAGCTGTCACGCTGTGAATAAAGGCATCACAATCACACAGGCTGTCAGAGGCTGATCTGGGTCAAAGGATCCCAGTAGTTGGTCTCTGCCTCTTTAAATGCGGTGGTTGCATCCCCAACAGGACCTCAAACTGTCCCACAAATATCCTAAAAAATATGTCCACAACCGGCCACAGTGGAGCTCCAGCTGCTGAATATCCGCGGGAAAGTATCTCGCATTTTCGCGTTCTATATTTGCATCGTGCTGTGTGTGAAAAGACCTTTAGTTGTAGTTTTGAAGCCTCTGTACTCTGATGTAGAGCCCTAAACTACCTTAGGGTTACACTCTGCTGGTCGGTTAGAGATGACTGTACCACATCTGTCCAGCTCAGTGAGATCAGAGCTGCAGTTCAGATCCAGTTTCCTCTGACATCAACATTCTTCATCTCTTGTCCCTCAAGTGACAATTTTCCACTTTCATCTCCGACGCACTGCCCTGACGTCAATCGCATCCTGACGTTCAGCTGACTCAGACTGTCCTCCCCCTCTCTCTCTCTCTCTGTTTTCCACAGCAATGTGAAGATAAATGGGGTCACCTGTGTGCGTTGGCGGACTTTGCCATCGCCCTCAACGAGAGCATCCAGGAGATCAACAAGCACTCCTTCAACAACTTTGAGCTGAGGATCGGTAAGAGCTCTTTGACAAGTTCATCGTTTTTAATCAGTGTTTTTTCATTTCGTTCTTTGCTTCTTGTTTGGTTTTACTCCTTTTTCTCTTTTCTCTACTTCCACCTCCTCATCTCTTCTGTTTAATTTTTATCTCCATCTTAATACGGATTCTTTAATCCTTTCCTTTAATCCCATGATGAAGGGTGTAGATGTTTCTGTAAAGGCTGCAACTAATGATCACTACTGGAAAAATATTTATTGATCTTTAGTCTTTGTAATGTTAAAAAAGTAAATAAATAAAAAGAAATAACAGTGAAAATCCTCACATTTGAGAAAAATGTTCGACAGGCTTTAATGCAACACGTTAGCATTGTGTAACAACGACTCGCTTGTTTGTCTTCTGAAGGTATGGCTCACGGCTCGGTGGTGGCGGGCGTGATCGGTGCCAAGAAGCCGCAGTATGACATCTGGGGGAAGACAGTGAACCTGGCCAGTCGGATGGACAGCACGGGTGTGAGCGGCAAGATCCAGGTGCCCGAGGAGACCTACCTGATCCTGAAGGAGCGCGGCTTCGCCTTCGAGTACCGCGGCGAGATCTACGTGAAGGGCATCAGCGAGCAGGAGGGCAAGATCCGAACGCACTTCCTGCTGGGCCGGGTGCAGCCCAACCCGCTCATCCTGCAGCCGCGCAAAATCACCGGCCAGTACTCGCTGGCGGCCGTGGTGCTCGGCCTGGTGCAGTCTCTCAACCGGCAGAAGCAAAAGCAGATCCTCAACGAGAACAACAACTCGGGCATCATGAAGGGTCACCACCACTACAACCGGAGGACGTTGTTAGCGCCCGGTGGCTCCGAGGTGGGAGGGGGGCATCACGCCGAAGTGGCTGATAAGACTGAGCTGTCCTGAAGAGCAGACTGGAGTTTTAGTTCCACGCAGATTTCTCAGAGGCAGAGACGCTCTGCGGGCAGAAATAATCCCAGTGGTTGAGTTGAACCTCAGTTGGTGAAGCTCAAGAACATTGGTTTTCTGACTAATTAACACTCAAACTAGAAAAGCAGATGAAAGTTCTTCAGGAGTCATAACCTGGTTCCAGACCTGAATCACTGCAGATTCAGCAGATCAAGTAGGTTTTTGTATTGTGCTCTTTCCCCAGTTGGAAACACCTAACCCTAACCAATCAGAGCTGTGTAGATAAGATCAGTGACTGGGACATCTTTCTGTTCCAGAATCCAAACAAAAATGCTAACAAGTGTGGAAGAGATTAAAGCAGTGGCGTCAACTAGGGCTGTGCAATACGACCAAAATATTATATCATGATATACATCAGGATATAGTACATTCCCTGTAAATTCAATGAATTAATAGTTTATATAAAATGACCACATGGAGAGGACTATTTCTTTTTTACATATACCCAACAATGAATGGTATTCATTCATGTGATTATTTTTCTCCTTTTATTTAGAACTTCTGTGCAAATGTTTAATCAAGAATCTATAAAATGTGAAACACTTTTCAAAAACAGATGATTACAGGCCCAACATAAAATATTATCATATAAAATACCAAATGTAAGCATTGTACTTTAAGTTTAAACTGTACAGGCAACACAAGGCTCACAACATAACAAGAGACAAAACATTCCTTCAAGTTTGAATTACAAGGCAAAATCCTGATCAAATGTTTGACTCTTTGGTTTATTTTGAGCACCTGACAGTTCTTTTGTTCCTCTCATTTGTTAACTCTCTCCAGACACTCTGACATGGTTCTTGTGTAGGTGGTAGAAGAGGTTTGTGGTGTTTGAATCTGTTGTGGGGACTGGTCCTGGTCCATGACTCTTCGTAACCAAACCATGTTACAGAGGTAGCCCCTCATTTAAGGACAAAGCTCCTCGGCTGGTCCTTCTCTGGTTCTGTTTCACCTTCGTCAATAGATATATATCGTCTTATTGCACAGCCCTAGCCTCAACAGGATCAATATGTTTGATGCTATGTTGTACACACACACTTCTTTGCAGGTCTACAGTGTTCTTGTGTGTCAAACAAGGAGATTGGGTGATCCAGTCCCTGTTGTGAAGAGGGTTCAAAATCTTTTACTAAAAACTTTAAAACAAACATGCAAACCAGAGACGTATGTTCCAGCTGTAAAGGTACCCTGTGGAGTTTTTGTCCACTAGCAGCACTACTGAGCAATGTTTTTACTTGTGGGTCCCCGTTTTAATCGTTCTTGCGTTCGCGATGATTTCTGCTGATGGTTTTGCGCTATTCCACTGACCTGCAAGTGGCAGTAACATGCCAGAAAACACAGCAATGCACCAGCAAAGGCAGCGAAGAGGAAGACTGCCGGCTAATATCCATGGACGTAAAACAACGCAGGTGTCAAACTTGAGATAAATGGGTTTCTTGAGGAAGAAAACGCACTCAGCAAGTTCAATAGACCTCAAGGATTCACACAATGAATGTAAACAGAAACTGTGTTTACAAGAAAACTCCACAGGGCACCTCTAAGTGCTGGTGAATACATACTCATTTTAGATGGGTTGGATTTTTTTGCTTTTCCAGGTTTGCCAGTTTTTCTGGCTCCTCCCACTGAGGTTAATTTCGACCAATGAGATTGTGTCTGCCTCCTGAATCCGCTTTGCTTTCGATAAATGTTCGTAGAACTGAAACTCCACTTTGTGAAGGGAGGAGGTGGAGGTGGTGGTGGTGGGGGAGGGAGGGAGGGAGGGAGGGACTGGACGGGACCGCCGTGTTCTGTTTTCATCCGCCCTCGTCTGTTAGATGTCTGTTCGACTGATCCCTCTCGGACTGTCCAACCGTTCCTCCTGTCGTTTCCACTTCCCCTTTTTATGTCGCCCGACCACCGACCCGTCCCCGCCCCCAAAAAAACCCAGAAACCCCGTCCTGCTCTGACCCTCACCCGGTGTCGATGTTTCTTTTTTGTATTTCTTTTATATATGAGAACACAATAAAAAGGGGTCTAATTTTTTATATAAGCCATGTGTCTGGTGTCTTTATTTTGTCATGTTTTTGATATTGGATGGTACTGACTGTACTGTACTGATCAGTCAACTGGGACTAGAAGAAAGATGCCTTTTGGTATAAATGGAGAAGTTTTGATGGAGTTACGAAAGACCACAAGTCTTGTTCACCAACAGAGAGCTGCAGGGATTGTTTGTTAGCATGTTAGCACTTCCTGTTCACTTGTCCCAAAGTCAGTGTGTTCCTGGTTAAATGTCTGAAATAAGGTCTGTGGTTTTAACACAAGCTCAAGACATTTTCAGGTTTTATTCTCCGACATAAAATCCGTCAGTAAATCCCCCACTCCTGATGTTTGAAGCTTTTACGTGTCTTAAAAAAGGCGGTTGCTAACGAGTGTCTAAATGAGACTACAGAGGTTGTCGGGGACGTTAACATGAAAACCCATCTACTCACCAGTCCACTTTTACAGCCTCATTGTGTTTCTACTCACGCTCTTTCAAACTATCACTAACTTTCTAAGAAGAAAAGCTTTTGTAGAACGTAGACGTGACGCATACTGTTCAGATTCAGATACACAGCACGTCATCAGGAACAGAGCTGGATAAATAGGAATGATGATTGAGTGATGAATTTAAAAATAAGATATCAAATATTTAAATCCACTGATTTCATAAACTCTTCACACAATAAAACGTGTGTTTAACCCAGCACTGAAGTTGTGGTGGCGTTCATATTTCGTGGACTCATGGTCAACTCTTTGTTCAGTGAGTTAATACTGTGCAGGAAGAAATGTCTGCACTTTGTCAGAAAGAGACTTAAGTCTTTGCATCCTCAGTATTTTCAAGCAACAGTGTGAAAAATGTGAAAGAAAAGGAAATGTTTCAGTCACAGGACTTGTCCGAAACACTTACAGACCGTGTTATTTTAGAAACTTAATCAGCCAAACAGTGGTCAGGTGGTGAGAAAGAGATAAGGTGTTTTCAGTTAACTCGTTAACTCAGTTGTGCTCACAAGTCTACAAAAAGATTAGAGTGAACACAGACATGAGATGTTTGTTGAAAAATAAGATAAAAGGGATGTTAAAGATGCAACATGTTCAGTCTTTATGTACGAATATTAGACTTTATGTTTGTTGTATGAGAATCTCTGAGCTCTAAACTTCTGAGGAATTTAATGTGATTTATGTTTAGAAGGGACAAGAGTCTGCACATAACTGCACTGCACCTCATCTCAATCTAGCAGTGAAAAAATGACTTTTGAAGCATCAGAAAATCAACAAAACAAGCAACAACAACAAAAAAAAAGATCACAACAATCAACTATCTCCAGTAAAAAGATGAGAGACGGGAAATGTTTACTGCTTCATGTTTTCTTTTTGGTGTTTTTAAGAACATTTAGTTTGATTAGTTTGTTTTGCTTTGTGCTTTTTTTTGTTTCATATTCAGAGGAACTATTTAGCAGAGTTAATTTACATTTATTTGTGTCTTCAAGCTGAGAGACAGAGGATCAGCCTGAAGGATGAAACTGCTGAAAATTCAATCTGTGGAGGAAATCCAGATTTTAAAAGGATACATGCAGTTTATTCAGACTATATAAAAGTGTATAAATGTTAAAATGGATAAAACAACAAAATAAAATAAACTTAAAAGACAGAAATGAAGTAGATAAAGCAGAGATAAGCAGCATCCCGCTGTTTGTTCTCGTGGTTCTGATGATCACTCTGATCAGCTGGTGTTTGTCTGAACTCTGCATTTCATTATTCTGTGACTGACGCTGATTCAGCTCAGAGGTCCATCACAGTTTGGCCGCTTAACAAGAAGGTTTGGCAATAATGATTGTTTTGAAGGATAAAGAACGATAACAGACGTGAAAACACTTTGCTCATCCACAATAAAATAAACATGAAGTATTACTAATGTTTCCAGTGAAGGAGTAGGAGCTGATTTTCATCCTGGAAGCTTCTGAAGGAGGAAACTGAAGCCTGATATCTGCTGTGATGATTTACATGCTGTAAGAGGAGAGTGAGACATGTTAGAAAAGGGCCCGGTGCCTCAGATGTGCAGTGTGTAAAAACATCCACTAGATGGCAGCAGACGCCCAGTCAGACATTGAGGAAGGTTTCAGCTTCAGATAAACATGGTTATTTTCTGTAGCTGCAGAAATACTTCATCCCACCTGTTGTTATTGATCTGAACATCAATAATCAATCACTGGCTCAGACTGCCAGACAAAATGTAAAACAGGAAACTGATCAGGACATGATGTGAGTCTTAAGGACACATCTTTAAATGATATCTGTAGTATTTATGAACCTGGGGCTTGTTTTCTAATGTTTTTGGGTGTAAATGATACAATTTTTATTGATCAAGTATCTTCACCAGGTAAATACACCACGTTAAAGCTGCATTAAGAATATTATAAATGAGTGCTTTTTTTCATGTTGGACAGCAACCAATCATCAAACAGAACATGATACTGTCCGATTCTGCAAAATTACACTTTTAGATTCATTGATCCAAGAGTATCCAAACATGTTGGCTACATTATTACTCTGATCTGGATACTGGTGTGTTCCAGTTATACTCAAAAGTCAGAATGTCTGAGTTCCTAGTCAGCAGTTTGAACTGGAATGCCCCCTGAAGTCGGACATCCAACTTGTCAGAAAGTCTGAGCAACTCCCCCAACCCTGACAAAGATGGCTGCTACTCACAGCAATAGTACTGAACGCTCTGCTAATTTTAGTTCTGTCTTATTAGTTTCACATTAAGTCAGTCATGCACATAGTACTGTTCAGTTTTTATCTGTGGACATGTTGCTACACTGTTTGTAGAGCTTTTTCATCAAATGGTGTTGTTAACAACGGCTAGTCCAGGATACGTTTGAATCCGTTCACGTTCATGGCTTAAAGTTGAGGTGTTCTTCAGGTGCAGTACTGAGTTGTTTTGAGAAACTATAAGGCTTTCCTGTGAGTGTCCATGTTTTTCCGACTTCTCAACTGAAACGACTCCCAGTTCTGAGTTCTTACCTCTGATGTCAGTGTCCTCAAAATCTCTGGGTCCTATCTGTGGCTGTTGCTCGTTGCCTCCACCGGGGGGCATGTTCAACACGGAAACGGTGTACACGATTTAGCCACGGTTTCCAGGCTGGACGATATGTTTCCTTGACACAGTGCACTGAGCTTTGAGGTGTGTTTTCTCTCAAGTAATGGGAGCATCTGAGATGTTTTACCGAATCAGCAGCCACATGTATAAACCCGCCATATTGAAAAAAATCCTAATCTTCACCATGCTCTTGTTGTGCCTTTAACTGAAATGTGTGCAGCACTCCAGTCAACTCCATTTGTTTTACACGTGCAACATAAATAAATCTGATTTGACTTGATAAAACAGCAGTGCACATGTGTTCAACCCACCACTGTTTCTATTTATAAAAACGTTTTGATGGGCTTCACTGCTGGCCACGCCCACAGGAAACGCTCTATCATCTTTCAAAGCTTCAACACACAAACTGAATAAGTCAAACAAACAAGATTTATTTTAATTTTATTGCTGGAAAAGGTGCACATTGCAGATTTAAACCCTCCCTCCCTAACTCACCTTTCTGCCTCAGATGGGTGTTTCCCAAACAGAGACATCAGTGGTGAATAAAATCAGTAAATCAAACTGAACGCCTTGGAGCCTCCCATCACCACGACGGCGACAAACACAAACGCTGTGTGTCCAGGAGAAATGGATTAGAGTTTCTCTCGTTTCCCTCCCTTGTATGGATTTTCTGTTAGACATGAAGGAGGAAGAAGAGGAGGAGGAGGAGAGATGTGGAGAATGGAGTTGCCATAGCGACCATCGGTATGTTGGGGGGGTGCAGTGTGTGTGTGTGTGTGTGTATAACTGTGACTACGAGCGCAGGCATGTGTGTGAGTGTTTGTGTGTGTTTGTGCAGCAGATCGAAGATTGAAGTTTGTTGGATTTCTGATGTTGGACATTTGGGAGATTTATCCAGGAGGAGGAAAATGGACTGAAGAGGAGGAAGAAGAGCTGAACGGCAGCTTCACTGTCTCATCTCCAACATGGGTTGTAAACCACCGTCAAAAACACTGCACATTCACACAGGTGTGTCTTTTCCATCCAAACAGGGGTAACAAATTCAGTATGAGAGAGATGTCAGCCAAAGAGTTTTCCTACATGGTTCTGAGAAGGCAGAATAAGAAAAAACACCCAGTGAAGGTGGATCTAATGTGGGTGTAAATACAAATAAAAACAATATCTAAATATACAGTGTTTCCCTGAGGGTGACTGTTATGTGTTGGAGTGGTTGTTCAATAATTCATAATAATCAACAAACTTGTAGGAGAGCACTCAGGTTAGCTTCCCTGTCATCAGCAGCTGAGCCACATTTTAAAAAAAAACACACTGATATTTTGTCCTGACGTTCAGATGTTTGGGGTCGACGTCTGTCCATCTATGACTGAGACAAGATAAACACAACAAAACGCGACAGACTCTCACACTGAGCTGAAGTAAAACAAGTTCACATAAACCAGGTAAATAACATCAATAAAATATTTAGTTTTTTTGACTAGTAGCCTAGTCGCCATTTTGTCACCTGACGGCCACCATAGACTCTGACAGGCTGCAATTTACATTGTCACCACTAGATGGCAGTAAATCCTACACACTGCTCCTTTAAAGAATGAAACTGTCCTAGAAATTCATTTATATACTCAGTGATGATTTCATTAGGGTAAATCTGTCTAATGTAATTAGATGCAATCTGACCCTCATAATGTTCCATTCATTAGAAACGTGTATATTAACTGAAATATTTATAATCAAGGTCACAGTTAAAGTCACATTACACATTATACTAAGATGTGTACTGATGTACTTTACAGCAGCAAATACATTTTGACAGAAACATCTGGCAGGGATGTTTCCATCAACATCTTGTAGTTTCAAGTTTATTTCAAAGTTTTCCACCTCCAACCAAGCAGAGATTATTTATCGGATTTCTGGCGTTTCCACTCAGGCTGAATTAAAAATGTGCACACAGGTAGATGAAATGTAGCTAATCAAATATCTGAGTTAAAAAAAGAGAAACAGAAGAATTTGGAACTAAAAAAGAGAAAAACCCAAACACAAGCAGAATGAAAAGCAGCAGTGTGGAAATTAATTTAAAAAAAACCTTAAACTAAAAAAAAAATCAGTTCAGTTTTACCTCTAACAATCATTTTTACACCAACATCCACTGATAAATCCAGAAATGATCTCGTCCTTTGGTTTGATGCTGCTGTTGTATCTTTATTATTAAAGTTAATTTAATGCTGGTATTCTGTGAGTCATGTTGGAGGATTGTGTTTTCTGAAAAAAATGTTTTACATATTTTGATTTGTAATGAAACAAGCTGGACCAGACTGGACCGGACCAGACGGGGTGTAATGGATCTTGTTATCGTGGGAGCTTTGGCCTCGAGGCGTCAGAGGTCCAAGTCGAGGCCGCACTCCTCAACGTATTCGGCTCATTTCTGCTCCCAGAGGTCTCTGACCCAACTGACCACAAACTCAGTCCTGGCTAATCCATTTTCCTGATGGCTGTTCAGTCTTGGCTGGTTAGAAACTCCCAGCAGATACTCAGCGCTGTACTGGAGGAAAAATAAACCCTCCACACAGGCTGCCTATGATACAAGGTTCCATGACAAGTGGTGTGAAAAATTACTTGAAACTCTGCATGAAACCTTTTACTCACAATAAGGACTTATTGACATCTTGTCATCGTCGCACCTCCAAAAGATTTTGCCCTGAATACGACCATTTATCATCACAGTCAATGCTTTCCCCAGCCCTTAACCCTGTAACCTTAATCATTGCAGCTTCACTTAACAACCAACAAGAAATAATGAAGAGTTTATCTCATAGCTCAAGTCAAACTGACAATTTCTGAAGCTGTTTGAATATGAAATCAGACGTCACTTTCACCATGGCAACCGCCTCCTTCCCACTGGTGATGCTCCTCAGTTGACCACAAAGAGTCGGCTGCCATCTGGGCCAACAGGCGGAGAGAGAGAGGAGGGAGAAGCAAAGAGACACAGAAAACAATACACATGAAACATGCAGGAGGAGACAAACACATGCTGTTACAGAAAACCACATAAAGCTGCACAGAGAAACAAGCACACAACTCATAAATGTGAGCAAAAACACAACCTGAAAACTGTTATTAAGCAGCTTGACTGACTAAATATCTAAATATTTCAGAATTAGGAAATGGTGGAAACTTGTATTCATCATAAAAAGCATGTTACTTGTCGCTAAGAACTGCCCACGCTTTTACTGCTGCTTTAGACTCATAGCAGAGTTATGCTGTGTTGTTGTTGACCTGCGATCTTACTGAGTTTGTTCTTATTAACAACAGACAATGAAAAATACAGCACAGCAAAGCAGAAAGTTAAAAATACTCTAAAAGAGAACCATAATATGTCTGTCCACTCCAAACTGCTGAAGCATTCTCTCTCTCTTCATCATTCTCTCCTGTAGTTTTGTGCTTTCTGCAGGTAGAGCTGTAGAGTCTGATCTGTGATGTCATGCCTCCTGCTGCTGCCACAATCCTGCTCGACAGCCGTTCTTACTTTTAATATGTATTAGTGTTATTGATAGTCTTATTGCTATTACTATTATAACTGTCATTATTATTATTGTTCTAGCTATCATAACTATTATTAATGTGACTTTCTTTCCTAGTTTTTCGTCAATTACTGTCTCCAGATATTTATATTCATTTACACCTTCAGTACAGTCACTGTTAATAACTACCTGTTGCCGTGTCCTTCTGCTCGCTCTGAAATCAAAAATCATTTCCTTAGGCTTGTTAATAGTTCATAGTAGTTAATAGTTATTATTGCTTTTATAGTTTTAAAATTCATTTTATTGTTTTTAACGTTTAGCATTGTATTTGTTTAGCCTTTAATTTGTTTGATGATCGATTGATAGTTCTCTTGGTATTTAGCTAAAGAAAGTGATCAAACCAACGATCACTGTACCATTGGCAAGTTTAACACTGAAAACATCAGAGGAGTTAGCTCCACATTCATCTGTCAGTATATCATTAGCATGTATGATTTACTGAGCTAACTGTGCAGAAACCACTGGAATGATCCTTTAAATACATGGGCATGATTAAAAGCAGCCTTTGAGAGTTTGAGTAAGGGGGTGGACTGGAGCTGCTCTTTTTATCATTGTGATTGTGCTGCTCTGCTGCAGCACACTGGATCTGAAACAAAGAAATAACCATGTACTCAGCTGAAGATGTTTTTTTTTTCTCCACATGAGCTGTTACCTCAAACTCTGCACCTTTTTAGTTGTGTTTTTGTTTTGTTCTGTAAGTAGCATCACAGAGGGTGACTGTATTTTACGCTACATTTGTTTTCCTGTTTAGCAGCCTCTCTGACACCATTTTAAAAACCTACTTTTGTTTTTGTTTTTTTCATTATTATTTACTCATACAGCTGCAGCTTTTGTATAATTTTTAAACCTGTCCTGGATCAGACACCTGATTGCACCGTCATCCACAGAGGGAGCTGATCTCTGTCAGTTATTCTGTTTACTCCATGTCCATCCGCTCCGGTGTTGGGGGTGGGGGGTTGAGTAGGACTTAGGAGGGGGAGGTTGGGTGGCGTAGGGTCATGGTCACGTCCCTACACTTCCCCCCCGGAGACTGAGCGCCCTACATTCGCCCATCAAACCCACTGTTACATAAAACCACCACCACCACTGCCGCCGCCGCCACACACAAGCAGGCTTTGCTGCCTGTTGCTAGGCAACAAGCCCCGGAGTCCCATCGCTGAGTCTTGCTGGGCCGCGGCTGTACCTGAAAGTGCTCAAATGGGTCAGCGAGGACAAAAGAAAAGAGACAAACTGGGCAAACGGGAAAAAAAGAAAGAAAGAGGAGAGAAAAAACCAATGTCCCTGGGACCATGCAGGTCTGCACTCAGCATAATGTGCATAATGAGGTTTCTGAGTCGGGAGGTGGAGGGATGGATGGGGGGATGGGGGGATGGGGTGGGGGGGCTGAATGAGGAAAAAGCGAAGAGGAAAAGGATCTGCAAAGGAACAATAGGCAGACGAGTTTCTTCCTGCAGAATGAGACAGCAGCCGATCTGTCTGAACAGGTGACACGATGAAGAAAATAAAGTTGAAGCATGAACAGAATTCATCCCTCATTTAGTGTTTTGATGGTGGAGAGTGGGTGGTTATGATTCATATGATTCCCATCATTTTCACACTTGAAACATTTAGTCGTACGGAAGCATCAGCATCTGTTATGTTTATTTATTCATTTAGCCTGTTACCACCTGAACCTTGTCTCTTTGTTTGTACTGGTTTATGAGTTTATGAGCAAAAAAGATGAGTGAAAAAGAAGAGTATGAACTACAGTATGAGCAAAAACACAAGGTATAAACAATATGACAATAATCATTAAAGAAAGCTGCTGTAAACCTGTAGATTTTGTTCAAATGTACAGATGAATACAGAGTATGTATTGTATGACTGAAGGCAGGTGAAATTATCTACATAAACTGGCACTATAGCAGATGACTCACAAATTGCAGGCAGGTCAACAGGTGAAACCATTTTGGTAATCAGTTGACCATTAAACTAAACCCTGCAGAGTGTGGCTGCAGTAACAGTGGGTCTTGGTTTCTTAAGACTGAGTTGTCAACTAAGCACTAATGTTAGCATACCTGGGCACCTAGGTGATTACATTGATTCATGAGGTTACAGACTTCATTACAAAAGGCCCCTGTTCGACACTAGATGCCACGGTGTCAAAGTTTAGCAAAGTTAGCAGCTTTGTCCACAATAAAGTTGTGCTTATCATCTGCCGATCTGTCCAGGTTGTACCCAGCCCCTCACGACCCTTAAGGATAAGCGTTATAGATGATGGATGAATGAATGAATGATCTTCTACGTCAACAAGACACGAGTAGTTTGACATGCTGCTGTAACAAAGCATAAATTTAAACTTTGCTTTTCTTCGCTCAACACTGATGCAAAGATAATGCTTTATTTCTGAGTCTTATACATAAATCATCAGCTCGAGAGGACGCTAACTTTTAGCCATCTGACATTAGCTGTGGACAGTGCTACATTCCAAAGCTTGACTGCTGTAGCAACAGTAGTTAACAGTGGCAATTAAAAATGAGATTGTAGAGGGTGACAGTATATAATCTAACAGGAAATCATCAGAAACCAAAACCACACCACAGAGCAGAAGAGGCAGGGCTGCTGTTACATCTTTGTTCAATCTCACCATGTTTACAACTGTAACTGTAAAACAACCTCACCTCTCCTTCTATTTCATTCTCTATATCCCAGCTGATTATTTCTCCTTTAAAATCTCTCAGATAAAATGATAAATCCAAGTGTTTTTCCAGATAGACTGAGGATGAACTCTGAGCGATGATGTTGTATCAGCACAGACTGATGATGAGGTTTGAACGTTCAGAGTTCACGTCCTGCCCTCGCAGACTGGGAGCATCTGGAGTTCATATTAATATTCAATATCAGCCTCCAAAGTCAATTATTCTGTATGTACAAGGCAGTAAACAGCAATGCCTGCACTGAAGCCTGTAAAGGAGCATGATGGGAAATAAAGCTCTCTGTCAAATACGGTTTTTTAATAATGTTTTAATGGTAAATGTTTCAATATATGCGTAGTGTAAAAGCCAAATGTACATGACTTGCATACTGATTTAATGTGAGCCCATAAAGAATACAATAAATATAAATTAGATTTATTACATTGAATTGATGTTGAAAGTCAGTAGCATATTACATAAATATGAAAGTCCAACTGGTTAGAATTTGTTTTTGCAGAAATATCAATATACACTCACCGGCCACTTTATTAGGTACACCTCACCAGCACTGGGTTGGACACCCTTTTGCCTTAATTCTTCATGGCATGGGTTCATCCATCCATTTTCTTCTGCTTATCCAGGAATGGTCGCAGTGGCAGCCAGCTAAGCAGAGTTCTGGGTCAAACCCAAGGTCTCCTCCCAGTTGGACATGCCTGGAAAACCTCCAAAGGGAGGCGCCCAGGAGGATCCTAACCATATTCCTGAACCACCTCAACTGGCTCCTTTCGATGCGAAGGAGCGGCAGCTCTACTCCGGATGTCTGAGCTCCTCACCCTGTCTCCAAGGCTACAGAGGAAACTCATTTCGGCCACTTGTATCCAAGATCCCGTTTTCTTTTGGTTGCTACCCACAGTTCAAGATCAACTGGTAAATCAAGAGCTTTACCTTCTGGCTCAGGTCCCTCTTCATCAAAACGGTCTGGTACAGCGTCCGCATTACTACCCCATACTCCCTCAGTAACCTGTTGATTATAGATTCAACAAGGTGATTTTGGTCCAGGCTGTGGTGTTTAAACGACGCTCAATTGGTACTGAGGAGCTCAGTGTGCCAAGAAAACATCCCCCACACCATTACACACCACCACCAGCAGCCTGAACTGCTGATACGAGGCAGAAAGGATCCATGCTTTCATGTTGTTTACATCAAATTCCGACCCTACCATCCAAATCTCGCAGCAGAAATCAAGACTCATCAGACCAGGCAGCGTTTTTCCAACCTTCTATTGTCCAGTTTAAACTATAGCCTCAGTTTCCTGTTCTTAGCTGACAGGAGAGGTACCCAGCGTGGTCTTCTGCTGCAGTAGCCCATTGTGCGTTCAGAGATGATCTTCTGCATACCTTGGTTGTAATGAGTGGTTATCTGAATAACTGCTGCCTTCCTATCAGTTTGAAGTAATCTGACCATTCTCCTCTGACCTGGCATGAGTAAGGCCCAGAGAACTGGCTGATCACTGGATATTTTCTCTTGTTTTTTTCTCATTTTCTACAGACAAATAGGCAGTAAACATGTTGTTTTCCCTGATTTATGACTCCTTGTCATCTTTAAATTAGAAGTGTCACAGTAGCTGCATTGTCCTTTTGTCTTTAGTTAATCTCTCCTGCAAAGAGTGAGGAAAATTAAAATCTTAGCTTGATTTTTTTATTTATTTATTGAATTGGTGTTAAAAATAGAAGCTGTCAGTACTTCCTACTGAGAGAACATGTTTCATAAACCACAAACGCTGTGGTTTCTGACAAACAGTTTAATTAGATTAAAAAGGAAGTAAGGCAACACTATGTGCAGGTTACACATAAACATAAGTGCACACACACACTTCATCAGTGCTTCCTGTCTAGCTCGTTGGATCTCTACCCGCTCTTTTAACTCCTGTTCACCAACAGATCTCTACACTGCCTCTGAATTATTAACGACTCCCTCATCAATGTTTGATTCCACATTTTACGATTCACTATCCATGCACAGCTCTCGCTCATGATATACTTCCTTTAAAATGTATACAGCCCCCAACACAGTCCCAGAGTCCCACGCTGAGATTAGCAGGAGGTGTTATCACTGAGGAATAACACAGACATGTGGAGTGATCAGGTTCAGGATTGGTTTGATTGGTTTCTGCTGCTTGAGTGTAAACTGTAATGTAATCTGGCAGCTGTGAAATCAGTTATTTGCAACCTTATGTCAATAATTTGTTCCCTTTGGGTTGTAATATTTAGGCAATTATTATTTACTACTACTATTTAGTTTGTGTTGTCACTCTATCACTCACAGGTGTGTTTTTTTTAAATTCAATATTATATCCCCATCATGTTTCCACATGGTTTTATATCATTTCTGCTCTTTTAACAGCCTCATCTTGTTGCGTTCCATTCCTCTACAGTGGTTTAATGGCACATGATTGGACAGTGAATTCCATCAACCATTTATCTCCGTGAGCCCAGTCCTAATATTAACTTAACAGCCGTGGAGGAGAGTGAACATTAATTTGAATATTTGCCAGTTTTGGCTCCAGTTTCTGCTACAGGTGGATGAAAACCTGACTAATAAAAGTAAACCATGACCTTGTTTGATTCAGACAAATATACATTTATGTTTCACATTCTTTTCACATTTTAAACTTTTCCAAATCTAAAGGACGGAAAAGAACGGTATGATTATATTGATCTTGAAAGGTGTCTGGTATATAAAAAATAGATTTAGCAAACAATTTAAACCTTATTTACTGTATATTTTCTTTAAAGACAATGGCTAAACTAACCCTGCCCTCAAATTACCTCTGTATGTACAGCACATCGTTTTTCCCTTGTTAACTTGTATTGTTTAATAGAGAAGCACACATTTTTTCGCCCCAGATGTTAAATGTGACAGTTAGAAATCTTTGTTTGGAGGCAGAGGAAGACGACTAAAGAGATGCATTTTGAATTGAGGTTTTGTGGTGGAACGTCAACATTTCACAGGCAGAGAAGGGAGGTTGAACAGAGGAAATGGGATGCAGGATTAATCTGACTTATCCACCACTTGCTGTCATGAAAAGGCTGCTGTAAGTGTTGAAATCTAACATTATTAGTTATTAAAACAGTGATTCCTACGTGTGTTTTCTGTTCCTAATCATCAGAAACCATCAGAGTCTGAGCTGCAGCGTCGACACAGCCAACACACCTTCTGCAGATTTTAGTTTTAGATGCCATCCTGCGTACAGGGATTTGAGAAACTTTTACTGTAAGAGCTTTACCTGAAACAACTTTCTGTCTCCTCTCCTACTTTCCCCTTTCTGACAGACAAAAACAACGCAGCAACCTTGTTAATTTCACACCAAAAATAACCTCCACTTAAGATTTCGTGACAACAGTCCCACCACAGCCTATCATCACACCACTCAACTTGAAAAGCGCTGAAAATAGTTTCACTCTATGAATTTCTGTCACTTCTCAGCCTATAAACCTCTTAAACAGAGACAGTCAGAGACAAATAGCACCCTCCATCCCAGGAGAGACACTCGAGGGAGAATTTGTGAATCTAGGACAGTCGATAGCGCTCCGGTTGACTGACGCCGGCAATTGTACGGCAATCTGCTGTAATCACTGAGCTTAACTATCTATAATTCAGGAGAGTCAGGGCCGGATGATTCAAAGGACAGGCAGAGTTTCTGTAAAGCAGGAAATAATTCATCAGATGCCTGTTCCAAGTCCTGCTTGATACAGGCAACAGAAAAGCTATGTTAAATTAAATCTGGAGAAAATGATGCCGATTATTGTGGAATTAGAAATGTATAGTGTTTGTTGTCACCCTCTGAGATCCATAACTCACCAAATATCCTCAGATTACAGACACTCAGATGTGAGGATTTGTGGATATTTTGTGGTTTTGGACGTTTGGTTTGACAAAACAAGACATTTGAAGAATCAGAATCTAAAAACTAAAACTAAACTGGACAATACATATATCTAAACTATACAATAAATATACATTTTAAAATCTATAATGATGAGGGCTTGTTGTTCAATCTGATTTTCTGATTTTACAATAAATCCAAGTCAAGTCAGTTGTTATTTATATAGTGCCAAATCACAACAAATTATCTCAAGGCACTGTACTTATAGAGCAGGTCTAGACCGTACTCTTTATATTAGAGACTCACCATGAGCAGCACCAGGAGACAGTGGGAGCTCAGACATCTGAAGGGAGGCTCAGAATAGAGCTGCTGAGCCTTCTAATCGAAAGGAGCAAGTCAAGGTGGTTTGGGCATCTGTTTAGGATCCTCCTGGGCGCTTCCTTTGGAGGTTTCCCGAACATGTCCACCTGGGAAGAGACCTCAGGGTAGACCCAGAACTCGCTGGAGGGATTATATATCTCATCTGGCCTGGGAACGCCTCGGGATCCCCCAGGGAGACGGACGTCTGGAATACTCTGCTTAGCCTGAAGAAAATGGATGGAAATGGACAGATGTTGCAGTGTCATTTCCTTGGTCTTGCTACTTGCTGCTACTGGTTTGGCCAGTTTTGAAATGGACAACTACCCTCCTGCTCCTGTTGCAATTTAAAAAAAAAAAAAGAGACATTTGTGCTTTTAGGTAAAGACATGTTGGACAGATCTGACAAGTGGAACCTGAAACTTATTGTAGCTGTGACGTGAAAAGGCTCGATCCTCCTCACAGTTAAACAGAAAGTCGGGAAAGTACTTTGGTCAGCGGCACAAACCTTAAACCTTCCATTAGTCTGGCATTTGAGGAAACAGGTTCCGCTTGTCTGATCTGTCCAACATGTCTTTACAACACAAATCAGACACCACTTAGCCCCGAACTGATCCACTATGCTTAAATACACTCAAAACAGCACTCACGGCACCGCTGATACTCGCTCCGATCTCTGATAAGATACAATAAAATGAACTTTATTGATCCCTGGAGGAGAAAGTGGGTCAGTGCGGCAGACGTGAAGCAAAGGATCCAATCAGATGTGTCCACAGTAAAAGGCTCATTTTATTTCAAAGTGAGGAGGAAAACTAAGCTCAAACTACAGCAAAGCTAAAGCTGACAGGAATCCAGCCATTATGAGAGGTATCATGTCATGAAGAAGACAGAAAGAGGGATTCTAGAGCCAAAACCTTAGTGATGGAAAGATGAAGCCATCCAAGAGGAAGCTTAATCATTTCCTATACATTAGTAAAATATCACTGAACTTCATTATATAATGTAAAAGCTGTCAGTCTGTTTTACTGTCAGTCATCCAACACGGTGACACGAGCAGTGTCTGTTATTAGTTTGACTTTTGATGCAGCAGAAAGTTCATGTCTGCTAATGAAACAAATTGTACAAGCTCAACTAAAAGTCCTGTGTTTTCAACAAGGAGAGCAAGAGAAGATCAAAGATTTATTCTTTTTTTAATCAAAACCCACTCAGCCTGTCTGTAGTTTCTCTCCGCACTCCTCAGACTCAGAAACACTGCTGTTGTTGCTTAGCAACCATTACACCCATGAAAATATAATGAACAAAAAGTGAGAAGATGCTGTAATCTTTGTGCCTCCTGCAACAAGGCCAACTGAAAATAACTCTATACTGAATCCTCAAGTTCAGGTTTTTGGGGTTGAACAGAATACCTCAACACGCATTCGTATGTTCCAGTGAGCAGCTCATCAGCTTCACATTCATCATGTTGGAATAATAATTGGAACTCCTGCTTTGAAAGCTCTGTATGCACACACACACAGTTTTTTATGGTTGTTGTTATTCTGATTCCTCTTCGCTCAGCTTTAAATTTAAAGCAACAAAATGTAATTTCACTGAGCAGCAGCGCCCTCTGCAGCCATAAGTGGTAAATAATTCTGTTGATCTCTGAGTCAGAGTGGTTAAGTCTATCAGTCTCTTGATTTCTCTCTCTTTTACCCATGATCCCCGGCTTCTGGAGCAGGAAGTGCTGTAGCTGTAACAAACACACCAAACTCTGTTTCTAATTCTTGATATTTTTAAAGCTAAGCAAGCAGATGAAAGACTCTTTTATTAACGGCACAGTACTGCAGATATGACCAAGAGACAGTCCTGGATGAGCACTGAGTCTCTGTGCTGCCACATCGGCTGTCTTCTGTTTACGACTTCTGGTTACTATGTCAGGGTTACAGCCAAAAATAATACAATAACAAACAACTAGAAGGTGCACTCAACATATCTGTTAGCTACTGAAGCTAGCGTTACTTGGCTATCTTATTTTAGACTGAACACATGAACAACTTCATCAAAACATGAAAACATGACACCGCAAATGAAGACAAACCTTAAAATGAGTATATATGGCCCTTGTGCACTTTTCTCACCCACAAATATGTTATTTAAAATATGCTATATTGTTGCTTTAAGAGGCCTTGTCGTACCTACAGCAGCTGTGGATGTTTCACTGATTGTGACGTTGCTGAAGGACTTGCCACGTGGACACGGTAAGACCTGAGACTGGACGCTCGTGTTTATCTCTACATGTCTCTAATGCCTGTGGAGTTTGTTGAGAGTGAGGACAACATTAACTTAAAGAAAGACTCTCTCTAGTCTACTCCTTTTCACTGCTCACCAAGACCAGTTTCTGGTTTTCCACTTACCTCCACTGATACTGAACATCTATCCAGGCATGGTTCTGTTCCTCCTGACCCCCCCGGGGGGTTAAACAGCAGTCAGTGACTTTGCAGCAGAACTGCAGCTGCAATTTTGACTTAAGTGGATGAGCATGTGTATAAAGAGGTTATATACTCTGAAAATAGAAAGTAATCAGAAACTGTTTACGTGACACATCGTCCACTGAGGTTTTTATTTAGATTCTTGTTAAGCTCTGATTGTACTTCTTGTCTGAATGTTTGTTTGCACTGTTGGTCTGTGTGTGTGTAATGATGATCCAGTGTGTACCCACCAAGACTTGGATTGACATGGCAGACATGGGGCCCTGGGGAAGGACAAGCTGCTAGACTGGCTGGGGGTGGGGGTGGTGGTGTGTTGATGGTGTTTGGCTTGTCGGGCCTCAACCCACATCCAAGGAACAGTCTCAAACATCACATCTACACACACGTACATCAACACACACACAGCCGCTGTCTCATACACACAAACAGAATGTGACAAGTTTGCCCGTGAACAGAGCCCCCCCCCCCCCCCAAACAGAGAATTTCTCAGTATTTGTCTTCTTGTGTGTTTTTAGCCACACTAACAGTGTGGCTCTGGGGATGGCAATAGATAGCTGAAGTCTGCACCCTTTCCCAGCTGACTCCTGTTCCCCAAGTCTCAGTCAAACATACAGGGTTTCTTTCATTACACAGCCTGAAGGATACAAACCTGATACACCCGTTTGCTGATTCAGTTTTTGCCAATTCTTATCGAAAAACACATAGATTTTCGTGTGGATTTTATATCCACACACCAGTGGAACAAGGTCACCTGCAGCACAAACCAAACACTCTGCTTCCTTTATTAAAGATGGGCTTTATGCATACAGCAGACTACCACTAAAATAAATTTACAACTGCCCCCAGGATGGCCTTGGTTGGCTTAATAAGAAAACAGCACCGAATGCAATTTAACAAAAATGACAAGAAAGACTCGACCCGGCTGAACCTGACTTGTACTGCCAAATTTACTTCACAGTAAATCATCTTTTACCTACTATCTCCTGGATAATTTAATCCATTGGCTGCAGTCATACACACACTGGTCTGTTTTTCCCTCTTACTACTGGGCATCGAGCCTGAGCCCCAGACCCAAAACCTGATACTATATTAGAACCAGTTCAGTTTGGGTTGGGTAGCCGTAACAGCTAGCTGTACATGTATTTGTACCATTGACTCCTGTCTAATGACTTAAAGCAAACCATGTAGTACTTGATTCTGGTCTGAAGTCCAATGTCGAGACTCTGAGTCATCTTGGTCTCGCCTTGAATCCACTTGGTCTCTCTCTCTCTACATTCCTGTCTCTCCTGTGTGTAGCTTGGCAAAAGTGTTGGATTCTACCATGTCCAGTGTCGTCTGACTTACACTACATCTGCAGTCACTAAAACATGCAACAGTACCATAAATCATTCCAGTGGCACCACAAACTTGCAACTCATTAATGTAGAATGTGTGGAAATAGGACAATATTAAAATTCCATGTCACAATTATCCTGAATAATTACAATTAACAATATTATTGTAATAGTCATGAAAACAAGCTTTAAACTCTTAGAATGATTTGAACTGTTCACCATGGGATTTTCATCAGATATTTTCTAAGTCACTTGTGAGTATATTAACAATTACCCCCATTCAAAATTATACCGATGATGGAAATTCACTTCACAATCAACTTATTGTGAGTGTTTTTTATCACGATAACTTCCAAGCCTGGTTGCTGCCCCAAACTTCTGCCATTTGAAGCTAATAACTGAATCCATTTGCTGTTTCATTTACAAGAATGTATGTATGTAACACTGCTTTTTAAAATTTGGACTCTTGTCATTCTTAGACTTGTCTCAGAGTCGATTTAAACAGTCTCGACTACAGTCCTAATCCTTGCTCCCCTCTGTAGAGGAGGGTTGTATAAAACTGGATGGAATGACACAGATTATACGATGGCTTCCTTCTCTTCCTTTCAAAGGGCAGCACTGACAGGGTGGTTTATAATTTGTCAACGGTGCAAAGTGCAAGTGTTAAAATTCACCAAAATGGAACTCTAAGCAAAAGCAGTGCACAGATTTATTACTTTGCCTCTGATCCCTGTCTTTACAGTAAAGATTTCAGTCTTAAATTTTGCTTTTATAAATGCTGGAGTGGCTGGGCTGTGAGGGTAAGGTCTGACAGGACACTGCTCTGCACCATCTGAGCTGTAAATCCTATTCTACTTCACACAAATCCATATTTACACATCATGCAGTTTAGAGTAGACAGTCAGTTTTACAACTTGCATGATCTCTAACAGGTACAAATCAACATTAACCTCTTCAGCATCCCCAGTGTTCGTGACCAAGTATTGTTCGGTTGGGATTACTGGGGGTTTCAAGCCCAAATTGTTTGTCAGCAGCTTTGTCTCTGCATTGTGTATCTGTACTGGACGTCCAGCTGAGGACCTCACACACTGCTGAGTGCTGTTTAGCTGAGCTCCATTTTCTGATCCAAACTGCTCGCAGCTCTCAAGGGCGAAGGGCTGAGCGAGTCGATTGGTCTGTAAGTGGGAGACAAATTGAAGCTTGTTGAGGTGAAGGAGCCAGAAATGCTTTTTCTCTCTGTCTCTCGCTTGTTCTAAAAATGCAGCGATGGGCGTCCAGCTAGAGCTACCAGAGCAGAAAAACAGCATGAACTGCACTCGTAAATGTTCATTTGTAAACTGTGGCCATGAATGTTACATGCACATAAACCTAATGAAGCCATTTAAGTCAGTAACTGAGATGTTAGGTAGCAGTTAGATGCAACAAAGGTACAAAACCAACAGATATAGTTATCCCTGTTTCTGTTTCCTGTTGCTTTCAGATGACATTTCAGTGACAGAGATGTGTTTTTGACTGATGAAATCCACATCTGTTTAGTCATGTTACAGGACCGAGGACGAGTCGAAAGCACGAGCCTGTCATTGTCATGATGACTGCAGCCTGTAGCATGTTGAGAAACAACAACAGCTGCCAAAGTAACATCCGGATGACTGAAAGACCCAAAGTTTCCAAAGAGAACAATGTACTGTGACAAAATGATCAATGTTATTCACTTCACCTGTCAGTGGTTTTAATGCCGTGGCTCATCGGAGTAGACTGTAATGCAAATCAGTGAATATGTGATTCTTGAGGTGTGCAGTAGTGTTTTAGTATGGAGAGGGTGTTGGCTCGTCTGTGTGGTGACGCACAGTTGCATCATCCCAAAGTGCATTTCCACCTTTCAAACAATAGGAGGAGAAGTCAGCGACTGAAAGGTGAAAACCTATTTCAGTCAGGTGGACTTAATACACAACCTCTGAGGAATCACAGTTTGCGTAATGCCTGATAGATTTATAAAGGGAGTTAATGAGGCCAGATAGATGTGATGCTGTGAATGGCTCCACTCCCTCTGTGTCCTGCTGTGGTTTTCTGATTCAGAGAGAAAATATTAGACTCACCCAGCTCACAGGAAAAGACAGGTACTTAAGTTTATAATTTATATATCTACTGTATTTGTTTGCCTTCCTTTCTACTCACTGCATTACTTCATATGGACGTACTCTGGTACAATGACCCAGAGCAACAGCTGTGTGATTACATTCTGCGAGTTTCCAGTTTCACTTCAGTCTCTGCACCGGCGTCACCCAGACGCCACAATACATCCAGCACGTAAACACATAAATACATCTAACAAGTATGACTCAGAGACATTGCTGCTTCTTCTTGGAGAGCAGCAAATTGCCAAGTATGCGGTTGCCATGACGATTGAGCGAGCCAATGAAACCCGCTGACTCCCCTGTGAGGCGGGCAGCATCAGCAGCTGAGAGAAGGAAAAAAGAAAAAAAAAACCAAAAAGGCAGGTGGCCACGGTCAGGAGACGTGTGAGGAGGGGGCTGAGATGAAAATTATAACAATCACAAAGCTGCAGTGCCACTGTTTCCCACACAGGGCCTGACGGATGCACAGACCCCCCTCTGAGAAAGGATGGAGAAGTGGATAAAAAAAGACGGAGGGAGCTGGAGGAGGCTCAGCTGACAACCATCTCTGACAGAGTGAACGTGTCAGAGCCTTCCTGCTGTTGTGTTGAATTCCTCCTGCAGTTTGACAAAATGTACATGAGCTGCAGGAGCACTTGTTGAACCACTTTGTTACCAAACAAAGACAAAATGAAAAATTTCCCCTTCATAAATTAATACATTCTGCATTTTTTCCATTTTGCTGTGTGCATATTGTTATAATTTATACAAACAAATTAACATGAAGGCACAGCAATAACTTAGTGTGTAATACAGTTTGTGGTCATAGTTTTTAAATCATGGTGTTTTCAGCTTTTCCAGCAATAATGAATACTGTCTCTTAATTGTATTAATAATTAGCAATTTTACGTTGCCAAATATGTTCTGGAGGAAACATAATTATTGGAAATAACACAGATTGAGAAAAGCTGTAGTTTGTAGCCGCTATCTATATGAAGACTGGTAGGTAGTTTGGAAAAAAATATAACCAGTGAACGCAATCAAGGCAAAACTTCACTGACAAAGCAAATAAGTAATATATAAATGTTGTTGTGTATGAGCACGGTTCATCTGTTCTGGATGAGAATGTATCCTAATGTATGATAAAGACTGTAGAGTAAAACTTTACACCTCCAATGTAACATTTTTATTTGTGATAGAGTCTGCTGAGCTGAAAACTGCTGGTGTACATGAGGCGTTTAGCACAGAGAGGATGAGTTGGCTGAAATTGTTAAAGAGGTGAGGACTGTCTGAACTCTCCACAGTTCTCTCACCTCCCTCGAGGAAGAGCATCCGAGTGCAAATGGCAATGATGAATGAGATTTAATACTGGCTGCAGAAATAATATTATTACCATCATTTACCATCAGCCTGAGGAATGTGGGCAACATCATTTGGGATGCACATAATTATTCTGTACAGGTGCAGTGCAGTGTAGTACAGAGACAGTATATGCAGCTAAATCACATGATGTGTATAAATTACTGCACTGAATTTCGTCCTGTTGTAGCACATATATCAATGCTGTGTTAGTGTTTTGTTTTATTGACTTCTCTGCAGCACTGCCACCATGACAAATTCCTGCACATTTGTTGGACTTGGCGAATGAAGTGATTTGAATAATTCAGTGGAGAGAGTCCGAATATGGAGCAGACCAACGTCGTGGCCATTTCTGTCAAGCTTGAAGGTGGCAGCTGCTCAAACATGGAAATGGCTCATGGGTTCTGCAGAACTTGGACTGTTCCTGGACACGTGACCCCTGTCTTTGTCATACACCCCTGATGAATAGCCAGGCTAGCTGTTTACCCATTTCCAGTCTTTATGCTGAGATAGGCTTGACCAAACCTGATTTCAGCCTGTACTTACAGACATTAGAGTTTAGTTGCTGTTGCTGATGGAAGAAATTGCGTAGTTTAATAACAACAATCTGTATAATTGTTGACAGACATTTTTTTTTCTTGTTGACAAAGTTTAAAGGTGCATTAATGTGTTTGTATTTTTGTGAACTATGAGGCTCACGGGTTATGGAGTGACAGTTTGTTTCCTGAGTTTGTCCTTCAGGCAGCGGTTTTAGTCCAGGGTCGAATAGTCTTTTTCTTAGGAAGGTTCCTAACTGAGTGAAATGACCTGTCTCTCAGTGGCAGCCATGATAAGACCTGGTCGATTTCTCTATGGAGCTTCAGTGCTTCTTGCGTTATCTTTTAGCATAGGATACACTGGACCTTCTTTTACAAAAGGAAAGGAGAGAATGCCATCCCACAATTCCTTGCAGCACCATCATAGTTTCACCGTGTCAGATCCACGTACATGTTGGACCTGTTTTATGCTTGTGACACGATTCAGATCTTATGGACGGATTAGCAGAGTAAAGATTTCTTCTCATTTCAGATCTAGTTAGGAGTCATTGCAGATGCAGGTGGCTAAAAGGTCAAGGAAGACATTTGCATCTGATTCCAAAGATAATCTTTGCACAGATATAGAGGGTACCACTGGATGTGGTTGAAAGCATCCAAAAGTCAAGAATGAACATCCACACAACAGGGTCACTTACAGTGTTTCCATTACAAATTCTAACATATCCAAAAATCTTCAGTCGATTTGATTCTGTCATTAAGAACATTTCTGTCTCAGAGAAAGATTTGTGGAACTAAAACACAACCCAGTCTGTGATAATGAGAGGAAATTGGAAATGCAGTACAGGGTAAGCGATTGCAGTCTCCCTCTGTGTTCATTAAATTTACAATGCAGCTAGATAATAGCATATTTTTCTGCTTAACTATGGTGTACTGCAAGCACTGAATAGCAGGCAGTCAATAGTGAGACAGTGGGGTGTCAGATATCTGAAATAAAAGCTATGAAAATGTTTTTACCTTGAAGTTAGACTGTTGAATTGTACATGACTCCCTCCTCTTCTCCAAACCTGCATGGCACGACGGCTAATGCTCTCTCAGACCTGTCAGTCTTTGTAATCGTCTGCCAAAGTTGTGATGTCTAAATTTGGAAAACAACATGAAGACAACAGGTTCATTGAATCTGAAAAATGACAGCTTAAAGGGACTGATACTCACAGCATGTTCATCACTGTTTGATTAGCTGCTTTAAAATCTTCTCTCTCTCTCTAACATGAGGAATGAAAGAAAATGTAACAGCTGGGTAACAGAATTGACAATCAAACTTTAGGTTTATGACAGCTTTATTGGTGGAAATGCTCATTTCCACTTGTTAGTGGAGCATGAAGTTAATTTGTGCTCAGTTGAGAGGAAGACATTTGGATTCCCTGTATAGAAAAATTGAACAAAGTGGCTCTTAAAAGGAGTTTTGTGTCAAGTCCAAGGTGGTTGGACATATTTTCTCTGACTGTTCAGCTGAGTCTCAGATTCCATGGATGTTCAGTCAGTTTAATTTGATAGATACTAATGGTGTGTTCCAGTTGTATTGGAAATTTAAACTGGAACGCCTGAAGTCGGAATTCCAACTTGGAAAGTCGGAGAAACCCCACCAACCCCGACATAAGAATTCAAAATGGCTGCCACTCACATCAATAGTAGTGAACACTGTAATTTCACTGTTCTGTCTTATTAATTCCACACAAGTCAGTCACACATAGCACTGTTCAGTTTTTATCTGTGGACGTGTTGCTACACTGATTGTATGAGCAAAATACAATCGGTTCACGTTCATGGCTTAATGTTAACAGTTAAAGTTGAATGGCTTTTCAAGAACGTACTGAAATTTTTGCATAAAAATCAAATGTTAACATCTGAGCCGTTCTTCAGGTGGAGTAGATTTGTTTTGAAATTGTCTATACTCCGAAAGAGCAACCAAGTTTCTGTGAGCATCCATGTTCCGACTTCTCAACTGGAACTCCAATGTAAATGGAACGCACCATAATCTCTAAATTTGCCTGCTTAAACAGACCTAGTTTGAATGATGTTTCTCCAGGCATCGCGTAAGAAAAAGTGCACATTGTTTGCTTGGATACATTTGTGACAACTGTGTGGGACTGTTCCTCTACAAACCTCTGCAACCTACAGTTACCCACAACACTGTTCTCTGCTGAGATTTTACACAGATGTTTGCATGTTTCTTCAGAGGGGCATACACCCAGCTTTAGCAGGCAGAGATGGTTGTTTCCAGTCCAGTTCCAGACTTCTCAATTACCGCCCACATCTCCAATTTGTTCAGCGGTTCAAATAGGCCTGGTGTTGTGCTCACTGACAGGTGTTTCCTCCGTGTAGGCGGGAGTGAGAATGGGAACAACAAGCGTGGATGACATTAACGCAGCTGTGCAAGTTGTTGTAAGAAATATCAACGCGTAAATCAACGTTAACGTCAAGAAGAAAAAAAAGGTCGCTGCTAACAACCGCCATCGCTCCAAGTCAACTGCTTATGATGTTGGCGGGATGGATAACTATCAGCTTTGATTTACTACTCTTCAGTTTGCATAAGCAGATATGTAGAAAATGTTTGGGTTTTTTTTGGCGATGCACGTTTTGTACGCTCAACATGAACATTTTCATACTATGTTGATAAAATCCTACCAGCACTTTAAAGTGTAATTGCTCCAACAAATTAAATATGAAGTAATTTCTTAGGAGACAGAATTGTGAGTAAAGAAGTGACCAGAGATCAGTGTTGTGTGACTGATTTTCCTCCAGCTGCTCCTCCAGGCTAAAGCTGCTGCTGCTAGCCTGGTTGTGTAAGGGTTAAACAAGACAGTACAGGATGTACTGACTGTACGAGTCTGTGTGCACATATAGTGGAGTGTAGCTTCATGTTGCATGCATGCTCAGCCCTGTGATTATGTGTTTGTGTGCTCATGTACATATACCATCCTATGTTCCTCCCTCTCTCTCTGTCTCCACATGCTCGATCTATCAGCTGCTCCCCCACACGGAGGCAGGAGTGGGGGGAGGAGGGGAGAGTAGGGGGGGTGCTCTGCAGTGGCTGCACTTGTGCCTGTTGCTAGGCGAGAGTCGGCACCGTGGCCGCCTCCACAGCCAATCGTGACGATGCAGGAAGCTCCCGGACCAATGAGGCGGCTCAGCGAGGCAGTGGGCCGATGCTCAGGTTCTTCATGGAGTTTTTTCGACTGATTTCTTAATGGGGTTGTTATACGTTGGACATCAAAGCAGGTATCTGGAGTTATTTTCAGCCCCCCCACTCCCCCATGCTTTTTGTTTCAGAAGCAGTGGCAGCAGGTTCTTTGTCGTGGGCCGTTAACGGTGATGCCTCCTCACCAGGAAGCTCTTGGGAGTAATTAAAGTGATCATTAATTTTGTAATTTAGACATTGCTGTTATCGTCCTCCTGTTGTCATGTCAGTTTTCAGTCCATTTGTTTGTAAAGGTTTAATGCAGCTTATTGTAAAGCTTCATCAACTCAGACCTCCAGGCCGACTACAAACCAAACAACTTACAATTACAATTATTTCAAAAACGCCTTAATATTATGACCAAGATCTTAAAAAATAAAAGGTCTAAAAGTATTGTGATTCTTTTAAGGAATTAAATAATAGGTCGACTTGTTGGGAGCTTCGTGCATCATTTACAGCCTTATTATCATGAAAAGAAACTTTAAACTTTATTATTTTGACAATTAATGTTCATAATTCTTGTAAAATAAGTCGGAATTGTTAAAGATACTTCATTTGCCAAGGACCATTCACTGTCAGAGATGGTGCTGATAATGCTGTAAAACTGTACATGTTACTTTCTGCCCTTGAAGACTCCCTGAAATATTTAGAGTAAATGATTGTGGAGTAATCAAATATTTTCTTCCTCTATTTTTTCATACATAGAGGAAGAAATCTGTCACAACAAAAACAAAAAAAGACTCCATATTAGGTATCGACTTTGGTTTTCCTTCCCTCCCTTATGTTCCTGTTTTGTCCCTTCCTTATGTTTCTTGTTTGTCCTCAATTTATCTTTGTCAGTGTGTGTGTGTGTGTGGGCGTGGTGTTCTGGACTCCCATTCCCACCTAAACCACTTGCACACCTGCTTCAGATCAGCTCATCTACTCAACGACCTCCTGCTGTATTTAAACCACCAGCTCCTCACTCTTCTGTTTGCCTCATTGTCTGTTCATGTCACGGCCAAACTCTCAGCTCTGAGTTAACATTTCTTTGTGTTGCTTTTGACTGCTTTTGGTTTTGTCTGTACTCCTGGTTCACCTGTCTGTCAGATCTCCAACCTGAGATCTGCTACTGAGCCTCCAGTTCAGCTCAGATCTCAACTCAACTCTCAGCCCTGACCAAACCCCCCACCAAACTGTCTGCAGCCCCGGTCTTAAACTGTTCTTCCAAAATCTGACAATAAACAACCTTTTTCACATAGATCAATGGTTCTACCTTTGGGTCTGACAAGAAGCTTTGTTTAAGCACAACACTCCAGAGAAAACATCAGACCCTGGTTGAATACAGTGCTACTTTTAAGACAGACTCTAGTTTAAGGAGAGCCGCAACTGACAATTATTTAGATTATCAGTTAATCTACAAACCATTTTCTTGATTAATTGATCAATTTTCTGCCTTTTAAAATGTTTAAAAACAATGAAAAATGTCCATCACAATCCCCAGCACCCATGGTGATATGTACTTGGAGACATATCTTTGTCCAAGTCAACAACCCCCAAATATTCAGGTGTGTGTTTCCATTGACCAATGGGTAATAGACGTCTTCGGCTGGGTGGTGAATAATCATTGGCAGAAGTTATTTTTGCGACTCATACAAGTCACTGTGTGTGTTAAGGTTCATCATTCATGAGGTTTTTACCAGGAGCTGAATTATCTTCAGAAGTTTTGAATGCTCCGAAACAAACAGATCCGAAAATTAAAACTGGAAAAACACTGAATCAAGTAGCGTCACATTAAAAATGACAGGATGTTGAGATGATGATTACTTAAAAACCACACGTCCAATGACAAAAATCCTGCATCCGGTTAGTTTAAAAGTCTGATGGTGACATGACTTGTAACAGTAAGAAAGTCGTAGACTGAAAATGCTTCAATGTCTGGCCATCTTGCCTACAGCCTACACTTATGGAAAACCCTGAATAATTAGGAAACTCTCACAGAAAGAAGAAAAACAGCAAATATTCAGAAGAAGAAGAAGATAGAACTCGTCAATTCCTAGAGTTGTTTGCGTTAAAATAATTTAAATGAGTGGTCAGTTATCAGAAATGTTGCTGATGTACTGTATTATGTGCTGATCAACTTGGTTGTTTCTAACATGGCTTCTCTTGCTCCGATTATTTCTTATCCTGAGTTCTCTGGAGGCGGTTAAAAGAGATTCTGGGAAGTGTAGGAAACAGCAGAAACAGTCATGCAACCATGGTACACAGTGACACAAGAAGAATTTAATACTTCATTACAAAACAACAGCTGGAATAAATTGAACATCATGGCTCTTAACAGTTCACATGTGAAACTATCTGAGGGTGGAGCTCCTTAAAGTGAACATGTTTACAGTTCACAGGGTCTAGTTTCAGAGAATGAATATTTTAATTAAACTCCAACACCAGACAGATTTCATAAGTATCCGTGTTCTGGTGTGCGTGCATCCTCAAAGACAGCAGAACACATCCTTTAATTATTTCCAACAGCTGTCTCTCCTTGTATTTTTCCATCACTGCTCGTTTCCTCTCGAGTGAATCCAACTATCGTCCTTGTTCCTTCGGCGGCAAACAAGCGCTCAAGCTAAACCCGCTTTAAATATTCAACACATTATGTAAGATTACGCAAGACCGAGGGAGACCGGGGAAACATGAGCAAGATCATGGGAAGCGCTGAATATTTTAACAATGCCCTCATGCTTCACTTGCTCCAAGAAGTGGCTAAAAATTATTGCAAATGCAACATTTCCTCAACACTGTTTTTCACTGGTTGTTCTTGTGGAAGGAAAGAAACACTACCAGCAGAGTCGTAGAATATAATTACTGCATGGTGTCGCATGTTTTCCATGTGAGGATCTGTGTTGTATGTCATGTTTGTCACAAAGGAAAATCCCTGTGTATTTGTTATTTATCACTGTATGACTCAGTTTTTAATGGGATCTTGATTCAATATTGGGAGCAGAACTTCTATCTTCTTACACTCCATGAGCATTTTATTAGGAACACCTGTACAGCTGCATATCTGTGCAATTATCCAATCAGCTTATCACATGGCAGCAGTGCATATATATATTTTACATTATAAGTCTGAATTCAATTGCTGTTAGTCAATGGTGCAAACTTATCAAACTTCCCCAAAGTCTGAACTCTGAAATCTGATCATGGCAATTCTGTGAAAAAAGAGATTTTGGACCATAATTTTACTCTTGGCTGACAGCCCTGCTGTAACTCTGCAGTTATTTAATTTAGTTTGAGCACACATTAATGCATTTTGAATATATGATGGTTGGTGCCAAACTGTGATTGCTATCATTTGAGAAGGTTGAAGTGTCGGGCAGAAAAAAAGGGACTTTTTAAAAGGATATCATCAGGTTTCTGTACTGAAGGGGAAATGACAGCACTTTACAGCTCGGATCATCTGATGATTACCTTTAAGGAGTTGTTCTTAAAATGAATGTATGGCTTTATGGAAATCAACTCTTTAATTTCATAAAGTGCCATTTAGCTGGAATGAAAGAGTGTACATTAATGTGAGCGATGAAGAGCTGTGGTCCAGAATGAGATTGCTGCCGTCAGAGAAAGTGACACCAACTTATTACAGAATGACTGACAGCATGGAAGTAAAGCTAATTATGGCACTTTGTAAAGGACAGTACTCAACGGTTGGAAACTTATATCGGTAGTTTGTAGTTAGAACATCTCACAGACTGCGTCTTTTTAGTTAGAAAATAAATGGAATAGAAATTGAGTGAAGTGCAAACAACAACTACAACGAGAAAAGGTCAAAGTGGAACCATTGTGATGAATGTTTATAACAGAGTGGTGCAGGAATGTGTCTTAAAACCAGGAAGTACGTTAGCATGTTAGCACTCTTGGTTCCCTTGTCCCTTATCAATCGTCAGTCTCCATGATTTATTGCATTGTAATCAGAAAAAATGCATCATTTAATCTAAAAAATAGAAACACATGATAATTCAAAAGTGGAATTTCAGCCAGCAAATAGAGTGCAGCAACAAGCTAACGAAGATATGTTAGCACGTTAGCACTTCCTGTTCCTTCGTCCCCCGGTCAATGGGTTTTTGGTTAAATGTCTGAACTGAAATAAGGTCTGTGGTTTTAGCTCAAGACATTTTCAGGTTTTATTCTCCGACATAAAATGGGTCAGTAAATCCCCCACTCCTGATGCTTGAAGCTTTTACGTGTCTTAAAAAAGGCGGTTGCTAATGAGTGTCTAAATGAGACTATAGAGGTTGTCGGGGACGTTAACATGAAAACCCATCTACTCACCAGTCCACCTTTACAGCCTCATTGTGTTTCTACTCACGCTCTTTCAAACTATCACTAACTTTTTGATTGACTAAATGGATAAAGTGAGAAATGATATAAAGAGAAATGAGAATTCAATACAGCTCAAGCTGTAAAGACAGAGGAAACCGCTGCTCTGCACTGTATATGTACATACCAGTACAATAACTCTTTCAAACAGAAATGTAACATACTGTATTTGTCTGCAAGGTTGTCTTTATTCAGGTTAGATTTTGTCATATTACATACTGTACATTGAGGCCTCCATGTTCATACTAAAAGCAACAGCACTAAAATACATCAGGTTTTCGTTTCTAAAGTGTTACATTAGATCCTTCTCTCTGTCCCCTGGAACTGAAACATGTCTGACAACCATCGCACGAATGTCTGGTGACAAACATCCTAACAGATCGCCCCTGACAGCCGCCAAGCAGAGACGCCGGCAGATTCTGCACAGTTGGCCCGAAGGCCCCCCGATCGAGAGTATCCTCGCAACAGGAGGATCTGACTGATCTTCCACAAAGCATCGCCTCCATCTAGCTCTCCTCTCCTTCTCTGTCTCTGATCCTCCCCCACAATGCCTGCCTTTGAAAATGGAGAGAGAGAGAGAGATGGAGGCTGGGTAAGGACCTGAACACAGTCAGCAAGCTAAATGACACGGATGCTTTGAAACCAGCGCTCGCATGGTTCCTCACACAGACTTCAAAGGACAGTTTCATCGCAGAGAAAGAAAAAAACTGAGAGGCAAGAGAGCGACAGAAAGGGACAAATTAAGACCTTGTTGGAATGAGAGCAAAGAAATCAGCTGCCTCTCTTCATAAACTGACCTGTGGTTAGACCTGCTGTGAGAGACACTTCAGACTGGGAGGATCAGGTCCAGTCCTCACTGATGCACATGATTTAGGTTTCTGCCTGCAGCCATGTGGTGGGGTGTAACATTGCAAACCACCATCCAAATGATGAAAAAAATAGTGCCGTTAACAGTTTATTTAAGAGAGTTGGAGTTTGAGTTATGCTAAATGCTAACATGTGAGTCGAGCTGAGTCATGTGACCAAACTCTGAGTAAACGAAACAGCAGAGGTAAAACCAAACTTTGGTGGTTGGAGGTGGTTGGGGTTGTGTTTTGTGAACCCTCTAGAGTCCTGTCCGTGGTTTAGCCAAAGACTTATTGTCTTTTAAGTCACTCTAAAGGTTTTCTCTTCCAAATGATTTGATGATTTGGAGATTTTTGAACCTTTCCGTATTTTTTCTTTTTTTTTTTTTTGGTGTAAATGATCGATAGAGACAATCAGTGTGTGGTACTTTCACTTCAGTAAAGTATCTGATTACTTCTTCCAACACTGAAAGTCAAACGGTAACACGAACACACTAACAGATGGAGGCAGTGGTATTCCAGCACCTCCTGTGTTCTACTCTGTAAAATTCCTGTTTTTGTCAATGGAGTCTGGTAGTGATATAAAGTGATGTTTCTGGTTAAACATAAAGGATCTTCCTCTTTAATAAAAAGCTCTGTCTCTGCAGGAATCCTATCATAATGTTGTCAGACACTTATAATAACAATCTGAGCCTGAAAACAACTTTAGTGAATGTCCATTGAAGTGGACAGTCATCCATTGGATTGCATCGCAGCAGCTGGTGTTGGACTGCTCTCGCTCAGTACTGCGCTGATTCTAGAGACTTTTTGTCTCCATCAATCATTTACTCCCAGAAACATGAGAAAATAAGGCCCAGGTTCAAAAATCCTGGATTTATCCTTTAACTTTACAGCGTTTGGAGCTCATGTTAAAGCAATCATACTCGACAATCGTCATTCGACTTGACGACTGTTGTATTGTTTTGAGTGACTGCACACAAGGCAGCTTTATTTGTACAGCACTTTTGGACACAGAGGGACTTTAAAATGATTTACTGTTCGGTGAAGAAATGCAATTAAAGGCAAAATCCAGTCAGTTAAACAGAACAAAATAAGACGAGGTCTGCGACTAACATCACTACTCTTCAGTGTTTCATTTAGATGTTAGATGTTTAACAGGATTTCACCTCCAGCGTTTGCTCTGATTAAACAGAGACACCTGCTGCTTTCAGCTCATCACCGTCCCACTGTCTGACACTCTGACAGAAACCGATAAGGCCTCGGTTTGACAGCACTGTACATCTGTAATTACTGCATATCTCCTTCTTTTATCTCCTGTTTTATCACTGATGTTGGATGATGGGCTGTATTGTGAGAGAAAAATAGTAGCAGAGACAAAAGTTTCATTTCTCCTCATTGTTCACCATCTGTCTTCTGCATGAAGCCTGCTGATGTGAAGCTCTGCAGCCTGTAGTTACCACCACAGGGAGTGTGTGGTGTTTGTGTGTTGTGGGACTTCTGATTCGTTCCACGTACCAAAGGTCAGAGTTTCTGCTTCTGAGCATTTTAATATTTCTGGCAGACACAGAGATGGACCTTGGTTTGCAAGTGTTTTCAAATAAAAACAAAAATAGAAATGTCAGGAAGCATCACACTGCAGATACAACAGCAGCAGGGGAGTGTGTGTTGTTTGTTCTTCATCATGTTTTTCTCTCTGCTGTATTAATAAGCAGAGACGGAGAGAAACTAATTACAATCTCCTCACTGCAATAGAGGCATTTTTGCACTTGTTCTTAAAGTAGATTTTTACTCTGATTCTCCATCTAACTCGTCTGATGATCTTTTAACCTGTTTTCCTTTTCTTTGCATTTTATTTGTACTAAAACTAAACACTTCAGTGAGGACTCACAATTAAGTTTCCTCAAGGGAGAGGTTTTACACCTGCTCATATTGTACTTCATCTATTCACAACATATAATTAGCACAAGTTGACATCTACTTGACTACTTGAGTGCACTTGACTGAGCTATTTAGACACACTGCAGACTTGAAATACACTTAATTCCAAATGTGTAGTCATTGATCTTTTCTGATGGCAGCAGAGGAACAGGCTGTAAACACAACACTGACACATTGTCTGTTTTTGTCTCTAACATTACATTATTCTTTGCGAAACATGCAGTTTGTGTCTAAATCGTTTGGAGTATTGAGTATTTCTTTCAAGAAGTAATTTGAGGTCATATTTCAAGTGCGGAATTCTTTCTCTGTATGGGTCTGATGTTAGTGTTTGTTTTCATGGACTTTCTAAACAATTGAAAGTCCTGTATTAGTACTTTTATTTAAGAAAAATATTCCTTTATACTGTCTCTATCACTGCTTACAAATCAAACCCATCTGGAAATATTCAAAATTATGAGTCAACATCATAAATAAGATTGATTCTGGAGATCAAAATCCTCTATTTTGACATGGGTTTATAGTCCGACCTCTTTTACACAACCACTCATATCTGATGTTTTACACTATGAAGCCTTGTATTAGGTTCACGGTGAACATCCCATCCAGTTCCTATTTTTTTACCGTCACATCTTATCTATCCTTGTTGTGGCCTGAGTAAAGCCATGGGGAGGGTAATACTGAGTGAGAGACGGCATTTGAACAGGTGTAAATCACAGCAGTGAGATTAAGTCCTTGATTTACTGCCCCTGCCTCGGTGTGAGAGAGGGAGGGTGGAGGAGAAAGAGGAAGAGATAAAGACATCAATCATTACCTCTTGGAAAGGCTTCATTCCTCCGTATTTGTCGTCTTTCTGGTGTCCCCCGACAATATTTTTCTTTTTTATGTGATAAGGAGAAGTGAAATTATTGCTCAGCTTGAGCCCCGCGACCTCAGAGGCAGTTTGTAGGAGGCGTTTGGGTGCTCTCGGTGTTATCTGTATGAACCCAGTCACCTCAAACAACCCTGTCTGACTCTTACAGTATCTCCAGGGTGTGGTCAGTAACATAACTCCACATCAGTCTTTTAGCTTAAATTTTAATGTTGTATGTTATTTATTGTCATTTCACCTTTTGATTATTTTTGATTAACCCTTTGTTGATGGAAAAAAATACAGAAAAAGGCCTGTTACAGGTCTTCAGCTGGCTTTTCTGTGAGACAGTCTAAAAGCTGCAAAAATCACTTTTAAAAAGGGTGAAATCAGAGAATATTTAGTAGTTTTCTCACTGAAATGACGAGTGAGCATCCAGAAAGCTATAAAATCTAATATGAAAGGCATTGTCCTGCTGTGGATGTCCAACAATTAATTCCTCATCCAAACAGTGTCCAGTGTTAAATCTGTTGTCCTCAATGAGTACTTCCACTACCACATCCTAGCTTGTTACTATTACAAATGTTATTTCAATTACTTCAATCATAAAATTTGATGAGGTTTTCTATCTTTTCTACTTTTATCTCTGTCTCGGCTGTAGAACGCTTTCCTGGAGATTGCCGCCATCTTGTTTTTATGCTGCTGAGTGTGTTGTGATTTTGTTAACACTCGATGTCACAAAAAAGTGTCAGCTGACGAAGACAACAGGTCTAAGTTTAGCAAAATAAAGAATAAGGTGCAACAAACCCAGAATGTAGATGCAGGAAGTTTAACACCAAACAGTTATGGAGAAACCTTTTCATTCATTTGGCGTCATGTTTTTGGTCTCCTCCACCTCCTGAGGGAAATCTATGGCTCAGGTAGTGGACAGAGTCTATTTCCAAGAGTTTTTTTTCTCTGAAAACAGCTTCTTGCTGTGGCAATAATTCTCTGAGATCATCACTATGAGCGACCCTTTTATAAAACTTTATAGCTGCTTTGTGTTACTCAGTCATCCTTTAGGTTCCTCTTGTTTATCTTTCCTTTGCATACACAAGACCTGTAGACAACGTGTCTACAAACCAGCCAATCAGAAAATCTCACCACTGCATCGTTTCATGCAGTCGTCAGCTGATGTGGTTCACCTGGTCAGCTCTGCCCTCCAGGCTGGAAAAAGCTGGTCCATTAGCTGATGTCATTCTCATTTTCCAGCTGGCTTTCATCCTTGTCTCTTTGTTGTGACACCGCTGCAGCACACACTTCATACTTTCACTTTGCTTTCTTTGCTTATTTTGCTAATTTTTTTATTGCCTTGATTAAGCGATAAATTGTATGGCCTCTATAAAAAACTCAGGAAATAGCGAAAAATGCTGGTTACAGTTTCCCACACCCTGAACTGACATCTGGAGATTAAGTGAGAACTTCAGCTTCCTCTTCTAAGAGTAATAGACTTTATTTTCCTGCCTGTTCTGTAGTTTACAGCCTGTTTCATGACTCCGTCCAGTCAGTGGATGGTAGATCCAACACTGCTCTAACCCAAATTTCACAAATGGCCCCTTAAAATAATTCTGTCCTAGTATTAATGTCTCTCGCTCCGGAGACGATGAGGCTGAGCGCCCGTGAAACTGTGCCAGGTGCTTCCAGTGTTATAACATTGTGAGTCACTTTGCACAGATAAGCCTGAAGGGTTTTGCCCAGACAAGAGGTAGCAGGAGGATAGTACACATTTAAAGATCATTTTCAGATGCTTTTTACTTTTAAATGTAATATATTCAAATATATAGTAAAGAGGGACTGTAGTGTATCTGTTGGGTTTTTCCCTGGTCACCTTTTAATGTCTCTGTTCAGGAATGACAGTCTAACAGATGCAAAACTGTACTGCAAAACTGTGCAGAACTGTATAAATTAAAATGATCATGTCTTATATTGAGCTTGTGATGAAGTATCTCTTAAAGATGTTAGAGGTGTATGTAAAGGTCATCATTTTAAAAGACTTTCATGCTGCTGTCCACTGAAAATTATGTATTTTAAAAAATGTCAAATATTTTACACACACTGAATCTATAAAGTGACTGTTGTAAACAGTGAAATTAACAGTGTTCACTGCTATTGATGTGAGTAGCAGCCATCTTGAATTCTTATGTCGGGGTTGGTCTGGTTTCTCCAACTTTCCAAGCTGGAAATTTGACTTCAGGCGGCGTTTCAGCTGAAACTTCCAACCAGGAACTCAGAAATTCTGACTTCGGAGTACAACTGGAACACATCATCACTACAAAGCCAGCACACTACTCAAAACTCTCTTTAGTTTTCTTAATTTTTTGGACTTATGGTGTGGCTCACAGGGTGGTACTATTGGTTGGTTGGTCCACTAGTTTCCTCCAGTTTGAAATATCCCATCAACTGTTTTACACGGACATGATAGTTTACTCCCAACGGCACTATTAAGTCAAACTTCTAATTTGTCCAGTACTTTGGTTTATGACCAGAAATCTGAAAAATGAATGACTTTCCCATCAGCCTCATTTGTTATCACTCTAACATGCTAAACTAAGATGGAGTGCATGGTAAACTTTATGCCTACTAAACATCAGGTTGTTAGAATTTAGCTCAAAGTGCTAATTGGCCTCTGGGAGACTGTCCTCGTGAAAGAAAACGACTACGTAGGTTGTCTGCAGCTTCTTACGACCCATAGTTTGGTTTTATTGTTAGGCTAGTAGTTTTTGTGCCCAATCAAGCCAGGACCATTCCATAACTTTAACTGTGTGCTTATTATTGGAACCATGGCAACAGAGGTCTGGCTTGCCAACCACCATTGGATGCCATTTCAGGAGATAGTCCTATGGGTCATAACAAACGACCTATATGGTTGTTCAGGTTGGAGGAAGTACAGCCTCACACAGCTGCTAGCATGGCTACAGACTCTTTTTTTTCTCCACATTAACATGTTTGTTTTAAGTGATAATTATAGTTTCTTATATGATTTTCCACAATGCCAGGATGTGATTCTGGTGAATAAATACCACATCCCTCCATTTTGTGGCCTACAATCAGTCACATTTATCCCCAGATCAGCCTTAAAACACTCACCATGTGTAATTTATCTATGTACATATGTGTGTAGCTGTAACCTAACGTCCTTCTGAGGTTGTATAAACCCACAGATTCCCAGAGACAATACCAAGGACATGTCCTCGGTGTCCTCCAGTAGCAGCTATGACCCTGATGTGCTGCAGCTGAATATTATTTTCAGTTCTCCTTGTTGTGACTTTGTCTGGAGTGCATGACAAAAAACTGACTTGCACAAAATCCTCAAGTTTCAGTCAATTTCTTACATTTTATTACTGTTGCACCATTTATACAAGTACATATAATTTTGAATGCATCAATTTCCATATCATCTTTTTGTTAGTTTGAATGAATGTGTGGTGTGGAAATAGCAGTGGTGAGACATGGGATGGAAATATCAACTGTAGTTGCCATGGATGCAGACTGAGATTTTTTTTTTTTTTTCCACTTGACCAAAAAGACAGGACTACAGGTTCACCCAACCACGGACATGCAATTTACTGAGTCAAGAGAGGAAGAAAAACTGAACCACGTGACACACGACGCTCCTCAAGTGTTTGTTTCTGCTACGGTTTGACAAGTGTTGGGAGGAAAACGTTGTGTGTCAGGTGGATGAAACTGAAAAGCTGGCAGATGGATGGCTGAGATGAGTGAATATATAAACATATATCTGCATATATGCAAATGTAGGAAGAATGAAAGTACATTTCCTAAAAGGACTGTAGTTCGGGCTGCTGGTACTTTTACTCTGTTTTTATTTTGTGAAACACTCACGTATTTAGTGACTTTTCAGGTTAATTTGCAAATTGGGATTGTCTATTCATCATGAGATAAGATCATAAAATATCACTGATGTTTCTTGCCCTTCAGTCTTTCCTTCCTTCTTTTTTCTTCATTCACTCTTTCCTTGTTTCTATACATCCTTTCTTTCAACCTGCCATTCCTTCTTTTCCTCTTTTCAGATCATATAAACGAATGAATCCTTTCTTTCTCCCTTCATTTCCTTCCTGACCTTTGTTGTAATAGAGTATTTTTCCACTGTAATACTGCTACTTTCACTTGAGTACAGATGTACTTCTTCTTCCACCACTGCATACATGTACACATATGTAATATATATTTCTAAAAAGTAAAGGAAAATGCATAATGTGTGAAAATGACAAAATCAGAGGCTCCCTTCCATGTGCAAGGCTTTTCCATCCCATAATGATAGCATGGCGTACTGTTGCCACAGAAACATGGACCATAGTAGATTGAGTAGGCTGCTGATGACTCTGATCATTCACTGAAATCCTGACTCCTGTGTTCAGTGGGATCAGGCTGCTGATGACTGAAGACAGTCTCAGAGCAACACTGATTCAAAATGCAGTGAAACAGATATGGACCAAACGCCGTCTGGGCTGATTTCACCTGCTCGGATACCAAACCGGTGAGGTTTGTCCCACAAGACAGACTTATTTACTAAAGTTCCTGCTGTAATCATATGAAAATTTGACTGTTTATGCCAATTTTAAATGGATCTAGTGGTTGTAGAGTGTTTTTTAAAAACATTATTCTGTCATTGCCGTGCATTTAGTTTGTCTTTTAATCATTTATGGCAGGGTCACAGAAAAACTCCATCATCTCAGAACATATAGTGAAAAAGGTTGCAGATTTTTTTCGTCTACATATGAACTCATTTGTAAACAAGAAAATCTCCAAGAAATTTTCAGTGTTTAATCCAAATTCCAAATTGGCATTTTGGGGTAGAGTTAAAAAAGGATTTGGGTTCCTCTTCCAGAAACTGAAAACAGTCACAGGAAAGAGCTCAAGAGCCAGTTTAGTCTATTTTCTTTTCTGAACCAGCACTATCTGAACTCATGCAGCAAATGTCACCTTCTTGGTATTCTGAGCAAGTTCCAACAATCTCTATGTCTTGACTGTAAAGCCCATTTCACCCAGGTCAGCAGTAGATATGTCTTTTAAAACCAAATCTCATAATCTGTAAGTATTTGTTTTCAGATTTGGATGTAGGATCAGAGATTTCCATCTTTCTAAGAACATTGCAGACATCTTTTCAGCGAGGCTTTGCAGATTTTATAAGTGTATTACAAATGTTAAAAAACCACTTAGTTCACTTAGAATATACCTAAGGGTTTCAGTACAAAATCTAGAACCTTATCTGAAAAATTCCTATGACTGTTTAATATGTCTAAGAATGTGTTTTGCTCTGTAAAGCCAGCCTTTTTCAACCTCCAAAATGTCTTAGAAAGCCTGAACATTCTCAGTCCTCACAACAAATGTAACTTACTTTTTTAGAAGTTCTGTTTTTTCCCTTCAGAAAAAAGTGGTGTCTAATCCCAAGAGGAAAATGGGTAGCAACACAATCCAACAATACCAAAAAGCAGAGGGGGGAAAGGACGGGTTAAAAAAGGACACAACCACAACTCCACGGCACCGGGAAACTAGAGGTACCAGGCCAAAGCCGAGAACACGTCACTCTGAAGAGGAGGATGAGTGGAAGGGGGAGAGCTGAAGAATGAACGGATTCAATGGAAGTCCAGCTGGTAAAGTGATTTCTTAAACCCTCCCCCCTCCTTCCCTCAGAACCATTTCCCCAAATTTTGATTTTCTGACATCCACAGAGCAGAGGGTGCAGGTGAATGTATGAACGCAGGCCCTCACTGGGCCCACATGGGAGTCAGGTTAAACCTCTTGACCATATGAGGGAAAGGGATGATGGATGTGGAATGGTGAAGCGAATGGCCGACACAGACTCGTATCAAAGTTCAAATACTACAGCAGAAAAAAATAGAATAAAACATAACAATAATAATAGCAATAATCATCTGCAGCGGTGGGAAACTTCTCCAGGTGGTTGCTCCAGTCCTCCTCATTCAACAAATCATCATCATTACAATTATTATTATTATTGTTATTATCATAATATGGGTGAGCGAGTTAATTTCATTTTCTTTTTCTTTTTTTTAATCTTCATCATCGTTGAGTTAGGTACTTTTATTTTTTGATTTCCGAAAAGAAGCTGTCCATTAATCTTGATCTGCTACGGTTTGATCCTTGCTTGGTGCCTCAGTGGCGTTTGCCTCCTTGGCAGGAGGTTCGGCGGCTGGTGTTGAACTAGGTGCAGCAGCGGCCTCCTTTGCCGGTGCAGGAGCCGCCGCCGCCTCTGTGGGCTTGGGGTCAGGGGAGGCAGCGGGGGCCGCCTCGGCTTTGGCTGCTGGTGCCGCGGGTGCCTCAGTCTTTTTGGCGTCGGCCTCATCTTTGCTCTCAGCCGCCGGGGCGGGCGCCGCGGCCTTGGCCTCGGGCTCCTTGGCGGCAGGGGCTGATTCTTTGGCCGGGGCAGCTGGTTTCTCCTCGGCCTTGGCGGGCTCTGCGCTCTTTGGCGCCTCTGTTTTCGGCTCAGCATTGGCGGCAGGTTTCTCGGGCTCCTTTGCAGCGGGAGCTGCATTCTTTTCCTCGTCTTTGGGCGCTGCAGCATCTGCTGCCGGCGCCTCCTTGGCCGCTGTGTCATTCGCTACCTCCTTAGCATCAGTGGCAGCTTGGGCCTCATCTTTGTTGTCTTTCGGTGCTTCACTCTCCTCAGCAGAGGCTCCCTCTGCTTTGGCATCCTTGTCTTTGGCCTTGTCATCATTTACACTGTATCCCTTCTTCTTTTTGCTGAGCTTGCCTCCCATTTTGGATCTCTGGCTTCTGAAACAGAAGGGGAAAATAAATAAAGTTTAGTATTATAGAGACAATTATTCATGCATTCATTCATTAAAAGGAAAGTGCGACTGGAAGCAAGCACACTCTACAAAAATAGACCAAACAAAGACTAAATGTGAGCAAGAACCACAAGAATCAAGTCTTGAGCACATTTGAAGCTCACGATAGGAATAAATGAAATATCTTAAGTGACAGAGTAAGTTGATGTTTGAAGCACTGCTCTTCTTCAGAGGATGATTTTTGATGAAGAGCAGTGTTTCTTTGTGGTTAAAAATGTATAAGGTTGCACCAGCAGCTTCTCAGTGTACAGTCTTTGAGACAGTGAGTGCAAAATCTGAAGGAACAGGCCAAGAAAAAGAGGAAGAAAATACCCATAGAAATGATATGTAGCCATGCATCTCGTGTATTGCATTCCTGATGTATGTCCTCAACCTGAACCACATACTCTTCAGAGATTCTCCCAGCATGATATTTTTCTCTGTCAGATTGGGCAAAGCTTGTATAAACATGAGGAGAGGAGTTTAAACAGAGAAAGAAACAGAATAAAAATATCCAGACACACTCAGCACGTCTTGTTTCTCACCTCTCAGATCAAGATCCTCTAATTAAGAATGCAAAAAAAGTGCCTGTACAGCTGAAATACTGAGAACAAAAGGAAATTTAAATATGTGTTACTGAGACAACACTGTCAAATAGTCTTAAGTTCCTTGGAGGCCTGCTGAGGTTGGCTGGTTGAATTCACACCTTAGAAGACATAGCACTAAAACATTTTTATAGCCTTTTCATGCTGCTTATGTAGTGAATGAGACATGAAAACTAAGATCCCATCTTCATCCTCAAAACATCATTCAGCACCCTGACTAATGAGATAAAGTTGTTTGTCAAAAATGGTCAAATGTTTTGTCAGTTTTTTCAATTAAAGTATGAACTTATGGACACTGGTATCCATTTCTGACCCTCCTTACACTGTAATATCTGGTGTTCAGCTCTGTGTAGAAAGATCAACGGCTACAGAATCAGTGTATCAAAAATTGGGCAAATATGACCAAGACTATCTCCACAAATTCATACTACTGTAAGTGAGAAAGTATGATCATATAGTCTGGGTGAAAGTACAACGTATAAAGAAACAAATTCCACATTACTTGGTTGAAATATACTTTTAAAAACAAACAAGCAAACAAAAACAAATACAAATGGTTGCAGATAGAGTGCATCATGTAAAGCATTGCATCATCAGCAAAGAATAGATTTCTTTGAATTGGATCTGTGTATTTATGGGCTCTATGGAAGCATTTTATGATATGTCATGAAGGAAAGTCATTGAGTAGGTAGATATGACTGTGTAGTCAGGCTAAATACAAACAAACACACACACACAAACACACACACCTGCAGATTCCTGGCTCTCTCCTTCAGCTGAAGCTTTTTTTCATGGATATCACCATCTGTCTACTCTACAGGGGAGAGGACTTCAGCACCACAACAAATCAGGCTTATTAGGAGCAAATACTCAGGAACGGTACAATTTGTTGTTTGAAATTTGAAGTCTGGATGTTGATGCTTAAAACTGCCAAAAACAATTTAGAGGGTTATTCTGCTCGTGAGGAAAAGCCAGGAGAAAAAAAATGTGCTGTGTATGTAGAAAAATCCCTAAAATCTAAGATCTGTTTTCCAACCTTTACAACAGTTTAACACAGAAACACTTAAACTATTTATTAACTGTCCAAGAGTCAAAATAAGTTTTTAGAAAGTGCTATGACACAATGTTAAAAACAAAGTGTGTTTTTTTGGCTCATAGCTGAATTTCATAGCAATTTTTTAAAATCAGGTGAATAATGCGGGTGCTGACTGGAACCTAAAAAAAATGTTGGTCAGCTACAAGTACACCTTGTTTACAAACCTTTGAGATATCCTGCTGACTAAAAGGTGGAAACTGAAACTGAGAAACCAGTAGTAGGAGTAGGTCATTCTGTTTTCACTTAATAAAATGAGCTGTAACGGTATGAGCAATAAAAGAGAACTCAAGGTAAACAAGCACAAAATTATTTTTGGTCAAATGGTCAATATTAACGCTGAGTCATTTAAAAAGTGAATGAAGATTGTATAAAACGTTAAATCAACGTGAAAGTCGTGTTCAAACTTGGTGATTTTGATGGACTAACTTCACAACACCTTGAGATTCTGCTTCATTAATGTGGCTGACACCAAAACCATCTATTTGCTCTGCCGTCTGTAAATGTGAAATCTGTCAAAACTGCTCTAAAAGCAGACCTGACCTTTTCCTCCCAAACAAACCAGAGCACTGAGAGACTCTCCTGGCTACTCACAGATTGGCCCTGTGAATGGGACAGAGCCGGCGGTGCATCCACTCAAAATGCTAATCACCTCGTCGCCACTGACTGAATTACTCCACTATTCATGCAAAACTCCCCTGAACGTCCAACAGTCGGTATCTGCCAGGGCTGCCGTTCCTGCCGCAGCTTTATACGAGCCACAATGGAGGTCTCTCTGCTACATCACATCATTTGACTCCCGGCTTGTGCTGCCAGTACAATGACTCACAATCATCTGGGGCAGACAATGGCTGCTTTTCAACCAAAGGCACGCTTTCTCGCTGCTGGGCGTGTGGTTTTAGTGTTTGAAGAGCTGGGGCAGGGCCGAGACAACCTGGAGAAAATGCTCTGGGTCACACAAAAGACTTAATTTAACCTGCAAACTGCAGTCAGGGTGGCACAAAGGAAGTCTGCTCTGCCAGCTGTGAACTTCCAGCATCACTTCATGTAGACGATGTAATCAGTGCTGTTTAAGTAGATATTTAACTGGCCCAAGTGGCTTCAAATGAGGTGAAAAAGGTCTTTAAAATGCTTTAAAACCCGGATCACACAGGTTGAAAGTGGCAAAAAAGAAACCTCAGAAAATACAACCACAAAGCAGCACAGACTGTCCATCTTTCTGTCACACCCAAAGACATTCTCCCCTCATTCTCATCACTCCAATTTCAATTAATGAAGTTAAATGGATTTCTTGACCTTTCAATAAGGATTTAGAATCAAGTGTCTCAATCCATTTAGACACAGTTTCATTGTTACGGCTGTAAAAAGCTTATCTTCTAACGGTGAAAATCCCTGATCTCAATCAGTGTGAAATCACTTCTTGTTCCCTGACCAAAGCTGATCTGTACTTCCAAATTTCATGAGCTTCTCTTGAGGAGATTTTGACAGTTAAGTGAATACAAAGCAAATGAACAAGTGAAATTCTAACCCTCTTTAACCCTTGGTGTAATAGATTTCACAGATGGACGTATCAGTCACATTATTTCCAACCCTTCAAAGAAATCTCTGCACACATTTCCAAGGTTAGAGTAGATGCTTTAAACACTTCTAGGACAGTTACTGTCCAAAAAGATACACGGACAGACGACAAAATTCATGTCAAAGTGAGGCTTTATAGTCTTGTCTTGGTCTTGATAAAAGTTGGTGGGCTGTGTAAACACCTGGGACAGTGATGATAGAAATACCTCCTTCAGCAAATGGCAAGTGAGAAGTTAGAGTAGTAAAATGATTAAATCAAGATTTTGTGAATTCACATTTAAGAGACCACGCTCACGAGACACAAAAAGATCATTCATTCGAGTTGGAGTAACTTAACACTCCTGGAGATCGTGTCTTTGCTGACCTGCAGCAGTTTAACTTCTCACTTTGCTGATGTAGAGGTGTACTCCAGGGTGCTACAGGTACAGCAGGACACACTTCTAATCACAGTGTCTGACTGAGGAGCTGTGGCAGAACTGAAGACTCTGCAGAGACTCTTTGAAGGATCTGCACTCACACTGTTTTTAAATGCACTCCTTAAAGACCTCAGTGAAAACTCAAAGCATCTTTTTAAGGTCCATTTATTTTTCCTGAGAGTACACATGCACACATTTAACACCACCTGCACTTTTCCCTCCTGTTTTTTCCACTGTGATCAGCAGTTGTCTCCCTTTACCACCGACTCTCTAATCCCTCAGCCCTGCAGGCTGCTGAGTTAACAAAACACATGATTGATCACTCAACAGTGGCGCTCAGTAAAGCGTATTTATACGACGTTATTAATCGACGATCAAATTCGTGTCTGCCGAGTCAAAAGGTGGCAAAGCGGTTTAAGATGAGCAAAAATTCCCTGAAGGAACAGATGGCTGAGTTCTCCTCTGATTTTTTTTTTTCTCAAATCCTCACTCTTCCTGGCAAGTCATCTGTCACACCCACACGCCGACGCCACTGCTCGGCTCTGCTCTTTTCCCCCATCTACCCGACGTACCGCTCGCCTCCCACTTTCTTCTCTTTGCAATAATCCCTCCATCATCACTGCAGCCTCGCCTCCTCTCCATGTCTCTGCTCTTGTCTGCTTCACCTGCAGTGTTTTCTGTCCTGAGTGTGTAATTTCAGTCCTCTGAATTGCTTCCCCTCCCTCCTCTGTAACTACTTATATTTTCTTTGGCACGTCTAAATTAGACTTTCTCTCCCGGGATTGTTTTTCTCTTTCTTTTTCACTATCTTTTCTCTCAGCTGGATCCTCTTCTTCTTCATTCGTGATGTAAAAGCACCTCTGTTCACAGATTTATGATGTGATTGAAGCTGCAACAACCAGTGTTTTTATGATGCCGCTCGGTCAAATGACTCTGTTGGTTTGTCACACAGAATTATCATTTGACTCAACAGTTCTCCTCAGCTCTAAGAAGTGTTTTAGCATCTATCAGCTCATTGTTTTGGTTTTCCAGGCCACAACTTTAATGTATGTTTAATATTTTCAGCTCAGATGTGAATTGACTGGTTTCAGACTGAAGTCTTTCCCCTATAAAATCCTCTCTGCACAGATACTTCTATTCCTCGTAAACATTTGATCTCTGCTTCCTTGTGGCACATTTTTGTGGGTCACACTGTAATCCCTCTCTCCGGTCCCTCTGGTCAGGCAGATGGAGGTCTCCAGGAGGTCCCGGGGTCTCAGTGAAAATCCCCGGCCTCGGAGTGGTGGCGAGCCCAGCCTGGCTGGTGCTGTGTCCCTGCCATCCAAGATGACACGTTAAAGGTTAAAGCTGTCACTGTCCGACTCCCCGTCCCGCTCGGACGCGGTCATTCTGTTTCCATGTCTGTCGGAAAATTGACTTGACAGCAGAGAGCAGGAGAAGCTGCTGGAGCGCTGACGACAGTTTGGTCTGATAAGGATGAGGAAGCTTTTTCTGTGCTGTCTTGACAAGAAAAGCTGTTTGTATTTTCACATTTGCATGAGACCGATAATAAAACTGCAGTTTCTTTTTCTGTTCTCTATCACCAGATTCTTAGGCTTACTGCTTGTGCATTCAGACAAACCCGCTAATGTGAAAGTGGCCTTCGTTATGAGACATTAAACGTGATACAGTTCTATAAACGAACTGGTCTAAAATGTGCAGTTGCATCATTTGACTCAAGACAAGGTTGTTTTACTTATAAATCTGACATTGCATCTACACATGGTTTTCACAGGACACTGACAGAGATAGTTTTGAATCCAGCCCGGAGCTAAAAACAACACAGTTTCACCTCCTGTGTCACACTGACCTCCATTTTAAAACAGCTCTGCCTTATCAGACTGTTAGTGAACTGATCTACAGCCACAACACAACAGGCTGCTGCAGCTCTCTGTTTTCAGCCTGGTTGGAGTAGATTTAGACTGTATCAGTGCTCAGTTACTCAGTTCTTCACCTGACCTCCACGACACAGCAGCTGTCGGATTAGTAACACAACTACAGAGCTGCATGCCTACACAGAGAGCACATAAAAGTGCTAATTCACATGAGCATGTTCTATCACATAAATATTTTAGTTCTGTATGTTTTAATGTGTACAATACCAGAACAAACCAGTCAGTATATGAGCTTTAAACAGAGAATGCTGGGAGGGTTTATCTGCTCTGTAATCACACATCCTTGAAATCTGTGAACCTATGACAACCTATTTCCCCGTGTCTAATGTAATATATACTCTAATGTTACTGTAATTAAAAACCGTGCTCTGATATTATTATCCTGCCCATCCTTGTCACACCAAAACTAATTCTTTCGAGCTTATTAATTATGTGAAATCAGAGGGTTACAATATGAAATCATGGCTCCTCGTTGGCTGTTGAATTAATTAGGTAATATATAAAACTATACATCTGATCTACTGTCGTATGTTGTCTTTGCTCACTGAGATCATCATACTCATCTATTCTTATTGTTGAGATTTAAATTTAAAGTTTTTAAAATGCCAGTCAACCTTTTGAGGAAAAAAAAAGTTAAGCCATGAACGTAAAACGATTCAAACGTATCCCAGACTGTTGCTAACCGTTAGCAACACCAGTTGAAATTTCCAACTTGGAACTCGGAAATTCTGACTACTGAGTTCAACTGGAATGCACCATTAGATTAGCATAGCATAAATACTGGCAGCAGGGGGAAACAGCTAGCTTACCTCTGTCCCACCAACGCCTCGAAGGCTAACTAATTAATATGCTACATCTAACAAACATACATGTAAAAACAACATTTTAGAGGGTTTGGAACTATCTCTAGACGAACAACAGTGTATCCATCCACCCAACGTTTCTTTGCAGCATCTCCGATTTACTGTGACAACAGAACTTCAGGAAGCAGCAGCACTGGCTGTCTTCAGCCAAGAGATTCTTCCCCATAAAACCACAAACTGTCATTTTGTAGAATATGTCGTGAAACTGCGACATAAATAATTACGATGCTAATCTGTAACTGAAAGCATCTAAGAGCAGTGATGTGAAGGAATACAGCGTTGAGTCGTTCAGGTGGAGAATCAGGCCTGTGAGCTCCCAACATGAATGTAACGCTATAATTAATAACACAGGCCTGAGCACTTCCTCCCGCTGCCTTGCAGCTGGCTGATTTAAGACGAGTCTGTTTCACCAAACTGCAGCAGGCGAGCGCAGGGAGCTGAGCGGACAGGCAAGAAAACTGGAGCAGAAAATTTGGCCCAATCACACACACACACACACACACAAATTAAAAAAAAAACACACACAAGAGTACACACCAGCTCTCTGCACTGAGTTGGAAGAAACAGGGTGGAGCAGAGGATGCTGGGAGCTCACAGACAGAGGGGGCCGATTTGAAATATTCAAGTCGCTGAAATGACAGATTCAGGAGTCCTTGACAAAGGTTTAAGGAGGCGAGATTCTCACATTGTGCTGGTATGATTTTCCCACAGCAGTGTGCTATTTTAAAACGGCAGCACTCTGAACTTTGGCAAGCCTTACGACATCAGAGCCAAAGATGATGCAAAAGTATTTTCTCCAACCGTTCCCACCACATATACTACACTTTCATTTCAGCCTAAAAACACAGAGCTACTGGTGAAATTCAGGATGCAGCAGCGGGCACCAAGCATATACCATCAGAGAAGTCAGAGCCGGTCCCCTGTGTCAAAGCTAGCAGCAGGACCGGCGGCTACAGCTATTTCTGTCCAACAGTAAACACTTTGAGTCTACAGCAGCCTCCAGCTGTGTGAAGCAAATTTCATCGATGTGTAACTCAGGATCAACAGGAGAATCAGGCTATTTGAAGTCGCTTCATACAGTATAGCATTTTCTGCCTGACCTTTCTGTTGCACAGTCTGCAGAGTGAAATGGAGGATATGAGTTCATATCAATCAGTTTAAAGTGATGAAAGGTTAAAAACTGGAGTTTGATTTTGGTTGCTAATCTTTTAAATCTGATGAATGACCAGAGTGCACAAGATTCAAAAAAGGGGGGATCATCTTTTTTTAAGAATAATATTATTAGAAAACTCTTCAATCGTTATATTGAGTGTTTTAAAAAAGAGGACAGTCTCTAATTGTTATCTGAAACCTGAGTCTACGGCCGTGCTAGCAGCTCTATGAAGCTTTATTTAAGTACACTGGTGCTTTGAGCTAAATGCTAATGTCAGCATGCTAACATGCATGACAGTGTTAACATGGTGACATTTAGTAACACAGCTGAGGCTGATGGGAAGGTCGTTAGTAAAACTGGCGCTAGATGAACAGTCGAGGAATCACCAAAGTTAGAACAACTGATTCTATAAAGAAGGTGAAGGTCTCTCACATTTTCTACGTCGGTTAAGATTTTAAAAATCTTATCTTAAGACTGGTCAAACTGAAAGAACACTTTCCTGCAAAAAAAGATCTACAGTTTCACGGTTAAATTGTACCTTTTTGTATTTATTTTGCTTGTGTTTAAAGCACATATCATTTTGTTTGCTAACGTCAGATGTTTTAGTGATCACTGAATGTTTTATATTTAACTGAGAATTTGTTTTGTCAAGTTGTATTTTATAATAGCAGGTCAGGAAGGTTGCTTTGGACTCTGAAGCAGGAAATGATCTAAACAAAGTCATCACTTTGTTCTGGAGAGCAGTCTAATTACCCAGAGCACACACAGACTGCCCACTGCTTATTTTGGCCTCAGGCTGAACACACACACACACACACATTCACTGGTGTTTAGAGGATCAATCCTCAAATTGACAGAGCTTGAGAAAACTCCTGGGATAGAAATGGTTATTGATCAGCCCGGTGCGACCAGAGAGCCGCTGTGTGTTCAGCTGCTGCTTACGAGTCCGAGGATGCACTCAGCAGAGATGAAAGCCAGCGAGGCGCTTTGAGACGCTTTTTTTTTTTTTTTTTTTTTTACCGAGACGTTTATTACTGAATACAAAATCGCTCCCAGCGCTTTGTTGGCTGCAGAGGAAACCAACGGCAGACAAAACAAAACAGAGAAGTGAAACGGATTATGTCCACCTCTGTGGATTCAGTGGCATTTCAGTCTGCAAAATCCTCCTCTCCTTAGACGCTCACATGACCTCCATGTCTGCAAAGCTGGCAGAAGTTTGTTTGGATGGGAAGTAATGCACCACAAACTGTCTGGGTCCCATTTCAGTAAATTTCTGTACCAAAACCAGTTTTTGAATGGACATGAAAGTTCATATATGACCTTGGAAACAGCAGTTTGAGAAGTTATTGTTCTCGTCCTACTGCATTTTAAGATGTTATTTAAGAAATAAAAGAAGAGGTTTTGAATTTTATATCTGAACAGAAAGCCATTAGGGATGAATAGAAACTTTCAGTTCACTCGAACCTGTCTTCTCTCCGCTCACCAGCCTGTGATGCTTTTGTCATTTCATCCTGATTTATTGTGAAACGGCGCGAAGCCTTCGGCCTTGTTTCTCTTGTAAAATGTTGAAAAGATTTTGTTGTTGTCTGACACATCCAGGTCAGTCTTTCAGGCTCTGTTAAGTGATGGAACAGGTGCTATCAAAGCTTCTGTCGCCTCAGCAAAACACTGACAACTCACTGGATTACAAACAGTTATCAATCATTAGTGGCAGGTGTGACCAAGATTTCTTACACTAAATTTCTCGAAATTATGACGCGATGAATCAAAATTTTCTAAATCTCTAATGGTAACCTAGCTTTTCTTGAGTAAACTCTGAGAATTTCTGATGTTATCAGTCAGAATTTTTCACAGGCATTTCTTTATACTGCCACAAGAGGGTGCTAGAGTCAGGAATTTCCTTAAAATGACAACAACGAAGCTACTAATTTCACTGGAAATTGTAAAAATATGGCTGAGGAAAATAGCCTGATGTGCAGCTCTACTACATAAAAGTACACTCCCACACCTGGCCACTTCTCTTTAGTTTACTTGCAAAGACAGTAGATCTCAGTGCTGTGCTTAATGTGACTGATCGGACTTGTCATATGCGTTCGCTGCCTCAGCTCTGTTTCCTCAGACACATAAAAGACTCAGAGAGGCCAGGGACAAAAGCAGTGGCGGTTCACCACTAAACCCCAAGGCCTGTTTGGTATTTACATGGTCCCAAACCTGCCGCCTCTGCTGAAAACAGCAGCCTGGACCAGACAGTTATGTCTGAGCAGCCAGCCTCACAGAAAGCTCCATCTGATCTGTTTTCCCACCTCGAGACAGGACGATTCCTAAATGAATCCTGTCTGTTTCTTTATTAAATAATAAATGAATTTACTGGTATTATTGGCACGACTGGACCTGGAGACTCATCAGCTGCTAAGATGAAGAGCCTCAGGTGGATCAGGCTCCATGATGACTACACCGGGAGCTCCGTGATCCACAGGGACTGAGCTTCGGTCTGTATCCCAGAGAGTAGCTGTGTGAAGGGGCACGAACCGACTCGCCCAGTAGCTCCTCTGGGACATGACGCAAATGTAATGAAGTCTAATAGCTGTCGCAACCTGTTGGTGGAGTTGGACCTGACTGAGCTGAAGACAGTCTGAACTGTTCACGGTAACAGGTGAACATTTGCCTGTAACAACGTTTTCTGACCAATCAACATTCTACATTCAGGATTAAAACACAAGTAACAATAAAGAAACATCAGGCCTGCAGGTTGTTTTAAACTCAGTCATGGTTCACTAGTTTCTTTAGTCTTTAACTGTCCTGCAGCACATGAAAAGTTTTCTTCACTTCTTGTTCATATTTTGCTGACGCTTTATGTTGCATATTTCCAAATACAGCTGTAGCACCATGACATTTTAAATTCTCTGACGGTGGAAACAAAACTAAACCCTCCTGAAATCATCACAGTGAACAAGCAGCACTGAAACAGCAGAATAATGGCTCACATTTTGAGTACGCACAAGTGTCACACTTTAAAATTATGAGTCTCTAAATTGCTTTTATGGTAACTAAGTGGTCAGCTGAACTTTCAAGTGTTGTACAGCTGTATAATACTCAACAAACCCACAACGTAAACATGTTTGGGGGGGAAGTATTGTTGCGTGATGCACATTGATTTGACTTGTTGGTCTCTTTCAAACATCACAATGTTTAATGATTTCACAGTTCAGAGAGCTGTATGTGGCCGTCAGAGGTGACAGGCATCTTCAATACCTCTACAGAAAAATGCACAGTGACACATTGACTTTTTAGTTCTTTGTGAATTGCTTGAATACAGCAAATCGACCCAATGTTGAACTTTAAACACTCGACACATTCCTGATGGATGTGGCAGCCGCAGAGAGGCTGCAACTTTGAACCTGCTTGTATAAGATCCATATTCAGGCTGACAAAAAAGATGTAAAGGTTTCAGCCTTTGGTCTCTGAAGCTCTGTGATTTCAAGTCACAGGTTCAGGTGTGAGTTTTTGCTTCAGCTCCTCACACCTGATCCAGATAACGCTGATTGCAGAGAGCAGAAATAGATCCTCCTGAACAGAGCCACCGTGACAGTGTGTAGGAAGGCTGGGTGTGGAGAGTCTGTCCTGGTTTTCTCTTCACTACACTGAGCATGTAGAAAGTATTTTTGCTTCTAGTTGTTTTTCCATCTCTTCACAACAGTTATCAGTGTTGGCATGAGGTCATTCTGGGATGTCAGGGACAAAAATTCGAAATCCACAAATCAACCACAATCCTTCTTAAGCAAAAAACACATTTCAACATTCAGTTTAAACTAAACTGATCCTTCAACAATCAGTTAACCTTCCAAAGTGTGTTAATTGGTGTAGAAAAACAGCTGACATTTTCAGATGCTTCTTTTGTCTGACCAACAATCCACAACTGAAAGATATCTTCAGTTTACTGATAGAAAACTGAGGAAATGCACAAATCCTCGGGTTTGAGAAGTTATCACAATGCCTACTAAGTAGTCTGCAGTTACATGCACACTTAATTTGAAAGCATAGACAGGTAACCAAGGAAAGACCAAGTGGACTAAGCAGAGCCAGAAACCCATAGCAACCCAGTTTACCGAAACTAAGAACCCTCAATAAAACTTTCTGAATTCAGTGTTCAGGAACAACACAGAACAAAACCCTCCATGACTCGTAAAAAGGAATGAGTGGGTTGGGAAATGGTGAAGTTTATTAGGAACAAAACAAAGAAGAGAGCGCCACAGAAATCCAAGTTATGACTGAGCTGCCAGTCCTGCTTTCTGAGAGCACAGGGACAGATAAAAAAAAAAAAAAAAAAAACAGAAATAAGCACATAGCAACTCCCAATCTGGACTTAGTGAGGGTTTACTTCAACATCTTCTCTTGGATCTTTGCCATTCTGAGCAACTGAGAACATGACAAAGCATTTAGTGACAATATTTGGCAACAAGACATCCACAAATCTGGCTTTTTGGGTCATAACAACTTCATACTTTGTCTAAAAGACTTAAATAAAGAAGCTGTTGAACAACACTAACTTCTAATCCAATCAAATTCCGTGAACATCCGTTCAAAGCAGTGGGTTAGGAGAAAAACTGCAGGCAGTAAGCAAGGAAATCGGATCTAGGAAGACACATTTTCCCCTGCAAGCTTGAAAACACTGGCTTTTAAATGGACTTTCACTTAAATTTGCATTGTGCTTAATAGTTTTGTCAATAAGGAACCTCATTTCAGACTTAGGGTTTACCAAATAATCTACACGGCAAGCCCTATCTCTCTCTTTACCTTCTCTCTGACAGTAAAAAAGGGGAAACACCGTTGAGTGCAGCACTAACTATGCCACCTGTATTGACCCACACTGCTTTATGAAAAGATAAGACAAGGTCACACAGGAGAGCTCTTTGCACAAACATGAACTTCAGAGGTAAATATGTAACTTATCCATATGAAGCAGAAGTTCAGTCTGACAGCAAACAGGTCGGAGTTAACACAGAGTGCACGAAGCTTCCTCTTAATCTTGGACAAATATGGAGGTGAGGAATGCCACATATTCATATGTACTTTATTTTGGCTCCTCAAGCTCTCTCTCTTTTTAAAAATCTATACTCATTCAGTGCATCCCTGCCAAGTTGATTCACTGAGACATTCTCTAGTGAAGACCCATCCCTCTCACTTCTCTTGTTTTTCATTACAGGCGCTTCCTGCCACATTTCCAAGTGATGCATCTTTATCAGGGAAGCGATTTCTCAACAGGTGAAGTCATTACTTTCATGGCAACAGAGGGACATTTGTTCAGTAACAGCAGCAGAAACTGTATTAAAACAGGAAGCTCATCGATCCAGTGAATAACACAGATATCTAACATTTAATGAAAGACTGCTACTGTTTAAACTGCTCCTAGTAAAACACTTATTTGATGATTTGCAGGTTAATGATTTGTTTGGTCTAAATTCTCATTTGTCTGTATATTGCTTCAACCAGCATGTCAACATTTACCACTGAGATGTGCCAGACCTTCAACTGTCTTTGACTCCCATTTAAAAATTAAAACATGCAGCATACTGTATATGTTGCACAGTTCTCCCAGGGATCCACAAGGAAAATGAAACCATGTCCTGCTGTTTCTTCACCGTTGTGTTGCAGCAAAGAGCCAATCACAGCCCACCCTAAACGAAACTACATGTATCTATTGAAATTCAATACCAGTGGAATGCTTTGATTGGCTGTTTTGTGGTGTGTTTTAGCCACGATGTCTGCACGTAGGCTCAGTATCTTCCAGACGAGCATTAACATGCACATACGCAGCCTCACAGTTCAGCTACAGCCAACTTTACAACCATCCACTCTGTTGATGCAGTCTGATTTAATTTAATGCAATAACGTGCTGCTGTTTGGCAGGTGTCCATTTCCAGGGTGGCCTGATAAAACGGCTCTTTGTCAACCTGCCAAAAATAAACACAAGGAGTACAGTATATGCAAAAGAAAAATGAAACTCAAAGGTTTTCCAATTTTTTTCTGTTTCTGTCCAGAAGAACAACTCATCCACAATGTACTGAAGCATCATGTTTTTTAAGGACATGAGAAAGAGGATTGATGGCAAAACCATCTGTGGGAGTTTCAGTTGATGCTCGTTGCACATGTGGGATAAGTACTTCTTTTAGACTGATACTGGCTTTTATTCTGCAATTTCAGAACATCATGAGAGAAGTCACCACAGAGCAACATAAACGTTATCAGTTGAGCTCACTCTGCTCACTTTCTGTGTTTAACAAAACAAATTATATCAAGTCTTTCGATGACACCATGACTGATCCCCTTGAATCCAGTGTGTGATGGCCATGACTGAAGTTCCTCTAATGTCAATTAAAACCCCAACTTCTTGCTAAAAATGCAAGGCCAGTCTCACTGGTCTCAGTGTCTAATTTCACTTCTGCTAATCTGTTTCTCAGTGGTCTACTGAAAATGATTCTGCTGCTTTGGGGTTGATCATTTATTGGCTAATGTCTTACCTGTTGCACAAATTTGTTTGGGTTCAAACAGCTCATGAGCTTATGGTGAAAACCTCTGAAACTTTGATTTTTTTCTGATGTAGTGCGAAACCATTCATCAGATTTAAAGATGTTTAAAGAGGTTTTTTTTTTTCTGGCCACTAGGGGGCAGAAAAACTCAGACACAAGCTAAAAGATATACAGCTTGGACGTATTATCACCTTCTCAATATCTTAGGGCTAATGTTTTAGCCAATAGCTGCTTGGTCTCCACCAATGTCTGAGAAAAATATCTGGCTCTCGAGCCGTTTAGATGTTCCACTGTCTTCACCATCTAGTCTCCAGCATTGTCTGTCTGCTGTCTGGTGCTGGCCATGAAACACATAGTGGGTTTTTATCAGAGCTGAAAAACAGCTGTCTGTCACTGCTGCTGGAAATAGCGCTGCTGAGAGCACTGAAAAATCTTTTAGAGAAGGAGAGCTGTCAGGTTTTAAAAACAAGCGTCAGTGTCCGGCGGCCGGAGTAATAAAACTGGACTGCGAGAGTTTTAGCAGGGGGGAGAACAGTGTCCTCACCTTCCTATATACACTGATCAGCCATAACATTATGACCACTGGTGGATATTATATTTTGTTTTAACACAATGTTCTGCTGAGGAACCTTTGGTCTTGACATTCATTTGGACGTTACTTTGTCATGTACCACCCACCTATATGTTGTCACAAACCAAGCACACACTCCTCCAATGGCACCAACACTCCCCAATGTCAGGGCCCTCCCCCAGCAGGATAATGTTCCCACCACACCACAAAAACTGCTCAGAAACGTCCAGAGGAACACGACAAAGAGCCCATGGTGTTGACCTGGACTCCAAAATCCCCAGATCCCACTCTGATCCAGCATCTCTGGTCATAATGTTATGGCTGATCTGTGTATTCAAACGAGCGTACATCACATCGCACTGCCTGTCTGATCAATGCACAATGAGCTTTACTTCAAAGTTACTCTAAAGACAGAAATTAACTATCATGTTTTCTTAAACCTCAAAAAAAGAGAGAAATGGAAATTTAGTTCCTTTTACTTGGTTCTACCATCAATCAAAGTCCTCACAAGTACAGAAGCACAAACGTGCACGTTTTTGAGGTAAGGAGGTGATTACTATGAGACAGTGTAAGCAGTTTGCAGTCCTCAGAGTGGCAGTCTGTGTTTCTGCAGAAGGCCACAGTGGCAGCACTGACGTATGTGCTGACACACACACACACACACACTCTTGCATACAAAAGCAGAAGTACTTTGGCTCATGTATGCACAGATAAACACACACACACACACTGTTTATTAATGAGAGATGTGGACAGTGTGTCTGAGAAATATGCAACCTCTGACCTCTCTCTCTCTCTCTCACACACACACTCACACTCACACACACACACACACACACACACACACACACACACACACACACATAGAAACACAGCCATCCATCAGCCTCAAGGTTGCTGCAAAGAAAACAAGACGGGGCCCTGTGTCGCAAAATGTAAACTCAACTAAACATTCACATTTAAAGAAATAGCACGGCTTAAAAATGTGAGCGGAGAATCAGGGACACACGTAAAGCTGGTTCAGACTTTCTTTCTTCAGAGGTTCAGATGGTAAATGTAGATGCTTAGACAGACAAAGGAAAACCTGGACTAATGTTTCCACATAATATATATATAAGAGTCGACACTGTCCTTCAGTTTTGTCAGTCCTTGGACAGCGCTGGTCACCAGGTCTGGATTAATCTCTGTAAACTGCACATAATGTTACTTTGGCCACTTGATATTTGCTGTAATAGATTACTGCAGATTTTCTGCTTGTCAGTTTACATATTGACTAAAAAGAACCGAAAACCATTATACCTGGAATAGTGTGATACTCACATGTTCAGATAACCTTCTGATTATACATGACTTCTTGTAAATGGTGCAAAACAACTGGTATGGCTCTTTAACAATAAATATAATAGATGATGGGTAAAATAAATAAGGTTTGAGGGAAATAGAGTGATGAAGAAGGTCAGTAAAATAAAAAATAAATTGTCATACCAGGCAGAAGTTATTAAAATCAGTAAATCCTGACCGAGGGGTGAATCTAGGTCCTGATGCTAAACCTGCTGACAACCCACAGCTTCAGACTGCTCCATGATTCATCACTTGTTTATGAGAAAACATGCGATGCAGAATCTGCTTCTACGAGATGCCGCGGGGCGGGAGTCCTCGCCCGGACGCATGAATGAGCTGGATGAGCTAAAGAGTTTCATTCCTCTCTTTCTGGTGCTATTTATGGAGTGGTGGGTGACCTGTGGCCTTGTTTTAATCCATAGACTGGATACTGTGTATTCTCAAGAAACTGAGTATGAAATGAACCAGCCCACAACCATAAGTCAAGGACTCTTCCTGCAGGGGGACAGAAGTTACTTCTCTCTCTCTCCTTCATCAGCACAAGCCCAGGGTCAGACCATATTTGGTCGGTTGTTTTTGACTGCCTTTGGTACCAGATGGGTGGTGTTTACTGCTTCAGTGCAGTTCAGACAGTGTCAGGTGAGCTGTCAATCCCAAAATAAGGTCACCACGTCGCCTGTCAGATGGTTTCCTGTCATCTGAACTCCTACTGTTCTTACACAACAAACTCCATAACTGTCATCTGAGCAGGATGCAGTAAATCATGAATCAGACTGCACATATAAAACAACTAAATCATCTCATCATGAGACTCCTTCAGTTCAGAGTTAAGGGAGTGTTTTAGTCAGAACATGTCCAGCATAACAACGTCCTGAGGAACAGCAGTCACTGGTGCTGCTGACTGCACGAGTTCAAATGTGCGTCACTGCCAATATTAAACATTTTATTTAAAGACAGATCCATTTTTTAAAGCTTAAATTATAAGAAGCTGCACAAAATGTAGCAGGTTATTTCTAGCTAGTTGTAGATTCATCCTGTTTCCCAGTAAAGGACATTGGTTGGAAGCGATGCAGCTTTTCTCTCTGCTGTGGCACAAGTTAGAAAAGAAGTTTTAAACTATAATTTTTGTTTTAAACTTTCTTAGATTGTTGCACAAACTTGTGCCGTGATCACAACACCAAACAAGCTGACCAGGAATCATCGCTTCTCAGTTGTCTGGTTGCATCTGGACAATCTGGGTATTAATCCACAGCTGAAAATAGTCTCTTACAAATACACAGTCTTCTTCTGTCTGATTAAAAACTACAGTGACCAGCTGTTTTAGGAAATGAGCCTCTTAAGAGCCACACACAGTGAGAGATGGACCAACACACTGTTGCTGTTGGTCTTTCTGATGGGATTTGCTGACAGATGGGAAAATACAGAATAACCAGCGAAGAGGAAACATCAGTCAAATTATAGACAGAATCTATTTTTTCTGCCTCTTTAGCACCTCTGCAACCCACATAATATTCATGGGACTGAACTTGTGATTGACTGTTGACCACTTCTGGTTTTCTGTCACACTTACTGTATCTGCCACCACCTTATAAATGATTGGATCTGTCCATTTAAATAGATTTCATCGTTCAGCTCTGCAGCTATTATCAGTATCTCTGTACAGCAGTTTTTCTGCAGCCTTTTAACAAACCTTATCTTTCCATCTGTTCTTCTTATCTCTAAAGTGGTTTAAACGGTCAGCCCAATCAGCAGGTCCTGCATCCATGTCACCTGGTAAATGTCACGCCGTGGCCTCGACAAATCAGCACCACTTTCTACATCTAAAGCTTTTAGCCGATGCCCGTCCAAATCAGACAGCAGAACGAGGATAGTTTTGTCTATCAGCAGCATTACAGAAACCTTTGGTGGAGGTCAAAGTGGTAATGGTTTGGCAATAAAACCCTTCTGTGTAACTATGAAAGACCTTTAAAGAAGAAAACAAGTCAGAGTGAAAGGCTATAAAAGTTTTCTTTTTTTACCTGAAACTAAAACTACTTCACTTTTATATCAAATGCTCTGTTACTTGGCCTACTTTAAAAAATCTTTCCCACATTATTTCCATCATTACAAAAGCATGTTCGATGGCTAAGCCTCACTAAAACTGACAGAAGTTTAATTTAAATTCCTGTCTTGAGTTTTCACAAATATAAGCCAGGTCCCACTGAACTGCAGGGAAATCTGTATAAGACCTGTAGCTTTTGATGTGATGGTGAAACCTCTTGGGTTTGAAACTTTCACTCAGGATAAGTGTGATATCACTTCAGTGAAATGAGCAGGCAGACAAAGAATATATAGAAATAAAGTTACACTGAGAAGAAATGAACATTTCTCCTCTATGTGACTCTGAAGTTACTGTCCCCTGATAAGCACAGACACAGCTGTTAGAAATTTAGTAAAGAAATCACGACAGTTAAGGGGAAAAAAACTCAAGGGTTTGTTAATTAAACTGGTGCAGCTCTGTTCTTTTACATCTAACAGTTTTAAACACGTTTATTTCTGTGATTCAACTGTAAAAACCTCTGCCAACCTCTCAAATGTAAAAACAATGAATATGAAAGGGACTGAGGCTAAGTATAGCTAGCTAACCTCCGTCCAAAGTTAATGTATATGTATAATCAGATTCAACACTTCAGTATCACTTTCCAAAGTCTGTCTTACACACACTAACACAACAATTTTTCCTCAAATTCTGAGATACGCAACAAATCCTCCTGAACTGTAACCAACGGGAAACATGCTAGCAGATTAGCTTGCTAAAGCTAGTGCTAGCTTGGCTGTCCCTGTTAGCAACCGTCTCACAGCAAGTCTCACAGGTTTTTACACTTTTATTTACAGAACTCTTTTTTCTTTCATAAAAAATGCTTTTAACATGTATTATGTTCTGCACAACTCTCATTAACAAAGGAGACTGCTCTGTTCAACAAAGTGTTTCCTCTTCCATTTTTTTAACCTTTTTAACCTAAAAGCTACAATCTGACCGACAGCGTTAATGACAATAACAGTGCCTGATGGCCAGCAGAGAAAAGGTCAAGACCAGTGGTGTTAAATGTCAAATTAAATTGGAAATAATGAAGATAAACTAATTCTCCACTGTTTGTGGATGTTGGCTGTCAGTCTCATTCTTCTCTCATACACAAACTGCAACCTTTAAACAAATGGGATTTTATTTGAAGACGAGTCCACTCAGCCATTGTCTCAGTTTGCTTTTATGCCTCTTCGTTTGGTTCATGTGGTTTATCTTGGACACTGGCCAACAGATTTCCATAACTCTTTCCTGTCCGGGTTGTCATGAACTTGATGAACCTTGATATGGCAGCTTTGGTCTCAAAGCTATAGTCTAGAAAGCTCCACATTCTCTGAGAGTGAACCTGAAACAGCTGTAATGAACACTGGTTCTGTCTGGGTGGGTTTTCAGATAAGATATCAAGTAAATAAATCTATGTCTTTCAGATGTATGTGTATATATAATAAGGTTTGGTCTACTTGATACACAAAATGGGAAAAGAAATATTCCAGTTATGACCTCCAAACTGCCAAAGCAGGAGAGCAGCTCATAAAAAAGCACTTAAGCATTTATTTACCCCTTTATGAAAATTAAACTTATGTGCATGTTCCCAAATAATTTCTCCAAAAATAGCAGGAGAGTCCTGAGAGGATTCACATCCTCTGGGAACTCACGGCTCTGTGGGAATAGAAAGTGGAGCGTGTCCACATGAAACAGAACATTTCTTCCTGAAAACAGCATCATTAGCTGTAATTATTTCAAGCATGATTTCAACACAAGGAAAAACAAATGCCTGAAATGCATTATAGATTTCTTTTATTCTTGCAGTTTTATACTGGATAAAACTATGAATCAAAACGTTACTACTTCATATAACGTTTGTGTATTTTTGACACGATCATTTCTTACTTTATTTTGATTGTTCCTACCTCGTGAACAAACAAAAAGGGAAGACAGAGTTCACTAAAGTTTCTAACATTTTCTAAAATTGTTTAAACTGGTGCAAATTATCAGTTGGCAAAATGTGGCTGCCTTCTTCCTGCTTGAGAGAGATTCCTGTTTTTAATACTTCACGGCAGCCATTTTGACTTGTCATAGTGAGAAAATTCAAGGTCCTGATAAGACAATGTGACGGACCAGAACCCTTAAACTGAAGCAGCTAAATGGAAATGTATAAGCTTTTGGCTGAAAACACATTATGCAACAGGAAAGCAGAAGCTTTATCTCTGTATTTGTTAGTTGCATGCTGAGTCTTTATCACACCATGCTGCAGATGATCTCCAAAACACTGATGAAAAGCGTTACCGATCAGGCGTTTCTTCACCAGAGGAATTTCAGTAATTTAATGATTATTGTGATCGTTCTTAGAAAACTTTCATTACACAATGAGCCACAACCACCACCAACAGATTTACACATTTAAAAAATTTTTTAGATCGTGTTTTTATTAAGAGTTCCATAAACTGCATCGAGAACAAAAGAGGAGAAAATGCGGTGGCGTGTTTGTTTCCTGATCCCTGTATGGATTCATGTCGGCCATGAGCGCTGGTTATCTCTGGTTCCTCCTGCATGAAGGGTTTAGTTTGGTTTTATTTTGACATAAGACAACCCACACATAACACACTTGTCCAAATATTCAAAAAAAAGGACAGTGTTATTATTCTTTGTTGACTGTCAGGATTAGCCATTAGTAATCATAAGAAACAGGCCTCAGCACACATGCCTGACATATTTATCAGGCCCTCAAAGGTTGAGAGGTCATAGTGTTCAATCCCACCAAAGGTTCTAGGTTTCATTTCCTGTGTGATTGCAGCTCAGTGGCATTTCTACTGATATCATGGAATAAGGTTAAATGTTTACATAAGTCATTACTTCCTGATTTAATAAAGTAGAACCAATGTTTTTATTTCCTCATAGAGGCATCCAAACTCTCCTGTAAAGTCCATTTTTGTGTACAAAGTCCATTTGTGGTACAACTGAAATGTGTGTTAATGTTTAAGAACTTAAAGTTGGCATCGAATGGTTTTGTTCACTCGTTCTTTGACCAGATTTCACTGTAACTGTAGACTGTATTTTATAAATTAAACTCATGTACAGTTGGTTTTAACAACATTTAATATTTGATGTGTTGAGTTTATATTGTGCGAAGCTGGATCACCAATCATGCAAAGGAGGTGGAGGTCTCGGTGGAGCCTCAAAGCCCCGGGGTCACTGAGTGGCAATTGGTTTTCCTGGTTTTTCAGTTGTATATTTGAGAATATGTCGATGATAACGGGGCTTAATATTGGTCCTGCTTCATTACCTGATCTGTTTTGTAGAGAGTCACCGCATCAATTAAAATGTTTAATTAAATAACCACACATCAAACCTGTAATATATTAGCACAGGAACACTGCACAAGGGGTAATAAAGGCCCAGCAGCTACAGTTAGCCCTGGGTAGGTTAATCCAGCCGTAATTAAAAAAGGGACTAGAAAAAAAAAACACAGGTTTATATTCCTCTAATTTCAGTATTTGTGCCAAAACTCTCAGACTGACAGAGCAGCGATCATGTGGGATTAATTTGATTGATTGATCCAAACAAATACGTGCTTCAAATTTTGGTTATACAAATTACAAAGGCGGTAGACTTATCCTGGATTCACAGATGTTTGAGATAAATCGCAAAGATTTCAAATTCACAGGTAATTTGTTCAAGGGCTCAAATTCAGGCTCAATCTACCGATTTTGTGTTGTATATTGAAATTTAAACGCGTGACTGTTCGGATCAATCAAAATTAATCACATGATCGCTGCTCTGTCGATCTGGAAGTTTTAACAATTGAAGAATATAAGCCTGTTTTTCTGGTCACACGGTACGGCTGGATGGCTGCAGGGCAACGCTTAACTGCTGAACGCTGGCCGCGTACCGGCTGTTCAATAACGTATATTACGGGTTTGATATTCGGTAAATAATTAGGCATTTGAATGATGCGGTGACCTACAGGCTGGATCCGGGCTCGACGAAACGGGACAATGTTGGCCCGTTGTCGTCGTCATGTTCTTGGTATGCAACTGAAAACCGGAAAACGGTGCCCGCTCGGTGACCCGAACGAAGACTCCGCGAACCTCACCTCCTTGCGTGATTGACCGATCGGCAATGTAAACTCGGCGCATCGAAATGTTGAAAACCGGCACGTGATTTATTGTAGAATGCCGGTCTGCGATTACGATGAGAATGCGGTCGAGAACGGTGAACAGGCTCATTCGATGCCAACAAGACCTTAACGATAACACACATTCGATGACGCCACAGAGGCTTTATTGCAAAAATGGTTTGAGAGGTTTGGATACCTCTGTGAAATAAAGCATTATTCTACTGAAGGCGTAATGTTTAATAACATTTAACTTGACCCGATATCGTAAGCTCTTACTTGTTTCACAATCACACAAGAAAATAAAACCTAAGTGGTTCTTCTCGAGGAGCTGTGCGTGGCGGTTGTTTCAATGTGTTTGGGCGGTCGACGAGATATTGCTGTCGCGCAGATATTTCGGACGGAGATACATCGAGTCAAGGCAAACAAACGCTCGTGAACAACCGACAATGACAGGCGGGAGAAATCCGTACGGGGATCGAAATGAACATACTGCATTTCTCGTTCTCGATGCGGTTGTGAACTCTTAATGAAACACGTTCAAAATTTTTAGATGGCAAATCGGTGGTATTGACTCGTTGATGATTTTCTGGGTCGCGACAATCGTTAGTGCTGATTCTCTGGTGACACGATCGACAACGCACCGTCGATGTTTGGAGATCGTCTGCGGCATGTTGATGAACTCGGCGTCTGTTAACGAAATACGGACAAAACTCTGCTTTCTGTTGCGTGACTTATGCGATTCCGTTTAACTGCTTCATTGAGGTTCTCAGTCCGTCATTATCGAGACGTGAATTTTATGACGAAGTCAAAATGGCTGCCGTGACGATAAAACACAGGGGTCTCTCTCAACGAGGAAGAAGACGTACGCAACTGAATTGCGCCGGTTAAACAATTTTAATGTGAAACTGGTGAACTCTATCTTCCTTTTATTTGTTCACCGGTGAACAATCGAAAATAGTGAAATGATCGTCTGGCGTTATGTGAAGTAATGGCGACGCGATTCGTGGACACATCGATAAACTGCAGGTGAAGAAATCTGTGCATTTCGGGCGTTGTTTTCGCTGTGTTGGTATTAACGAGGCTCGGTACGGCTAATGATCTTCGTTTTCGGAAAATGATTCTGTTCGTGGACACCGCTCGCTGTTCACAGGCGTCGGTTGAAGGATGTGAGCTCGGGCTCTCTGCTATTTTGGAGGCGGCCATGAGACACAATTTTCGTAAAGAGATGGCTCAAATAGCAGGGAATAACTTTCAGACTCGCTCTGAAGGTCTGCTGGAATATTTCTTTCCATTTGTGTCAGAAGTGGACAGGCCTTTATTATATGCATGCATCTGAAGACATAGTTGTTGCTGATATCTCTGGCCCGCGGTTCGAATTTTCAGTATTCATTACAGCTGTTTCGATTCACTCTCGAAGATGAGCTTTCTGAACTATGGCTTTGAGGACAAGCTTCCGCCATATCGTTCATCAATCATGAACAGCCGGATGAAGACCATCCTGACCAGCCCGGTAATCCAGATACGTGAACAAACGAAGGGCATGGCTGAGCAGACAGTAACTGATTGAACTATATTTCGGTAATCCCGTTTGTTGGTACGGTTGTGAGAAGAATGAAGACGACGGCAGCATCCACAAACGATGGAGGTGGTTTTCGTATTCAGTTGAACGACATTTAGCACCATGATGCTGACCATCGGTATATTGTCGTTAACGCTGTCGTCGGTGTAACACAGGTAAGGTTAAAAAAATGAAGGCACTGACCGAGCAAACGGTCTCCTTTGACCAACCGGTTGTGCGAAATTTAGCCATGTTAAAAGCATTTTTTATGAAAGAAAATTCTGTAATAAAGATATGGCTACGAACTTTGCTGTTGTTGTAGCTGGCAACCAACGCTTTTGGCACAACAACTCTGCTGGCATGTTCCGTTAATTACAGGCAACCGCTGTTTCGCAGCTTTATTCTCAGTCTTATTTGAATACCTTCCCTTTTCTGTCTTATTTTAAGCACACACACACGGAGAACAAGTGAATACCTGAAAATCCGGAACAGGTGCTCAGTTGTCAGTAAAGGGACGAGGAAGTATTAACAGAGCTATACACAGAGATGTGAAGCAACAGCACACACATAAGGAATGAGTCGTGTAAAATTCTTCTAATTTTACTTTTTGTATACGTTTATAGCCACATTTTTATACATAAACAATAAAACTCAAAATTCAAACACAAAGATTTGGATCCGACTTTCTCCGAACACTGGATGATTGATCTGATCCTTCACAGGCGCAATAAACAAATGGAAATCTTTTATCAGGGAGCATGAAACTACAGCTCTGCAGCGCAGCTCTGAGCTCTGTAGGTTAGAGTTAATTGATGTCAACATTGCTCCTGATCGGTCTGAGATTTGTGTTTGTGCTCAGTCGACGCTCCCAAAAGGCGTAATCACATTTGCATCTTAAATTTATCTGACACTGTTGCGCACAACAGCTTACAGCAAGTGCAACTGTATATTTCCTACCCTGTTATTACTTCTGTTCTGCATTTCAGTTCTTTTGATTTCCTGATCATTTTTTTTGTTCCATGATTCGCTCCAGAGGATTGTGAAGCCACATTCCTACAGGTTTGCTTTATCTGATGTCATTCTAAACATCTGCTCTGATTTCAGCAGCTGGAACTTTGACTTGAATCATTAAATTCATGTAAAGTGTGCAGTTTGGTTTTTCCTCCAGTTCCGACAGAGATGAATAAGCTATCAGTGTTACTGTCACCTTGAAATGACCACAGCTCTGTAAGAAGTGAGAGAATCAGGAGGCAGACAGAGGTAGATTAGTTTTCAGTGATGGGGTGAGATATAGGAGCAGAGATATGTCTAATTACTACTTATCTGTTTCCTGAAGGACTGTCCAGCTCCAGCGAGACTACTACAAATATTATAGAGGTAGATATAATCTGCACACGAGACGCAGGGATAGAGGCTCCATTTGGCTTCCACAACCACCCGGGGGGATTGTTTCAGAGCTGAATATTTCTCCTGTCTTTGTCTTGCTTTCAGCTCGGCTTCGGAAGGGCTCTATCTCTTGTGTCAATCAATAGCACTGCAGCTTTAAGCCCACCACTAGCAGCTCTGCCATCCCAGTGTCCCACACCATCCTCCTTTCCATCTGTCTGCACAGATCCCCGAGGCCCCCGGCTTCCACCCAGAGCCAGACACGGTCCAACATCAATCAATATCTCTGCAGGGCTGTGCTGGTGAGCAGAGCCGCTTTCTCAGAGCGGATCAGAGCCAAGTGACGTTTCTGAGGAAGTTCTGGGAATGAAACGACGCACTCTGATGGGAAATGGATTTTTAAAGACTATCAGTTGTTTTGCATGTTTTACCTCATTAACTGCAAATCGTGCCCATATTTTACAGAACTGACTATTATCAGTTTTTCTGTTGGTTTCTTACTTTTCAGGCAGCAGTTGTTTTCCACTTCTTACAGAGACTGAATTTGCCTGAGAATCCTAATCCAATAAAAATAAATATCCTCTGTTTTATTTCTCACCAAAGACACTTCATCACTGCAGAGTAAAGCAGGAGGAATGTTGAAATCTTGAGCTTAATGACAGTCTGAGATTTAAGAGCCAGATTTAAGCTTTGCCCAAACGGAAAAAAATAATAAATTCAGATTAGCTCCACAGCAATGACGAGTCTAACTGAAATATTGGGACAAATATTTGATGTATTGCCCTGAGATTTTGCACAGACATTCATGGTTTCCAGATGATAAACGCTACAGACGATGGTTAGTTAGCCTCTGACTTTTCCTTTAGCACCAGCAGCAGGTCAAAGCTGTTTATTCAGTTCTTTTTTGTTAGTGCTAGTTAGCGAATGTTAGCACCAAAATCGTGAGCATGATTAACATTTTAAATACTAAACTTTAGCTTGTTAACATTACCACTGTATCACTTAGCATGCTAACCTAAGCATTTAGCTCAAAGCACCACTGTGGATAAATACAACCTCACAGAGCTGCTAGCATGACTGTAAACTCACTGACAGTGAGCAGCTGTGGTTTCATACAGGTTTTAATCACCTTTACAGGAAATGAATTTCATACTGAGAATTTTGGACATACAGATAAACTGATGGGTTGATGGGTTAAAGTAGCACTCAGAGAATTCAGCTTTAGCCTTAGTCTGGTTTTGATTTCCTGAGTGTGTGTCTGGTGGATAAAATAATTCTCAGCAGCAGAAACCACAAATCGACACTGACGCAGTCATGAAACTATGCAGTTTGTTGGAACTGGAATGAAGTTGTGTAATTCTCATATCTAAGAATGGTTCCTGTTTTGTGCCATAAAGCAACCACACAGATTTTTACCCAAATCCAACATGGCTGCTCACATCACTCAGTGCACTATGTATGTGCTGAAATTAATCTTACAATTTATTGATGAAATGATAAAGTGCTGCCCTTCAGTCTTCGTGTGTCACACAGTGAAAGTTGTGTGTTTGTTTGGGCATTTTACAGGATTTAAAATGTGACTCAGTCAATCAGAGCTGAGGACACAAGCTGTCTGTTATAAAAAAAAAAATCCTCCTGACGCTCTGCCCCTTCTGCCTCTGAGCCCAGAGACGGAGGTAATAACTCTCGACTGCTTTCTGGGGACTTTTCTGTGATGTTTATGATCCGCTTTACCAGCTAGATCTGAGCGCACAGGAAAACATAAAGCACCTTCCCTGGAATCATCTTTAATATCTCCTCATAAATCTGACGCATGAAGGAAGAGAGAGAGACTCCCTCAGACGTTTAAAGGCGGCAGCGAGTTCACAAGCAAAAGATGTATGTTAAAAAAAAAACGCTAGCTCTGATCAAGTGCTGCTGCTGCTGCTGCCGCCCACGCAGACCAGACATGTAACACTCTGCCTTCTGCACTTCCCTTTTTCAGATGATCAGTCCTTCGCTTCCTACTACAAAATCAAATGCTGCTGAAGCTGTAGTTTAAACTACAGCGAAAACACCAGAGCAGGTGGAGTTTGTGAAAGTAATTCACCTCTTTCTGCCCTGCTAACACGTTGACTGCAGTTTATCTGGACTCTGCAGTGTTTTTCTCTTTCACTTCAGTTCATCTCTCCAGGTGGAAATAAAAATCTTGTTGCACCAGACGCCAGAATAAATGAGTGTACGGACAATTGTGCTGCATTTCATTAAGAGCGAGAAGGTAATCAAACCCAGTGCTCTGAGACACCACAAGTGGTGGAGAGGAAATTTAAAAAAAAGGGAAATGCAATATGTTAGCACTGTAATTCTTACATGTTTAGACTTAATATTTAAAGAAGACGACAGTTTCAACATGACGACGACCCCCAAGCACAAATCCAGCTCCATAAAGAAGTGGTTTTCCCAGTCTGGTGTGGTAGGACTGCTCTGAACCCTGACCTCAACCCTCATCCAACACCTCTGGGATGAACTGGGATGCCGACTGTGAGCCAGACCTCATCACCAACATCAGTGCTGGACCTCACTGATGCTCTTGTGGCCGAATGGGAGCAAATCCCTGCAGCAGGTTCCAACATCTGCTGCAAAGACTGATGTTAATTAATGTGCTCCCTCTGTCCACTGATGTCCCAGCCCACATTTCTGCACTGATTTTGTCGTAACAGGCCAAAATCTCTGCAGCCAGGTTCCAAAATCCCATCAACAACCCTCCAACTAAATTAGCTGCACACGAGTCTTGTGTGATTTGTCAACGGCCTCCTGCCTGCCTCCCATCAGATCTCAAACTGAGGAAAGGACCTTAAATGGCACCAAAAAGCAGACTCAGCTTCAGGTCCACGGATGCAGCGGTTAACGCTGGCTTCAGGCGGAGATCTAACAACACAACTGCATTTATTTCTTACAAACCGATTGGAGCTGCAGACATTCACCCAGCTCTGTTTTCGTCTGTCTGTCTGGCTGGCTGACTGGCTGGCTTGGTTAAACTGGCCCTCTCAGCGTCGCATCTAAATGACCCCTGTCACCAGCGCGTCTGCAGCTCACGGCCAGACGCCACTGGAGCAAAAATGGACGTGGCGGGCGTCCGCTGTCCCCAGCCACAACAGTGAGACAGCGAGACATGAGAGGGAGAGAGAGGGAGAAGGCAGCCCTGCAGTCAGCGACGCTGGGTGGCAGGCCAGACGAGGAGACGGGACAAAGTCGTCTCTGAACTCCAGCTAACCCTAAAAAGAGCCACAGGGGGGTGAGAGCCAAGACACACATTATCCAGCAGTGAGCAGGCAGACCGGACTCGCTGAGGACACGGGGCACACACAGTCTAGACGCTCTCTAATTGGTTGTTCTGGTTTCCACTGTGATGTAGCTGAGAGAGAAGCAGCAAAATGAGCTGTTCAGCCATTTAAACGACGACAGGCTTGTTACGAGTCTTAGCTGAAGCTCTACACGGTTTCAAGCTACAATAAATCTGTTTTTATTTCTTCAGTGATCAGAATTACAGATTAAATATTATTAAAGTTACATTTATTAAATTGATTACATTTAAAGTTGATTAAAATGATTACATTAAAATGTAATATAAAATGTACTTTACATTAAATGTAAATATATTTATTTTAATTTAATCTTAAGTCATTCTAATTTTGTTGACTTAAATTAGTTAATGTTATTTTTATTACCTACAAAAATTTTAGGTTTTAGTTTTTAAAAAACATTTTAAGTGAAAACATTTTTTAATTATTCAAGAATTTGTGATTAAAAAAATAAAATACAAATAATACTGACAGATATTTTTGAAATGTATTCATTGAAAAATATAAATAAATATAATGTGAACACAGATTTGTGCATTCATTTTAATCATAACAATAAAAAACAATAGGGAAGAATTTAAAATATGATGAAAATCTGCCTCTCAGGTGCAGCCAAATATTGAATAAAACGTGTCTCCAAAGTGACGTACAGGGTTACAGAGTAAAATCAGCTCCTTACTGTTACGTACATGTGGAAAACACACATATTCACCGTCTAATGTCACACACACACACACATCTCTGAGTGTTTCAGACAGGCCCTTGATCATGTCTCGCGCTTGAGGAAAAAAAAATCCAGTGAGAGATATTCTTGTAATTTTCTTCTCGTCGTCAGTTTCCCTTTTGTTGATGGAAGCCGACAGAACTGGGACTGCAACACAAACACGAGGAGGCCGAGCACCTACAAGTCTAAACTCTGTTGTACCATCTCATTATTTTCAGACTCGATCTCTGGACTGGTTAAGATTCACGCACAGAGCAGTGGCGGCGGCAGTGATGGCGGCACTGTTTTCGAGGGAGTCTTCAAAGTTTACAGAGGAAAGGAAAGACCGCGAGGAGGAAGCTGCTGATGGAGGGTTCAGGCTGTGGAGCTAAAGCATTTTAATTATGAAGGCTGAATAAATTTTGTGTTGCTATACATCGAGATTTCCATTTTTCTTTATTGTGTAACCAGGAGTCGCCACTACAGAGGCCTGTGGATCCTAAAAATATTAAAATTTACTTTAAAACAACCAAATCCTGAGAGAAATATCTGGCTGTGTAGCTGTTAGCTGCACGTTAGCATGCAAAAACTGAGCTCTAAACACAAAGCACAACTGAGGCTGAAGGGAAGGTCATTAGCTTTGGACAAACTGGATTTTAACCTCATGATGGTGCAAGACGAGAAGTTAACAGACGTCATCCTCTGGAGAACATGACCGTCTGTACCAATCCATGCAGCCACTGTTGAGATCGTTTACTGGATTAGTGAAAACTTTGACCTACAGATGGTGCTAGAGCAAAACTCAAAGGGTCACGGAGATCTTTACAGTTCTTTTTCTCTCCGAAATCTGAACGTTTTCACCAAATGTCATGGTAATCCATCCAGTAGTTGTTGAGATATTTAAGTGTGGACCCCTGATGGTTTAAACTATAGCCTGATTTATTCCACACTCTGCAATCACTTGACAAACTTGTCTGAATTTGTGAACTAATGTGATTAGCGAACCGTAAAGGCTGCGATTATTTTTACAACTCCTGACTCTGACCCAGTGGTTAATCATGTTGGGTCATTGTCCCTGTGCTCACCAATCAGAAGTGGCCCAAGTCAGACGTCGACCCCAAACGTCTGAAAGTCGGAACAAATGATCAACACCATCTGCTGACGGTGGCTCTGCTGGCAGGAAGGTTAGCCCTAACCCTCTCCTCCGAATATAGCTATATGGCAATCGCAATATCTGTCAGAAAAATCGTGATTAGATATTTTCCGAACATCGTCCATGGAGGATGTCCCTACATATTGATGACTGAATCTGATCATTGATTAAACAAATCCATGTAATGCTGAAATCTTGTTTTTTCCAATCAAACAACCACCTTACACTAGTTGTTATGTGAGCTGTGTGCACCAGATTTACTGGTTGGTGTTCAGTTGCACCGGTGTGCTGAAACAAAATGGCTGCTGCCCACCTCACTGATTTAAAAAAAAAAAGCAGCCAGCAGATATGACTGTGAACTTTGATTAAGGTTCACACTGATCTATAATTCACACTGCACATTTGAATCAGGACATTCCAGCAGTTAATAATTGACTGCATACAATATCACTAAGGCCTCCACAGAAGATGTGAAATCATTAAACAAAACTGCAGCATACTTTAAGTCTTTCTGAGGATTTACTGCTCTGTACCTGCTGTGGACATTCAGACAGTAAACAAGCCTGAAGCCACTGAGAAGAAACTCACTTTAATTCAAAACCAGAGTTATTATTTAACAAAACCACCAGTGATAAGTCTGGAAAAATTTTCCTGTTTTGCAAGCAAAGGTGTTGATATAGCTGAAAAGCCCTTCACAGCACTCCATAATCTGTTCCTCTTTCATAGCAATTACTTTGCAATAACAGGTGCCAGTTTTCTATCTGGGTCTGAAATGAAATTGTTTGGCTATTAAAATCTCATAACTATCAGAACGTTATCACTGTCTGCACTGCTTTTAGGATGAAATCTGTTTCCTTCTCAGATAAGAGGACAGGTCGGGGGAAGAAATATAGACTGATTGCCCCTTTATCTGCCCTCGTCAAATGATTTCAAATCCACAAGGACAACTGAGCGAGTGAGTGGATTTGGGATTCAGCAGAGAGCGAGCCGAGATTGCTGAGTTCATTCCCGCCCCGCCAGGGTACATATCAGATAACGTTGTCGCTTTCGGTTTGAGCTGTAATTTCCTGGAAGATGAGGCGCAATGTGACAGATGGCGCTCATGGTGAAAGAGCTGCCGAGGACGAGGACATGTTGCACCGCCGTCAAACCTCGGGCGGGACTGGAGAGGGCAGGGACACGAGGAAGGGCCCGACGCCACTTCTACTTTCTTTCTTTTTTTTTTTTTTTTCACTTTTGCTGCAGAAACACTGAGTGTGAGACACATCAACCCCCCGGGTCGAAGACATGGGTTTAGCATTTGTAAACTCATGTTAGTGTTTATGTTGAAGCTGCTGTCAGCTCTCGCTTCAACATATATTGTGAAGATAAAACGTCTGCTTGTGTTTCTTTCTTCAGTGAATTCTCTCCCTTAACTCCACAAATTAATTCCCAGTTTTCTGTTGATGATATAAAAAATCTTTAAAGCTGCATCAATCTATTTTTGGCCTCTAGGAGGCAGAAAAACAACACAACAAGTGAATAGATAAGAGTCCTGCTAATTCAGGAAAACACACATGCAAGATGCACTGGATAGCAAAACTCTCTGTAGTACAGTGTACAGTTTTATAATGCAATTTATATTCATTGACATGCACAGAATTATGGGACGACAGTCATGTTTAAAGGTACTGAGTCTAAAAATATAGGAATCAAACTTTAAAAAGTGCCACCAAGTGTAACGTTTGGCTGCTCTGCACTGTTGCTAAATCTCCAAATTTCCAGAGAAAACTCATGGAGGATACGACCTCAGTGTCCTCAGAGAGACATACTGTAACTGTAACCCTGTACTGCTCGTTATAACTTCTATAAAAAGCCTGTCAGAAACAAACTGTGAGGCAACAGACGACCATGTTGTTGGGAAATGAAAATTCCTGATGATCATTGCACCGCCTCCGTCTTCCCTGTTAAACCCTCTGCTGTACTCCAACTCAATATAAACAGCACCAAAATAAACTTTTCTAAAAGTCATTTAATACACAGTGTCACACTTCCTCTGACAGGAAACTGAAACATCTGACTTCCTCATTCCTGCTGCAGTGATGGACACTGAATGGTTATCAGACAGAAGCAGTTTGGCCGTAGGCAGAGTCTGAGAGTCTTATCATGTCTGAAAGCTACAAGTGTGAAGCAGCAACTTATTCTGTGTCCTGTCGACTCTTTATAGAGAATTAAACACTCAGTCACCACTTAACATTTATACCCTCCCACCACTGTGAGCTGCTCTGTCAAACATAAAACAGTTGGCTGCTAATGGTGGCGACTTTCCAAGAAATTCACTTCCCCATTTCACACCCAAACTCCTTCAATACAAACAGGAGCTGTCTCCTGCAGCAGCTGTGCCAGGACTATAACAAGTATTCAGCCTTTACTTTAAAACTACAGCACTGTAGCATGCCACTAACCAGCTAGAAAAACAGAAACACATGTACTCTGATGCAATACCACAGTCCTGTAATAAATTCTGTTGTTACTGACTCAGAGAGGAGTTGAACTGGGGGCAGTTTGGTTGTTTTAACTCTCCATTTATGGCCTTTTTGTGAGACCTGGGTTAGTGGATTTGCAGATGTCCATGTAGAGATAGCAACAGGACGAACAATAACACTGATATATTTTAAATGTAAGAACAACCGTTGAGCAGGATCGTAGGAGCAGCAGGAGGCATGTCATGACAGATCAGACTCTACAGCTCCGGAGGCAGAAATACCTGGTAACTTCCACCTTAAACTCAGGGGCTACAGGTGGATGCTCAGGGGAAGTGGGGAGCTTGAAATACAGCTGGCAGCACTGCCACGATCAACAGGGGACAGGATATAGATGTAAATGGCAGTGAAAAGGGTTTACCATGTGAGCCTGAAGCGCTCAGGCTTCACTTCATTAATGGCAGCAGCAGCTGCTGCAGAACTGCAAACGCAATCTACGTGTTATATTAATACTTCACGCCAAGTTTCCCTCATTAATGACGGCAAAGCAGCCAGATCACTTCATCACAATGACTTGTACTTGTATATATGTGATAACCACTGAAACGACACAAGCTGAATATAGTTATAGTCTGACATGCTGTAGCTCTTCAAATTTCTCAGACACGTCCAGACTCCACTGGCACCTCTTCCATTAGCCTTTAAAGCATCAAAAAATATAAAAAAATATATAAAAATATTAATTACAACACAGCTAACCAGGGCTGAGCGGTACAACCAAAATCTCATATCCTGATAACAACACATATCACATATACAACGACAGGTGGTAGAAGAGGTTGGTGGTGTTTGATGTGGGGACCGGTGTCATGACTCATTATATCTATTAACAGACTTAATCAGGCCTTTGCCACCACATGAGGAAGACTCAGGGAATTAATTTAGTTCATATTAAAGGCACAATCCACTAACTTACCGCTGTACTGTTCCTATTGTGAAAACAGTTGTATAACAGCTTTGATGCCCCATTCGAAACAGGCTTGACAAAACCACTGAGATACTATAAGTTGCATTATGGGAGCTAGAAATATCAGTATTTTGGGGCTTGACCTATCTGGTGGGAAACCTGGATTCATCTGCTTCTGCTGCATTGATTGTGACTTTCAGTTTTATAAATAGTTCCTCCAATCATTTGACAAATGATTCATCATGTGATGTTATTTCTATCTTTGTATTTATCGCCTCCATATGATGCAAGTTTGCGCATACAGTAAAACAAGGTAACACAATCAGGTTGTGTATGATGACGGGTGATGATAATAAGCCCAATGTTTTGACAGCACTCTGCTTCCTGTGTGTGTTTTAATTAAAGCAGCTGAATCATCCTGTTGAACGCCTCCTCTACACCTTCATTACCATGTTGGATTGAAGAGTCTGAGTCTGCTTACAGCTTAACACACAGATTTCTTTGAAGTGAAGACATGGGCCCAGAGGTTAAAAGAAGAAACCGTTGAAAAGATCAGAGAGTTGAGTTCAAAGCAGCTGAAGCATCAGGTTCTGGTGATGTGGTGACACGAGTTGGCGACAGACAAAACCACATGCAAATAATCGCTATTCAAGCATTAATTATACTGTACACATGGAGAATATACAGCTGAAAAGTCTCTGCTGAGCTGTTACCTATATACCAAATAATAATCCCTCAGTTTAATGGAATGACTGTTTCGATGTAGTGAAGACAAAAGATATAGAATCTTAAATCATCTCGGTGGTTGAGGTAAATGTATAAGGAGTGACCTTGACTGTTTTAAACCTGGAGGCTACAGAGCTAATCAGTGAAGTTATGGTGATTAAAGTTTTGTAGTGCCGTAGAAGACTAGGCTACTCCACCTTTTTACCCAAATGTCAGCTCCAGAGAATGTTATCTATCTTCAATGAAATTTAGATGATGTTTCATCTGAGAAACAGACCCATCAAAAAAGAAATTGTTTAATGTTGTGCTTTAGTTGAGAAAGACTGGAATGACAGTTAACCCACATTTTTATTGAGGAAATTAAATATGGATGATTTTATGGGTCATCCACTTTTTCCACTTATTCTGTTAATGCTAGAAAAGTCTAAAAGTTGTGATCAAACCAGACTTCATGCTGCCTCACATGTGTATAAACTCACAGACTTTCTTGCACTGCGTAATATAATATCTATATTTCCTAGAGAACACCACTTGTGTGTATTTTTACTACTTCAGTCTTTGTGGTAATTTCTGCCTCTTTATAAAGGGTTAATAGTAATAATTGGGTCATTGGTCAGGGTCCTGCCCACACTGAAAGAGTTTACAAGGCCATCATTTGTCGGTAAGTGGTTAAGATTTAACATTGAGCCCCTCTGTAATCACAGGGAGTTGAGGACAAGCTTGACCGCAAGTAATTATCAAACTTTCTCCTTTCTGCCTCCTCCTTCACAAATCCTTCCAGAAGTTTCCCAAGAATCTTGGGAGGTTTCAGTCCTTGAGGTTGCAGGAGGACTACAGGAGTTCTTGAGGCCAAACCATAAACCTAATTGATCAACCATTACAGAAACATATTAATGTACCGAGGTTTTGGTACTGAATAATATCACCTGAGGGACAACAACAAGACCAAATTCAACCATCCTTTAATGATAAGTCAAATTTCAATCACCTGCCTCTCCATCTCATCAGGGTTTGGCTTGTCATCCAGCCCTCCACTCTCTCTCTCCGCCTTCCTCTCAGCCATGCGATATTGGTCGGAGGAAGTCTGTTGTGGCTTCACCACTGACACACAGCAGAAGTCCCGTAGAGAAAAAATTCCTGTCCTGTTATCACACATCTTAGAAGTCTAAACAGCCACAGGAAATGTTTTCTGTCTTCTCATCCGTTTTTGGATAGTTAAGATGCTGGCAAGCAATCAAACAACAAGAAACAAGTGGCCCTAAACTCCAGTTCCAGTATCCAGTTCTTCTGTGGAGACGACTGTCTGTGGGAAACCAGGGAGTAATGATCCATTACCATGCTGCTACTCACACTCCTTTAACATGTCTGAGCTGTTAGAAATCTCAGCCTGTACCAGCAGTTTTGTATTTCAGCGGCCGTAAGTCAGTGTTTTGTGCTCATTTTATGCCTTTCAGTGTGCATCACAGCCTGCAGCTGTGTCTTTCTTGATCCTACTGCTGGACATTCTGAGTTTCTACATCGACTACAGTGGCTTCAAATAATACATGATACAAACCTTACTGTATGGATGCCAAACATGGGCAGTCCTGATAGATTATGCAAGAACATTCACGAGATGTGACTCTCGTCATAGTCAGAGTCTTGGTATAGAGTTAACAATGGATGGATGAACAAAGACCAGACCAGACTAAACTAGACTGCCTCTTAACCTGAAGCCTTAATTTATGAGTACATCCAAAGCTCAGCTGGACCACCTCTAACCTGACCTCAACTAACCTCTAACTATACATAACTGAGCCTAATCTAACTTTACGACTCTTTCCAAAACTCAACTCCACAAAACTACTTTGACAAATGTTTGACAGAACTATGCTAGCTCAAGGTCTACTCACTGTCTTTTTCTGTACAGCCTGTCTCATGATCTTCATCAGATCAGCAGATGGAGCTCGCTCACTTTGTCATGGAGAAATTTTAAAAAGCTGTTAACAGACCTTGGACCTAGCTAAAACTAACCTGGCACAACCTTTCTAACCTGATCCTCCATCCTGATCCTGGTCATTGTTTTCAATCTGATGATCACATACACAGCATCAGTAAATTTCATCACACTAATTCTGTTTGAACAAACCAAGAACATGTGATTAATCTGTAGAGGTTTGGGAGAAACAAAACATCAGTTCCTGCAGTCCAAACAGAATCAGTTATCAGCATATTTTAGCTCTTTAACAGCAAATCATAGATACTTTATTCTGACCACAGTTGAATACACACTAACCACCTTATGTTCATGACAGCCAACGGTATCTATTCATCTCTGGTTTGGATTTCATTTCAAATAACTAAAATTGTGTAACTGATCACAGTGAAATACAATGCAATGTTAAGTATTGATTCATGCTGATGTAAAGTACAAACTCATGTGAAAAGTCACCGGACGTGGAAAAAAGGAGAAAAAAAGACGTCTGAACTTCTAAAACCCAGGATCATGTTATGTGAAGCGTGATTTGTAGTGAACATGCTAAAACATGCAGAGGTTAGCTAACAGCAGCTCCTAATCCTCCAGGAGACAGATCGGTCTTTCACTCAAACTCAACACCTACATGTCAGCTCCTAAAAAATCCTTGACACGAAAGGTCGAGACGAGAGGTGGAGCTGTGTTCATGTTAATGTTTGTAAAGGTGAGTTTAGCTCGTACCTGTCACTATATCCAGTTTGACCCTGACGGAGGAATCCTCAGGGGCTTAAAGACCATGGCTACGGGTAATGAGTGTTACTTAACCTCTGTCAGCGGCTGGGAATTAGAGGTCAAAGGTCAGTGAGGTGACATTGTCCAGACAGGTGAGACTGGGAGGAGTGATTTCTCTGAAAGAACAGCTATGGAGACACTTCAGGTGAGGAAAAAACTGCTAATGCCTCATAATCTCAGGTCCACCATCACTGCTATGTATTAATGAAAGAAAAGGAACTACAACAATGAACAGTCATCATTGTTTACAGTCATTTCTGATTGATTCTTTGGACTGATCCACATGTGTTAAAACTGGGATGGTTTTGGTTGAGAGAGGAGAGGTTTCCAGAGGTCAAGATTACATTTAAAACTGTTTCAAAATAATTTCATCGACTATATTTCAGTGTGAAAGACTTTTAAATGCAGTTATTGAAATGCCACTGAAACAATTGATACAGCTCTCATGCTTTAACCAAGTTCAGTCCAGTTTTTAACCCAGACTTCCAGATGTCTTGGAAAAATTCTTGGACCAAGAGTGGCTGAAATTGGGCCTGGTCACTGGGTGTATCCCAGATATGAGATGTATGATGTGTGAGGGATGTGTTTGTTCCAAAGCTGGCCATTAAATGTCAGTTGGACCTACAGTCAATCTCCACCCAAATCACTGTAAATCAACACCATCAAAACCTCCCGAATCTGGCAGCCATGTATGGGTTCTGGTGCTAAAACAAACCCGAGTGCACCAACTCTTAGCTCCACCTGGTCCAATATATTTGACTCCCTTGATGTTCTGCTCAGATCTCTGAGGATCACATATCAGACATTCTTACACAGCCTTCTATTTTGACTCAGATTGTGTTCTCACTGTTTCACAAACTGCTGATAGTCACAGGGTTGTAAAACCACTTGTGGTTTTGGTGTCGCACAAGTTCATAACAAGCCCAGAGCATTTGAATACAAAGGCTTCACAGTGAACTCATGAATATCATCTGAAACACCTCAGATACCTCAAGAAAATCTGAGACTCTGCTTATGTAACATGAAAACAAACACTCTGCGTCTTCCTCTCTGATCTCTCTCTTACCTCCTGTTTTTAATGCAAATGTGAGGAAAATTAAATTGATGTTTTTTCTTGCGTGAAGTGCTGATACTGCATTTCTGCAAACAACACCAGAGAAATTAAAGCTACAAATATCCTCAGCTGTTGTGCCTCTCTAAAGCAAAAACATCTGAGTCCAAACTGAGGGTGAACCTGTAAAAAAAAACCCTCTTTAGTCCTGGTCCTGGTCTTGATGTGTGACGTGGTCAGGTTTGCTGCTCTCCTGTCAGTCAGCAGCAGTGGGCGCTAAATCCCCAATGACGGATGGATATCTGACCAGCAGGGGTCAGAGGTCATTCTGTGTCCTGAGTTAGTTAAAGACAACACACACACACACACACACACACACCCCTGTGTTTGGATTAGATGTGAAGGGTCAGTGTTGTTAACCTGCAGCTGGAATGTTAATGCTTCACCATATAGCTCATTATCTGATTACACAGACGGCTGCTCACAGGCTTTGTGTAAAATTTATATTAAGTCAGATGTTAGTCACCAGGTCTCTGCAAAACCTCTTGGAGAACTGAAACTGACTGGTCTTTAAAAAAAAGAAAGAAAAGAACAAACATTTCTGTACATTCTGTACATATTTCCCCATTTTCTCATTCTCATGTGGTCTTTATGGTTGAAAGATCCAGGAAACAGATAGTAAGTGGACCTTGAGTATTTCCAGGATAAAAGGAGGAACTCTGATGCTTAGAAACAGCGCTCATCTCCTAAACTCCTAAACTGTGATTAAAAAAGGGGAATTTGTTGACAAAACTATCTCTCCACAAGGTGCGTTTAGCAGCTGTTCTGGAGCTTTCAGTCGAATCACTTGATCTTCATCAGCAGATGGATTGTTATGTTGTAGATGTTCAAGTTTCCTTGTTCTGACTTTAGAAACAGCGGTTAGGAAAATAATCTCACCTCAAAGTCAGTGTAGCTGTTTATAGGAAATTTATTCCACTTTCTGAAACTATGAGTCAGACCTTTTCCTTAAAATCAGAGAGTGAAGCATTACCTAAAGTGTCTAAAGTTTAGGTTTCAATAAAAATCCTCCGTTGCCATTCTGGTTTCTACCTGCAAACAAACACCACCTCCACTGTCACTCATTCAGCTCCATGTGTCAGCAGGAGGAGTCAGAGAGACAGCGGGGCTGCAGGAGGAGGAGGAGGTGGAGCTAATCGTCCACCGGTGTGACTGACTGACTGACGGACTGAGCGTCTCCAAAGTTTGACCGGTCTCTCGTTAGTTCGCTTCTGCCGCACGTTTGACTGTTGACCAAACAAACCAAGAACCAGAACCGGACCGACCGTGCACCCGGTGACACCCGGAGGCGCACAGAGAGGAGTCCGGGCTCCGGCAGGAGAAGACCCGAGAGCTTTTAATCTTTGAGGAGAAAGTGCCGGTGTCTGTGTTGGAGCAGGAACCCGTGAAACAAAGAGTAAATCTCCTGCTGTAGCTCCACACTGACCGAGCCGCTGGCCCCCGTCCTGCAGAAGTCCAGCTGGAAGATCAGGGACTGAACCTCCGGGATCTGCTTCCTTTTTCTTGGCTTGGATCCACACTATCAACACATGAGTGGGATTGACCGGACGCGCGGTTTCCATACAGTAAATCCTCTGGGATTAAAATAACGAGGGCGATGGATAATTTCTTCACAGAGGTAAGAAGTCCTCACTGGACTCCAGGCGCTTAACTCTTCATCTGTTTGGTTGCATTGGTTAGACCTTCTGTCAGGGAGCTTCAACTCATGAAAACATCTTCAAACTTGCAGTTATTGTTGTCTGCTGCAGCCTGTCAACAACAGTGCAGATCCTTAGGCCACTAATGAGCACCAAAAACTCCCTGTAAGATGCTACAACATGGAAATAAATGGGATAAACACAATCAAGTACAACATCAACTCACCACTGTGACTTCCTACTGAAATATAACAGGGGTTTATAGGAGTAAAGGTTCCATAAAGTTCTCCAAATTAGCCCTAAACTCATTACAGAATACCACACACACACATTGTGAGCCCCTATAGACATATCACAGGAGTATCAGAGGGACTGTGCTGGTCAGACTGGGGCGGTGGGGGGTCCCAGTGGATCTGTGGTATTTCCGTACCTCTTTCCTCGTTTCCTCCAAGAAAAAAAAATTCTGTAAAGCTATTAATAGCAGTCTGAACCTGGATCACACCGGGAGGCTGTGATTGGTCAGTCAGCGGACGGACACACGTTGAATGGTTGAAGTTGTGTTGTTCTGGACTCTGATACTGGATCAGTTTCAGCTGAAGATGAAGCTGCTTTAGTCACTTTGTTATGATTATGGAATGGTTATGGTGAAGCAGATGTGGATGTTGAGGTTCAATTCTTCACTCTGTATAGGTATTATATCCTGTCATCCTATAAAGAACAGAAACGATGAGGCAGTTAATGAGTTGGGGAAGACACTGGCTGATCATTGAAGTCATTTTTCAAGCAAAAGTCCTAAACATCCTCTGGTTCCTTCTCAATAGTGCTTTTCTCTTTTGTGATTGAAAGCTGAATGTGTTTGGTTTTTGGGGCTGCTGTTCAGACAAAACATGACAAGTCGTCATCTTGGCCTCCAGGAAACATTTGTCATTGTGTTCTGATGCTTTACTGACCAAATGACTGATCAATGAATTAAGAAAGTGTCTTAACCATTTCTATAGGAAGCTAACCACTGCCTATATGAATAGAAATCAGTATATCTCTCATAGAAAAGTAGTTCGTCCTGAAAGCAACTCGAGACATATTTCAGTCGTGTTTATCAGTTTCTGACGTAATGATTTTGTCGGTGTAACAGGTGTGTGAGCTGTGTAGACAGATTAGCAGGTGGGTGGGGTTGGGGGTGGGGCTAATCTTGGTTCAGGTGGGTTTATTCTCAGTGATAATAATCCACAGTTCGGTCTGTCAGGTGGATGATCTCAGCAGTCTGAAGCACGCTGGCTGTGTAAATCTTTCACGAGTTGTGACTCACGGCCAATAAGCATTCACTGTGGTTGATTTACAACATCGGTATCCACACCTTCTCTGTGATGACGTTGGCCAGGTAACGGCAGCAACACCTGAGTCATACCTCTGTTTTATTTTTTCTCCTTTCTACACACCTTTAGGAAGGTGTCTGTCGTCACTGTGGCTGATGATTCTCTCATTTTAAAACTGGTTTCTCCTGATATAGCGGTGGAACAGTTACACAGCTGAACAGTTAGAAACAGTTCTGCTTCCTGGTTGAAAGATCGCCTGCTTTCTCATTGGTGCTCGTGCTTTTTCAAAATCCAGTGAGGCCAAAGGTCACGAGACTCACTGAGCTCGTAGATGCCTGTTCGAGCGTTGAGGCTGAGTAAAACAAACACTCTGAGGGTTAAGAGATTTTTTTTGGTGTACAGTACATCTGGCTGCTGAGCTGAGCAGAGAGAGAGGGAGAATATCTCTGAGTGCCAGAAGCAGGCAGGCGTTCACAATAGTCTCAAATATCGGCTTGCCTGCCTTTATATCTGCCAACTAATCGCAGCTGAAACAAAGAGCCCAGTCTTTAAGGAAAAGGGCATTTGACAAGGAAGTAAACCAGCATCCAACCGCTGCAGATGGAGGCCAACAGTCTGAGCAGGGAGGAATGTGAACTGGGAAGGAAGCTGGAGTGTTTCATATTTATACTGAGGACAGTTTAGATGAGGGACCCACAGATACTCAGGCTGGACAAAGACACTCTGTTGATAAAGGGCATCGAACCTTCAACTGTCCTGTTGTTGTGAGAAACCTCCTTAAGATTCCTGGTTTATTGCTTTAGTAAATTTACTGCGGACAGGACACTGCCCCTCCTTATCTGTGCAGACTGAGACCCACAAAGCATCATGGGTACATCTCAAAGTCAGCAACTGCTTTGTTTTTAATTCTTCGTCTTCATTTGGAGGAGGTTTGGTTTTGATTCCTGCTCTCCATCATATGTAGATATTTAAATTTAATCCAAGATTTCCAGGTTAAACCTGAATGTGTTGTTTTTAAACTCGAGTTTTGAGAATAATCTCGAACTTCCATGTTTGTGATTAATCAATAATTTCCAGGTTTGATGCAGTTTGTTCTGGTTTTAATCCCAGAACTGCAACTTTCACAAAATGTTTGGTGTTTAATCTCAATTTTAATCCAGTAGCCTGTTGTTGTGTTTGACAGAATCTTGGGTTTAATCCAGACTTTTTGTCTTAGGTCACAGATATTTTTGCTTTTCAGGTAGCCTGTACCTGCAGGGTGTTGGAGAAACTGTTTAACTGACAAACTGAACCTGAGAATGACCAGTGTAAACACAGCCACTGTTAAATACAATGGTCTCAAAGAATGTGTTATTTTCAGCACTTGATGTCTGTAGTCACTGAACTGCCTGATTCAGTGTTGAACATCCCATCACTGTTGCTTCTTTTCTACTTTTTAAAATCTGTCCTCTGAGATATTAAAGTGTTTTATGAGTTCAGAGACGCCAGCTTCACCTTAACTTAATGTAAGACACAGCAGAGCACCTCCCAAACGTGACTGTGTTGACGATGACACATCTTTAAAACAGAGTTTCCTCGTCTCTAATTACTGAGCTGCAGCCAAAACGGTCTGGACCAGAGACAGTCCTGGGACTATAAATAGAGTCTGACCACAAATCCAGACTGCAGACTTTGATCACTTGGTCATTTTCTTGAAACACAAATCGGTTTCCCTGTCCAGAAACTATCAGAATCGTTTTTTATCCTGTGCAGAGAAAAGCTGCCAAACATAGAAACACACTGCACAAACAGGACCATTAGTTAAAGCGTTGAAGACGAGCTCACGTTAGCAGAGTGTTGGGATTTAAGCTGCTAATAGCTGCTAATTTCTAACAGAAGTTGATGTTTTACAGATGGACTGATGTACAGATGTTCCTCCTTATCACAGCCACACGTTTAACATGGTCATTCCTACAAATCATTGCATAACATGAAGGTAGTAAGTGCTGGTTTCAGTGGAGAGTCCAGAGGATAATCACACTGAATACTGGCAGATAATTTTACCCATCTGGACCAAACCTATTCTGTTTTATTCATACATTACCATGTTGATGTACAAAACCTCTTTGGAGGCATTCTGAAACACTAAAACTCTCCACTGAAACCAGGAGCAGCAGCTGTAGCAGGCAGGACGAGGCAGGTTTCGTCCAGGTTTCACACACTGACACCCTCAAGGCTGCAGAGGAGAATAATCCCGGTGGGTGGGCATCACTGATTGGCCAATATCCAGTTTTATTATATCCAGTCAGCAGTGGATCAGTTTGTACTTTGAGGCAGCAGAGACCTGCAGTGTGTTTGAAGGTAGAGTGTGTGTGTGTGTGTGTTGACACAGTGGAATCAGTCAGTTGAAGCCTTCAGACGGTTACAGGGTTTGTTTTTATTTGAACTGGTGGGCGTGGTGCGAGGCAGGCTTCACCTGTCCACCAATCAAACAGCAGCTCTGCTTTAGCTGTGGGTTTGCACTGATCACAGTGTTGGACAAGATGAATATATCCATCATCAGACACAGATAAAAACAGACCAGAGATCAGTCAGAAAACAGGTGCTAATGATCAACAGGTTGAACATGTATCTGCCTTTGTGTTACTTAACTCATCATACAGTGTGGAAATAGCAAGACACAAGTGTTTTAATAACTGATGCCAATTCATAAACTCATAAAACCATTATGCACAGTTAGATGCTGCCATAAAATCTTAGTAGTAGTAGTTTCAGCAGTAATAAATGGTAACCGAGATGAAAGATCAGAGTGACCCAGACAAGTAAAATTACCTTCATCGCCAGAGATGAGTAGCTAGCCTTTAGCACCTGGAACATTCTGAATTTGTTTCAATTGATTCTTTAAGGCATTGGTTGCCAACTTTATTGGCTTACAATCTTTTCTCCACATCTTCCATCAGACTTTGCACTCTGTATGTCTATGATGAATGATTACTCTTTTTCAGATTTAGAAACCTTCTACTCTCGATTCTAGATTTGGTCAGTTCAACCCTGTGTGTTGTCTCAATAGGTCAGAATATCCTGGTTCCCTGTGCTTCATTTCTGGGCCATTTTGTCAGGAAAATGAACCCAGGAAGACAAATGATCAGTGTGCTCGACCCGTTATGGCGGCTCTAGCTCTGGCAGTTTGAGCTCAGTGTTGGCAAAGAGCTGTTCAGAGGTTTGAACTTTGCTGAGAGCTGCTACTTCATGGTTGTAATAAAATCACACGGACGGCTATACTTCCAAAATAAGCCTGTAAGAATCTGACGGCTGCACTCGTTAACCTGGTTTTCAAGATCCCTGCAGTCCTGAAACTTACAAAGCCTTTTATTCTTTCAGACTCTTCTGTTCCTTCTCCTCCCACCAGCTTCAGCCGCCTGCATTTCTCATTAAAGCCATAAAAAGTAACAGCCCAATCATAGATGTTAATAGGTTCACCACAACAAACAAAGACCCTCCCTGTGTTATACTGCTTCATTTAACGATGATTTTGACCGTTCAGAGTAACGCTGCTGTGTCAGAGTGTTTCTGTTCCCTCCCTCGGTTTCTCCCAGGCTTGTTTAAAGCTGAAACCTGACACCTGTGGAGCAGCCAGAAGGAACTGAAAGGAATTTAAACAGCTTGCAGATTTGTCGTTTTGTGCGCTGCAGACGCCCCCTGCTCCTCGTTGTCCTCGCAGGACAACTGTGTTGTACGTACAGCTGAAATCCTGCTCAGTCTGCAGCTTTTATATAGTCTGGAGTTTGTACAGGTCACCTTGACAAGTGACCAATCAGAGACTGGAGAATATGAGAAGCAAATAACTGTCATGTCTCCTGTTTAACCCCCAGTAGTCACTCCTGCCTTAGTAGAAAAAGAAACTAATGAAGACCAAAAATAGAAACATAGCAACTTGACAATAAAATTCTAAACACAAGGTCCATTTATTTTGTGTTTCTGTGGCTCTCAACCAAATCCCCCTGACCTTCCTCCCTGAATGGAGTGACTGGGTTGTAATGGAGATGGTTTAGTTGTTGTCATGTGGCCTGAGTATGGAAATTTGTTCATGTGATAACATGTAAATTGCGGCCACGTGTAATTACTGAAACCAGCAAAACCATTTCTTTGTGAATTTGGCTTTGTGCTAAAGGGCTGCGTCATGTTGAAACAGGAGAGAACAAACACAAACTGTTGACCCAAAGTTGAAAGAACACTGTTTAGTGTAGGAGAAGTATAGGAGGATCTCCAAACTGTGACTGTGTTATGGTCTTGCTTCTCTGCTTCACAGTTTCTAATTAAGTTTGGGACAAAGAGATTCTTTTCCAGAGTCACATATAGGTCGGTGTCTTATTTCTCACGTCACTTTAATGTGGAGTAAAAACAAAGATGGAGCGAGCTGGTGGAGCCTGGCTGCTGGCTCAGTCATGCCTTCTTACACCGCTGCTGAAATAACACCCACTCAGGGAGGCAGACACTCTGGACGTGAGCCAGAGCCGCCTGCACTCGATCTTAAACTGGTTTCACTGCTGTCAACCGACTGTATATAGGGCAGAGGGGCAACTGTGACTGTGGGAAATCAAACACGCTCTCAGTCCTGTAGTTCCAGACCCTGGCTCAGACAGGAAACCTGTTTATTTTTATTTCCTCCGTTGGCTGCAGCATTCCTAAATGCTCAGTTAAATTTATCATTTTAATGAGCAGCTCAACAGACTGGTGGTGAAACAGGTAGAGAGACTTAAAGGGGCAGACTTTTGTGGACTTTAAGCATCCACCCTGCTGAAGTGCCCTTGAGCAATGTAGATCTATTGTTCTGTGGAGCCACATGAACTAAAGGAACTGAGAGCCCTCTGCCCGTTTGGCCGCTGGTTCCTTGTAGATTTCCACCTCTGAAAGGCCTTGTAGTTTTCAGATCCAGTGAAATATGTCGTGCATAGATCTCTTGGACATCTTCCTGAGATCTCCGAATGGCGAGCCGTAAACAGACTTTTAAACTAAACTTTACAAGCTGCAGGCACCAACATGGCCGACTCTGTGTCCTCCTGTGTCATTCACACACCGTGGGATCAGTTCTTTTAAGGGAAGGTGTTTATAAAGTTCTTCATAACACCGTCCTCCAGGTTCTCTCACATCTGCTTCTTGTCTCAGTTTGTAGGTTAATCCATGATTTAGATGCCACAATAGCAGCCTTGTGTGTATAGGTCTGTGTTGTTGTGATAAAGAGGCCGTCACGGTCGGCGAGGCCAGCCATTGTGTGGTTCAGACGAGGATGAGGTGAAGGCTGATCTCACACATATGTTTTGACTGCGCACACATCAGTTTGGAGGATTAGGGTTTCAGGATTAGTGTTAAAATTGTCTTTGTTTTGCTTTTAATTTCAGAAAATGGTCAATCTCCTTAACCTCTTTAAGCTTTTTCATTTTCTGTATCAGCATATAGGCAAAAAATACTAATTGACAGACATTTTATAAAAACTGAGCAATGATTGGATGATGGAAGGAATAACAAATCAGGTTTCTCATGGTTTTTTGTAAAAGATGAGTGTGATGCTTCCTCCATCCTGCATGTGACTTTAGTCCATCACAAGCTTGAGAAATAGGCATTACTAAAATAAAATAATTATCAGACATGTGACTGCTAAATGCACCCAAAAGTCAAAATCCAGAGCCAGATTTAACCCTGGAAGTTCTTCACGAGTTATTCTGCTCCACCTCTTTCTCAGTGTTTTACATGACGTGGAGAGCTTGAAAAAAGAAATGCATGTGACTTTGGGAATAAAATCAGTGTAAAAACGGGTTATATCCAGAATCTGATAATCACAGAGTTGTTGTAGCTCCAATCAAACTGCCTCTTACTGAACCCTCGGAAACCTCAGCTGGGACAGTACATCATCTGTTAGTCAAGCTTTTTTTTTCCTATCACTTTCCTCTTTTCTCTTCCTCCATCCATAACTCTCTGTTTCTTCTTTACTGTTTCATCACCTTCCTCTCCATCTGTTCTCTCCTCCTCTGGCTTTCTATAAAATCTCGTCTTCCTTCCGGATGGCTCTAAACATTCCTCTGGATCCCGACGCTTCCTAACCTCTCACTCTCTCCAGCTCCCTCCACACGTCTGTTCATACAGAGCGTGGTATGCAGAAGGCATAAATTGGAATAAGGAATAAACTGTCAGTTATTGCCTTTCAAATAAATCCAGGTCATTGTTTGTGTTCTCACAGTTTTTCTAAACCTTTAATAAAATATAAACTTCAGAAGTTCAGAGGTAGAGGTAAAGCCAAAGTCAGTGTTTGAATGTTCAGGTGTTCACAAAGGTACAAAGTGTGTGTGACCTTCAGTGTCACCTGACCTCTGGATGATCTCCTTATCATTGTGTATTAAAGCAGAAACTCCATTAAGATAATGTTAAAAACCGTCACTCCTCCTGTATGTGAACCTGATATACGTACAGCTCAGGAACCTTCACACTGCTGCATCAGAGCTCATTTCTTGGTTCGGTGGCTGCAGAGGAAATTTTTTTTAAATCTGAGATGCTGTCCTGACACTAATCCCTGAGCGTCCTGCTGAGCTGTGGTTCCCCACTGCCGAACTGGTCAATTAAAACCATGGGTGGAAGTTTCTGGATCCGACCCTGTTTGATTTATCTTCACTGACGAGGTGTCACAAGAGGACAAGTGTTTTGATCTGGGTTTATCAGACCCGCTGTAACAAATACTGCTACTTAATCTGTGTGTGTGTTTTTTCTTTCTTTGCATCAGAGTAATTCATGGTCCTTTTAGTGCCAAGATTCAGGTGAAGGTTTCTCTCTGGTTTGATCCTTTATTCGTCAGTTTAGAAGTTTAGTCAGAAGACTTGTTGGCAAGCCTTTGCACAACAAATCCAGCATGAATATCAGAAAATCACTGACCTGATGTCGCCAGTGAAACAATACAACTTATACAACAAACACAAACCAATGAAAACAAGTGAAGAGAAAATAAAAGTGATAAGAAAAGAGTTCCCCACAGCTGAAACAAACAAAGGCTGGTTGTGTTATTTATCAGTCTGTCCTGTAGTACAGAGGACAGGTTTCACCAGGACATGAGTTGTGTCTTGTCCCCGCACACAGGGAGGTTGTTGTACAGTGGTTGTGTTTTATGACAGATATACCTAAAGGCAGTTTGCACTTGTTGTAGACAAAGCATTGTGTGTTACACACACACCTGCCCCACAAAATAAGTGTTCAGAAATTCACCTGGCTGATAAACTGCTGTAATAACTTAACTGAAACACCTGCAGGAAGGAAGCCATCTTTCTTTTTCCATTCCCTAGAGGGACAGAATGCATTGTCTCGTTTTTGGCTTCAGTAAAACATCTCTGAAAAGTTCTGCACTTTGTAGTTTGTAGCTAGATGGCCGACTGTGATCCATGCTGACTCCAGACCTTTGTTTCAGATCTGAATAATTTGACTAGGGCATGCAAATAGTGGCAGAAGTTGTGTCGTCTGCCTGAGGCGTTGTGGTGTCAGGACACCTCATCAGAACTGACTGTCCGATGCTTGATTATCTTCAACAGTTATTTGTTATTGGTTATTGTCTCAGATACATACAGTTCTGTTTCTGATCTGGGAGAGGGAGTTGGGGGGTGAGGGGTATTATCTGATCCTAGATCTGTGTTGACAGCAGCTTCCTGGAAACCCCCGTCCACACAAACACACATGCACACTCACACAACATAACACAACACAAGTGCAGGCTAGGCACAACCCGAAAAACCAAACATCCATTTCCACTAATTAGCTCTTTCTCATGCGATCCTGTTACCTTGTGAGAGTGCAGGTCTTCTCCTTTAAGGACTCCTCAGAGTACTTAATGGTACATCAGACTATTTTTTATTCCGGCCATTAAGTGAAAGCTGAAAAGTTTGATCATTAAGGATCTGGTTTGATGCAGCTGATTGATTTTTCTGCACCACATGGAGCCAAGAAGGCAATCACAGCAGCTCCTCAGACATCGCAGTCCCTCTCCTGATTCCTGAAGTCCATTAAAAGTTACTGCACTTTGAATGATCAATAAACAGCATCTCTTGGAATTTCATATTTATGTTCTGTTATGGCTAAAGGGGAGAAACAAAGTCTGAGTTTGGAGTTCAACTCCCAGAGGTGGGAAGAACCTCAATAGCTATAAATAAAGGTTCAGCTACCTTACTGGAGAACTTCTACTTTGTGAAAGTTTATCCTTCTCCTCCATTTTTCTTTAAATTTAGTTTTATTGACTCTTTCATTCTGTTGTAGATTCACATTTTACTTTCAACGCTGGATATCACACAGTCTTCATCAGCAGATGGAGTTTTCCTAGTTGTCATGCATGGAAATCTCTGCAGTTAGAGATTTTTGTTAACTTGTACAAGACTTTTTTTCTTTAATGTCCTTCATTTCATCGTTGTTTCTTTTCATTCCTTAAATACCTTTACTAGTGATTAATGTGGATAAACTCATCCATCTATTATGTTATTTCAAAACAGGATTTTCCCATAGTGAGTAAGAAGTTAAGGTCCTTTACTTTATCAGTAAGTGAGCAGTCCGATCAGCCAATAGATCAGCTTCAGTTGCTCTGAACAAAACCCTCCGTGAATGAGCAACAGCTCTTTGTAAAGACGGATAGACTCACTGCAGCCTCGTGCTCATTCACCGCGGAGAGAAAAAGATGTTCATCTGCTTGTCACGCTCAGCCTCCCCACCACTATCGAGTCTGCGAACGCTTCATTGGCCCAATAAGGTCAGTGAGAGATGAAGTCGGAGGGTTGAAGAGAACGAAGTAGAGCATTGTCTCTGCTGAATGAAGGTTTCCTGAGCACCAGAACTCAGCTTCCGAACATGCACGGCTGTCTAAAGCAAGGAAGCAGGGTTGGCATGATGAAGCACTTAGGTTAGGCTTAAATTCAACCCTTAAGTAGTTAAATATCCTCAAGCAAGACCCCCTTTACCTGCAGTTTGCTCAGATTAGGAGGGATTCTTTGGGCCAAAAAATGTCTATATGTCTTGAAAAGTTAATGTTTTTGTTGATGTGCAGGCTTCATGTAACTGTTGTTTCAAGTGCACTTCAATGACTCTATTTCAACTTGAAAAGAGATGTAGGATGTAGTCATTTGCCCCAGTTGTGTTATACGTCACTTCTGTTCAGTCAGCTCTTGTTTCCGAGGTGAAGGACTGAACCTTTGAACCTCAGTTTTTAAGCCAGCATGGATGATCTACTCATGGAAAGTTTAACCACCTATGGTCCCATAGCAACTGAGCAAACCTGCAATCTGTTTCACCTAGATGTTTCCTTTTAAGTGAACAAACTGGTGCTCGCTGGGACGCTCAACAGACTGAAGAAGGACTTCAGTGTAACCTCTTGAGTCAGACAAATTACAAAGAAATAGAGTGTGGTAGTTTTGGCACACTTTGCAGGTCTGATGTACTGTGACGTTGTAAATCAGACGTATGTGGCCTGTTGTCATCCCGCTCTGGTGTGAGGAATGTTGGCTGACGAATAAACAGTGTGTTTTTGTTGGGTTTGTTGGATTAAACTCTGGACGCCTTTAGCTCAACATGGTTTCAAGTGGTTCCTGAGCTGAAAATACGCAGTCTTTGTTCCTTGAAACACGGAGCCATCCTCTCAATGTTGAGCCACATTTTGAAATTCCATAGATGGTAAATGAGTAGATTTGATCAATTATTATCATATATTTTAAGATCCACTAAATCAAGCCTGGTCTTTTTGTTTTAAGGTGAACTTTTTGAAGTGCTGTTTGAGTGCTGATGAATCAGTGTGTCCACCAAAGTGCCCCTGAGCTAGCCTCAAGAACTGTAGTAGTTTTAGCAGCTGTGGAGAGTCCACTCCTTTCTACCTTTTCACTCTGATCTCTCAGGTTATGTGTGTCCCAGAGGACAACTTTCTCATTACTCTGTGTGAAATATGGTGGTTTAAATACACTTCTACTACTGTGCTAAAACAGACCCTTTCAGTTTGTTTACACATGCACTGCAGAGTAATTCTTCTCTAATTCCACCCTCGCCTCGCCACTTAACCCAGTTCCTCACCGGCCAAGCCACCAGAGTTATTAGATTGTCTTTGCGAGTGCACTCAGTGACTTGACGCTTTTCCAAAAAAGCCATAGAGTCATTAGAGGAAGTTAAAAGCTCTGAGGGTTGAAACTTATCCCAGGACCAGGCCTTTCTCACACTGAACTGAGCAAACAGCCCGAGCCAGAATAAACAAGGCTATCTCTGCAGTTTACTGGGTCAGACTGCTTCAAAGGGATTTTATACCTGAAGATCAAGGCTGGTTTCCTAAACTCTGATCTGTCTGAGATAGAGCTAATTCAAAAATTAAAGGCAGAATGTGAAAATGTAGGTCAATGGGGACTGAACGAGATAAGAGGAAAATCTTATTTTGATTGAGTATAGGCTGTGGCATGCTGGATTTTCTCAAAACAGCTGAATAAAAAAAAAAAAGGTCATTAATACTGGTTGGCAAGTGGCAGAGGAAGTAGGTGTTATGTTGTATTAACAGAAGCTTAACTTCACATTTCATTACAGCTCTGAGCAGAAAGGCTCTGCTGGTGAAAACAAAGATTTTGCAAGTGAACAAGCAAGTCCAGTTGCTTTTAATTCAATCCTTCTTGGATAAAAAAAAAAGGCCTTTATGACTGAGAATCTCCACAGACATCTGTAGTATTATTGTCTGTCAGAGTTTCCTGTGACTGCTTCACAATTAAAGCCATCCCATGTTTCCCCAGTTGAATGCTTTTAATGTGAAACAGCAGCAGAAGGACTTGTTTGGTTTATTTTAGCACTAATGTAACACAGCTCTGATATGGTGTCAGGAGAGGAGTTGAAACTGATAGAAGTGAATAAAACTACTATATACAGAGGTGATTAAATGATTTAAATAAATTCAGTGGCTATTACTGAAAAAATGACAAACATAAACCGTGTCAAAATTGGGGTTTGATTTTCCCAGAGCTGGAACAATACCCAGCCTTTGCCCACCTTTAACTGACTGCAGATATGTCCAGGTCACAGTGAACTACTGCTTTAATTTGTGCAGCCACACAGTGTGTCTCTCAGGGTAAAACTGCCCCTTTTGTTGTACAACAAGGCGTCTGTTGTTTGTCTCAGAAGAAAGGCAGAGAGGGGAAGACAGTATTTATATTCTGCCCGTTCCCTTCGCTACGAGTCTGCAAAACCAGCGCCAGGCGACCACAGCTGGGCAACACATGGCGGGTCTGCCCTCAGCTGCCAGCCCCTAACACACACAACCACACATCCTGCAAGTACACCTCCCCAAAGCACACTTAATACATGTAATTGTACATGCACACGCTTTTTGACCACTCTCGCTTTCCCAAAAACAATGTCTTTAACACACACTCACATTCTCTCATGCACACACTCACACACACAGACACAGAGCAGAAGAAAGTAGGTCAGGTGGGCTTTAGTGAGAAGAGTTTGGTCATTTCCCTCCTTTATGGGCCTAAGTAGTTTTTAGAGGTGGAAACTGGTCTAAGCTCAGTTAGTTCAGCATCAGGTCATTGTTGATCCTGAGCTGCAGATCCTCAGAAAGTTCAAGAGACTTTGCAAAGTTTAGTTTCCTCCTTTGAATTCCGAGTTCCTCCCCTCACGTGAGTTTGATTTGGTTTGTTTGCTTCAGACAGCGGCTGAGACGAAACGCTTTTCATGTATTATTGTGGTGGCTAATGACTCACAGACAGGAGATTTGATTAATTCAGAAACTAGTTTTACTGCATAGTTTAACCTTTTCTGATGTTTTGATCATGCTTAAAAGTCCTTCCTCTGGATTTTTACATTCAACCAACCAGATATTTTTCTCCTTTCTCAACCCTTTTTTTCAGCTTCTCTGTCCTTCAATAAAAAATAAAGACTCTCCAGTGCGTCGTGCAGACAGCCCAGCATTGATCCTCCTCTGACCAATAGCTCTTGGACAGGAAAATAACGTGGCTTTATTTAATCAGGAGCTGGATTTCCTGTGGTCTGGCTTCATGAAATCTGGAAAGTATATTCTGTGTAGTTACAAGCAGAAGTAGACGATACATAAACGGTGGTGATATTCAGTGTTTGTGATGGGATAAACACAGTAATGGTGGTGCAGTCAGTCTTTGTGTTTGTGAGGTGCTCAGCAGGAGATTAATGCAGGTAACACAGTGAAGTGTGAAGTGATTTTTGACTAGAAGTCGTGTGGACTGCACCAACCCTCAATATTTTTTATAAAAATTAGATGGTGGTTTATTAATCCTGCAGACTTCCCCCAAGAATCTGACAGATTCTCCCTCCATCTCTTGATTTTAGCAACAAAACAATAATCATCCAGGGCCAGAAATCACATATCCACCTAAAAACCAAAATGTAATCAATTATTTCTTGACCTAGGTCTGATCTGTCCTTAAGGTTTCACTGCAGAACATCCACAGGTGTTATGATATCCTGCTGACCGACAGTAGTAGAAGTCAAAGTGTCACCTCCTAAAGGTGAAACAAAAAAGCAGACATGGATGAACGGCCCACATCTCTCCTTTGAAACCAAACCAGCCCATGTCCCAGGCCACAGAGGCCCCCCTCCCAGAAATGCCTGACTAAAAATGGCAGACAAAACCCCACTGCCTTTTTTTCTGTGGATGTTGCATGTTTGACTCAGTGAGGAGAAAACAAGGAAGCTGCCCAGCAAGCATAACTGAGATTACAGCCTGGGCTTGTGGGATTCACAGTCGCTTTGTTCTATAAACCAGAAACGGCTTGAAAGCGCCTCCTCATTCAGAAAAACAAATGAAATAGAGAATTTACTTTTAGTTGTTGCTCTTTACAACTGGACTCTGCTGCTACTTTCACACCTGTGCGTTGCTCTGATAAACCTGTTGTTGGCCTTTAAACAGCTCCATGGGACAATCAAGTTCTGTGGCAACTCAAAGACCACATCAACAGCCAAAGTCTTTTTCTTTACCTACATCAGTCCACATGGATCCACCTTGTGGCCCTCTCAAACGTTGGACAGATGTGTGTTCTGGGCTAACTGGCATGAGACTGAACCAAAATGGCTGCCGCCTGCATAGAAATATTCCCATTGAAAGGCAGGAAAGCATTTGACAAAGACGTGGGTCCAGGCAGGAAAAGCAAGTTAGAATTTCTTCACTTCAAAGCTGTTTGTTTTCAAAGGGCTTCTTCAAATCTCTTTTGAACATGTTCATCTTTCTTGCATGCACAGGATAGAAGTGTTTATGTTCTAGTTGGGGGGTTAAAAATGTCTCGGAGCTCGAGTTGTTTTTTACGCCTTTTGTTGTTTCATGTGGCTATCCTGAAGCAGAAAGCCAAAAGCATCTTCTCAGTCGTCTGTAGCTGGGCCAGCGACCAGGTGCTGGCACTGATGTTTGAATGACAAGCCAATTCAAAGAGAACCAAGAGTTCTTTAGCTAAAGAAAAAGTGAGGGTGCAAAAGATCCCAGTGTGCAGGTGGCTGGACTGCACCGAGACTCTGGGATCAGCAAGAACATTAACTGTTTTTTAACTGTACAGCTTTCCTTGTGGCAGTCACCAGTGCTCTTGACATGCTTTAAAGTTCACTGTGGACAAATCTACAAAAAGCCATGTTTACTATCTGGTCGGCAGTTTGTTTTTTGAAGCAGGCAGAGGAGGAAGTGATGGGGTCAGGGGCGCCACAGACCAACAGTGTAATTTGTGCCAGATCTGCAAGAAAGCCGCAGAGTTGCAGAAAACTGTGTATGTATTTGTGCGATTGTGAAGACTGGCATGAAAGCCGTGACTCGGAAAGGCCTCATGCTGCAATCACGTCATCTGAGGTGGATGGTAAAAGATTGGAAAGACTCACAAAACATCACCAAACAACTCAAGATGATTGTAGGATTACAGAGTTGAAAATACTGTGCGTTGACCATCATATCCATTAAGTTCAGGTTTAATCACCCTGAATGACGTGAGGCCTGATTCACTTGATTTGCAGGCACGTCTGTGTTATGAAGTGCCAAGCTGGACATATCAGAGCTTTAAGAAAAGTCTCAGTTTCCCATTCATAATTCCAACTTGGAAGGTGGTGTCATTGTTATTTACAACTCAGAATCAGATCATTACAATAACCTCAATATGACATGAATGTAGCAGAAGAGCCAAGACTACCTCAGGGGCCTTGGATTGGGTCTTTCATTTCCACCTCACATGGAAGTTGGCAGCTGTAGTTAAAGCTATATTTGATTCTGATGGTGACCCAGATTCACAGTAAAAAAAAGGAGAGTGAACGTCTAAAACCAGTCCAGCAGCATGATGGACTTCTCTGTATGCTCATATTTGCCCAAATATGTTGATGTTTTCTGAGAGAGAAGCCTCATATTAAAACATATTTTCACATATTTTGGTGGAGTATTTGATAACTTGGATGACAAGTCTCACTGGCATGCTATGAATTATGGGAACTGAGGGTTGTGAGGAAGATTTTTGAGGATTCATTCCTCCAAAGTCGGGCAGAAATACACTGCAGTCGTAATTTGGCTTTTGTTACAGGACAATCTCGTCAGCTGGTTGCGACGGTCCTGCAGTGTGACCTTAAAAGGACACAGTCAGAAATGTTTTACACCTGGCTGAGGTGCAACAGTAAGTAGTTCATGTTCCTTCAGTCAGCAAGGTCAAAGCTAAACACAAAGCTAAATACAAACACCTGTTTTTTTACATCAGCCTGTAACAAATATTCAGGGGGAGTTGTTGAATTCCAGTCTGACCTTAAGGACACGTGACCTTTTCTCATTTGTTTTCTCTTCATGAATTGATTTATTGCACACTGTTTCTTTTTGATTATTTTCAGTCAGTAATTACACAGTGTGGTTTGCTAAGCATGCATGCTCTTTCCAATGCTGGCCTGCTCTGTATTCATATTTATTCACATGCTATTTATTCACACGCTTGAAGCTTCAAGTCTGCTGCTGCTGGTGACCGAGCTGCTTCCTCACTGTAGCAGTTAGCTGTTGTCTTGGTAGCTGAAAGTATTTTGAGTATCATAAATGATAACTAAGACATGTTGCTGGGCTCTCTTTTTAAATTAGCAGTTACTGAGCATTGAAATTGCATTTGGACATATATAGGCCGATCCAGATGTAAAGATTTCTTGCTCACATTAAAGTACCAAAGTAGAAAATGGAGCAATTTCATGTCAGACACTAAACATGTCATGAGGAATTGACCCATTTCAAAGTACTGGATTCTGTCTTTGTTGTGCAGTTTATTTACAGCACTGAACACTGAGTCATGAACACTGGCCTCACCATGAATCCACTGTGTCATCAGCGTACAGTGTGAATCAAGAGTCAGTTATCCGAGCGAGTTACCAGAACAACATAATGAGAGCTGTAGAATAGTTAATGAGACACACAGTGAGTCATCTGCAGCACTCACTGTCTGTTGTGTTTGCTGTCATCAGGAATTCATCAGCAGGTTCTGATGAATATTTAAAGGTTTGTTGGTTGATGGAAAGCTGGAGAAAGGTGAATGTTTGCACACCGATCTTCTGTCTTCAGTGCAGGTGACCGAATTATTCATGGAGACTCTAAAGCTCTGGAGTGACTTCTGTATTGTTCATTAATAATCAATCAACATTTGTCGTGCATTGGTGGTAGTTGTGTTTCAGAGGTTTGTCACATTTATTGGTCATTTTACCTACTGAAGAAGATTCTACTGAAGAAAGGTTTAATCTTATGTCACACCCATTTGACACTGTTAATATAAACAGATGTGTAGTAAAATACAGCACTGCGGTGACAGCTTGTTAAAACATGATTGAAAGGTTCTGTACACATGGCTAAAATCTGCTGAATAATGTGATTATCCCACTGTTTTACTTGAAGAAATTGTTATAATGTCATTCAGGTTGTAGCATGTTTTGATGAGACTGACAGTATTAATCACTGATTATTAGTCAGTGGTGATTCAGACACTCAACATCAAAACACTATCCATACAGAGTGAATATTTATAACTTTGTCTTCAGATAAACATTTGAAAATGGCACTTCAAGTCAAAGTCGCATCACATGTTTACATTAGTCTCAGAAAGTTTTGGCAAAAAGTTTTAATTGTATGAATATGTTCTAGTGTAAACCCCACTTGTCATGTTTCTATGATACGATATCTAATAATGCTCCGGTAGAACGAAACGATCAGTGTGGACTCATCACAGTCACATGGATGTACTGACATCATCTCCTTGTTTGGACTGAAGTGTCTCCAGGGATTTCGAGGTTTTAATAACCTCAAGTTTAAAGTCAGCTGGTCGTGACATGGCCGCAAGACAGTGAAGCCTCACACACCCTGCTGAGTCAGCCAGGATTCATTACCAAGTCCTACAGATCCATCCACAAAGACTTTCGGCAGACATGTTCAGACTCGTAGAAGGCCATGAGCAAATATATGGATGATTGAGCAATTTGATTTACTGAAAAAAGGGACTTTGTGTTGAGTAAAAGGCATCAGCATCAGGCATTTTTAAAATGGTCAGAGTTTGGGAGTTTGTTCCTGAAAAGATTTTCAGCTGACAGATTATATGATACCAACAGTTCTATAGAAGTTATACAGACAGGAAGGATACACCAGAGACAGCAAATGTTCAGTCACTGTGAAATTTCTTCATGCTTCCTTCATTGTGGCTTAAACTGAATATGTCAGAGTGTAGACACATGGTCTGAGCTGTTGTCAGTGACAGAGAGCTGTTGGACGGCGTCCACCTCCACAAGTGAGATGAGAAAGTAAACGTTCCAGCAGTGTGATAATGACGGCGCTGGGCTGAGAGAAAACTGTTATTAGAGCAGTTTCACGCTGCAGGGATCAGCTGTGACACTCAGAGTCATGTCTTCTCTGCTCCTGGTTAGCTTCCAATGCACATACAGTCATTTCATCTGTCATTTAGACTCAGGTGAAACACAGAAAGCCGACAAATCTTTAAACAATCTGCCAATAACAAAAGATATTTCTACATATCTACAATTCTGCCAACAATAATTGCAACTGGGAAATGGGATTACTTGGTATGACAATAAAACCAAGTCCTACCCACCCCAATTAAACCACAGGAATGGTTCAAGAATAACAATTCAGTCAAATCAACAGTTGAGAAAATGGTATTTATTTGAAGGTTGGACCTCTTATTGTAAAGCAGAGGTCTTCATGGTTGTTTTAGACATTGTCAGATCAGTAAAACAGGCCCCTCATGTAGCAGATGTATTTAGCTTGTTGACAAATTAGCATCGCCTTCATAATCTGGTGTGTTTGTAGCCATGTTGCATGTCACCACAGTGACAACACTCCTCTGCAGCAGTGTTTTCTGTCTCATTTCCAGAGCTGGACCTTTACTTGTTCTCTCACAACTCATGAAACGGTCCGTCTGTGTTTTCCCCCTGGCAGTTTGATTGTTGTCCAACCAAAAAAAAAAAAAAAATGGTTCCAAGTCTCTCTCGAGTCAGCTGCAAACTCACATGGATCCTCCCTACAGCTGCTCTCCAGATCCACAACAGCATGCCTTTTAATTATCCACAAAGCAGCTGAGGAGGATACTGAGAGCTTCATCTCCCAAAACTTGATGTCTCTGAAGTTTTGAAAATTCAGCGTGGGAAAGTGTTGTTCCCCCCATTTGTTAAAGGTTTGCTGAAAATTTGGTTGAACTGGCTCTTAAATTGGCCCACAGTCTCGTCGACAGTACCATCCTTTTGATTCAGTGTCACTTTTTTTCCCTCCTGGCGGAGGCGTTTCTTTGTGCTGGATGTTTCCTGATAACCTGATCACTGTCAGCAGGAGGACATTCAGCCGATGAACAGCTGCTTCCTGTGGAGCCTCCAGTCAACACCTCTGCTCCCGCCCACTCTCTGACACCAGAGTGTGCTGAGTGATGTGACCTCTGACCCCTCCTGACAATTGCTTTGTTAATAATTCAAACCTACCAGGTGTTTCATGTTGTTAACGTGACTATGAGCCTTTTTATTCTCTTTTAACTGCAGAGTGACTCATTAATTTTTGAAAAGTTTTCCATTTATGCTGCTGCATACTACTTTACTTAGAAATATCATATATATCTGAGGGTTTTAATTTTTTCCCCAAATCCCATTTTGTTTTTAGAGCACTGACTTTGTGCTTCATGGCCATCAGCTACCTTCAAGCAACCAAAAATTCACTAACCAACAAACAACCAATCAAAGGTCATGTCACCCAGAGACTGTGCTTCAGAGACGATTGGTCATCCAAACTATCGACTGTCTTTAACACTGGAGATCACAGTTCACATTCCGTCTGCTCTGGGCAGTCAACGTTTGCTTCTTTTAACCTGGACCACAAATGGTTTAGTTGCTGAAATTTAACCAGACTGGAGCCACAGCAGCTCAGTAAACACTCTTTGGGCAGTTCTGGGAAGCTTAGACAAACACATGGATGCGTTCCTTCGAAGTGCTTAATAATAAGTCCAGAACTATCCTCCGAAGTATCTTGAGTGTGATGATTTTTGGATGATTGATCTGACTTGTTTTGGCTGGCTGAGAAAATATGAATCCAGTTTAACTGAAGTGTTCAGAAACTGTAAAATAATCAAAATAATCTCTGTTTATCCTTTTTTTAACCTCAGTTGTTGTCAAGAGTGATGGATGTTTGCAGCAGGCAGCAAAGTGAGGAAAAGGCTCAATTTGAATCATCTCTGGCAACAAGCTGACTCTGTATGTGTTAGAAACAGTTCAGGTTCTGGCTGAGAGGAGTAGTTCTGAGGAAACTGTCCCTGCCTGAACTCCCACTCACACACACCACTCGAGAGAAAAAAAATACAACCACACTCTTGCTTTCTAAATGTTGACCATCTCTAAGTTGAGTCTGGGCTCTAAATATATTCCAACCACAGCGGCTCTGAGCTAATGTTGAAGTCATCGTCGGTAAAATAAGGCGCAGGAGCAGAGAGTAAGCAGAGGGACGAGAGGGAAGCTTGTTAAAAGTTGATCCTGTGGTCAGTGCAAAAAGGTCTGGATAACTTTTACAAAACAGAGTTCCCTTTGTCCATTTCCCGTTTTTAAACTCACTGTTTTCTTTTCTTTCTTTTTATGTTTCCAACTTTGTAGAGGAAACATTTAAAATGATTTTCATGAGTGAAACTAGACTTTATGAATGAGTGCAGTCATTTCTGTACTGGCTATATCAAGATAAAACAGTGCTTCTGGAGCCTAATGTGGAGCTGTAATTGTTCCATTTTTTTGTTCGTTGAGATCTACTGTGAACTTCACCTCAACTCTTCCCTTTGTCTCCTGAAGCTTTGTCAGTTCAGAGCAGCTGGATTCTTCAACACTTGACTTCCACTTTGGGGAAAAGTAGAATAAATACCTCATGGTGATCTAAAAAAGCTGCAAGTTCTAACAGTCCTGTCATAAATATGCCTGTTGAATTCATATAGATTTCACATGGTGGATTTTTCTGTTACCGGTTTTACATCTGTCCCTCATTTCAGGTCTCGTCTTTGGTTTTGGTTCGACCGTTAGCACTGAAACTGTTTGCAGGGACTCTGTGGCAAAGGCAGTAACTAAAGCTATTAGCTAAATATTTTCAGTGTTTTGAAAGAGACATTAGGTTTCACTGTAATGTATTTTTTTAATTTCACGTTTCCTGTGGTAGTGGGTGAGTTTTCCCTCTGCAGTGATCCACGGCAGCTGAGTAAATTCAGTTCAAACGAGTCTGTTTCAGCATTCGCCCTTCTTGGATTTGGTCTCTGAAGTACTCCAGCTGTGTACCCTCTTTTTACTGAGGATGTTAACAGACAAGCTTACCATATTTACATTTGGTCCTTCAATCCAGCCTAGTCAGGACGAACAATTCAGTCCCACTGCCAGTCAGGGAATAGACCATTTATAGTAGAATCAGATCTGTTGGAAAAGGCTCAATTCAAAGAATCAAAGCAGCAATGAGGATTCTGTTGGGAAAGTGAATCCCCCTTAACAAACCTTAGATCTTAGTAAAGTCAGTTCTATTGAACCCTTTAGATATAAGAAGGAAGAGTTGGGATGTTGGAGCAGAAGACGTGATTGGCATGAGCCTATCAAGTGTCAGGTCAATAGCTGCAATGTATATCTGCATTTTGAAGTCCAAAGGTCAACTAAAGACTGGATTTAACATGTTGGGTTATCCCAGCAGAGCATCATAATAGCTTCTTGTTCTTTTTCTTTATTCAATTAACTGTAGTTTCTACTAGCCTAGCCTAGCTTAGCCTAACCTGGCCAATCTGCATAGGCCAGGTGGCTAGCGTACTTTCCTTCCAAGTTTACAAAAGCTGTAAATATTTGACAGTTTTTGTGTGTTGATGAAAAGACTGTAAACTGAGTAAGTGTTTGGTATGTTTAGTAGCTTGCAGTCCTCTTCTTCACTGTCTTTGTTAGTGCAGTGTCCAGCAATGGTCTGCTTTCACTCACTCAGTCCTTCTGTTTGCAGTGACTGTGATATGCCAAAGTCCCCTCTCCCTGTATCAAATTATGATGTTTTGTTTGAGTTTTTGTAACGTTAGGGTTGTCATGCGTACAAGGAAACAAGATGTTTAACATCTGAAAATAAGCTAAATGTGGACAAAAATAACCACAAAGATCTGATCATTAATCAGACTTTGTTTGTATGTAAACAGGAATATTTGTGCAATAGTTCTATAAACACCTCATAAAACCAGCTTCATCCACAGACTTTGTATAAAGCCGGTAGTCAGCCCATGAAAAACTAATCAACAACATTTAAGTCCGTCTAGTCAGCAACTCCTCGCAGCGTCTGATTGGCTGCTGTGAACTGGTCCATGTGTGTTTTTTAATGGCTGCCGCTTTACGTGTTCATGTGATAGCAATTAGTCACAGATCATCCACAACAGAGCATGTGTGCAAACCTACTGTAGTTGTATTTGTGTGTGTGTGTGTGTGTGTGTGTGTGTTTACAGTTGTCTGTTGCAGTGATAACCACAGTCCTCCTTTCTCCATCATCATCATCATCATCATCATCATCAGTCGCCCTGAATACGATCTCCACAACCAACCAACCACTGACTTCCTCTCTCCTACAGTACAATGAGTCACTCTGTTCATCCATATAAACACAGACACGGTTTCATAGGTTTGATGTTTTTGTGGTGAGTGACAGCTTCTGTCCTAACTCACATTAAAATACATCTTTAAACAATGACTCTTGACTTTAAAGTGATTTACTGAGAGGAAGTTTCAGCATCATAAATGATCCAAAATAGACCCGCAGCATGTTTTAATAAAGAGGAGGGGAAAAAAAAATCACCTTTCGCTGGATTATGAAAAAATGCCTGAATATTCAGAGAGAGCCTTCGCTTGGCCGGATGTGGCAACAGAACTCCTGCCACACACATGGTTTCATTTAAGCCCGAACAAGCGAACAGCCGTGTTTCACATTCATTTCTGCAGCAGAAAAGCTGGAATTTGGCTTTTCTGTGTCTCACTCACAAGCCGAGTGGGTGTGATTAGGCTGTGATTGGGCCCTGTTGTTCTGCTGCCACATCAAGGAACCACAGACTGGAAGGATAATGTCCTCTGCTGTGTGAAATCTTTCTTTTTTGGCGTCCTTTTGAATGGTAAATTTGCCCCCTCTGTGATTTTCTTCCCCATGTTGTGGAGCATTTTCCACAAGCTAACATGTTGTATTTGTTGTCGGTCATGGTTTGGTTTTGTCTTCATGGGATCTCAGTTGAGTGGGTTTTTTCTCATATTTAAGGGCCAACACCAGAAGCTTTGCATTTCTAAACTAAATATACACTTACGCTCTCTTACAAGGACCAAAGATGAAGTTGTAGACTATTTTAAGTGTGTGTTGGGAAGACAAACAGGATCCATTATTTGCTCTGATAACAAGATAACTGCCTGCTCTTGGTTGTTAGAGCATGCTTGAATATGCAGATAGTTTTGAAACTGTTCCACAAATGACGTTACTTTGGCAGAATTATTTTAAAATAAATTTGTTAATTAATGTTAATTAAAGTTTGTACAAGTTTTTAGTGTAGTAGAAGCTAAGATTTTGTACCTGTCAAACCACTTGATCATCCAGTGAGCTTTGGACTTCTAAACATGTAGGCGCTAAATGTTTTATGTTAAAATATGGTTTGACTCTACATATAATCCGACTTTTTCCATACTACATTTATGTAATCCCCCTTTTTGCACACACTGGTTTGACTGCAGCACAGTGAGGGTGATGTTTGACAAAAACCATCACCCACCACCTTCAGCTCATTCAGATTAGAGTTTGGAAAAACCTTCTCTCCCCTCTGATGAAATTACATGTCATGTATCATGAATTCCAGGCTTCAGCAGACGCTCTCTGTTTAGGGTAGAATAATATGTTGGCACTGCTCACTGAGCTGGGTGGAGGTATGTAACGTCTAATTAAGGGGTATTAAAGTCTAGAAATTCAATAAGGGGAGCTGAAGTGAAGGCTGCAGTTATTATGACAGATGATGTGTATTCACTATAGATCGAGCTACCGCTTGCAACGTCATTCACTGAAGGGGCGCCAGGATTTTTTTTTCATGTAAAGTAGACACAAATTTAAATTCAGTTTAACAATATTTTACCCGAAGCAGCTGACAGAGTTTATACCTCCTGAGACTCTGACAAAACTTGAACTATTTTCCTTCAAAACAAAAAGACATTAGGCTCAAAAATCCTTTCCTAACTCAGTCTGACAGTAGAGACTTCAGTCCTAAGTGGATTAAGGAGGAATTTGGTTCCAAAAGATAAGAGCAGGAAAGAACTACTTTCAAAGAAAGACTGATGGAAAAACATTAAAGCAAGACAACAGACTAATCCATTTAAAACACTGAATATGGAAACTCAAGTGACATTTTTAGCCATGCTATAGGTTTCTAGGGTTAGCAACATTAGTCAGCTGGTCAGTATGAAATATCTTGACTGCTATCAGATGGATGCTGACATGCTGAACATTACATGCTATATTTCAGCCTAGAACATTGAAGCTAGCGGTATGCTAGCATGGTCATGCTAATGTCATAACTGGGGTGTTTTGAGCCGAACAGATTTATCATGTCAATGTTTGTGTGTGTGTACAGTTTGTATGAATTTGCTTGTTTGCATATGTAAGTTAACATGTTGCTTTGTGGGTTTATGTCATGTGTTTTGCATGTGATCATGTGTTTGTGTATTGTTGCGAGTGTGTACAGTTGCGTGTTGATACAGTGTGAGTGAGACCTGGTGAAATGTGTTTTCACAGATAACTGAGTTCACACCGACATGTGAGTGTGTTTCTATCAGTGTGTGTTTGTGTACTTGACTTTAATGATTGTCCTTGTGTGTTTGTTTTGGTGTGTGTGTGTGTGTGTGTGTGTGACCAATGAGGCTTTCCCAGACCTTTCCAAAAGTCAATACAGTGAGCTTATCAGTTCCCACAATCCCCTGCTCTCACTCTGTGTGTCCGGTCATTCAAATCTAAATAACCTTTGCCGCTCACCTCGTGTTGATTGGTTTTCCACAAAGGTTTCAGGAGCTGATTGGTCGGTTCAAGGTCAATTTACCCTCGCAGACTTCCTCCTGACTGTGTTTCCCAGACAGCAGTCTGTCACTAAACACTGGTGTGTGCATTGTTTCTATTGTGTTGTCAGTCATTGTCAACACAGGGGAGCACGCTGAATGCTTTCACTTTTTTTCTTTACCCCCGAGACCCAAATTCTTCTGCTGGTTTTGCGAAAGCTCTCTAACAATCGACTGTAAGATTTGTCCTGTGACAGCTGGAGAATGTGAAGAGATAAATCTCGCCTTCGGACTCAAGGCAAGGTTTTGGAAGCTGTAAATTTCTCCTGGAGTGTAAAAATGACATGCACTCCATCTGTCCTCAGTAATGTCAAAGAGGAAAACTATTGGTCCTTCCTCTGCTGTGTCTGTCTTCATGCTCTCTATAGGCTGGATTAGACACAGACACATTCAAAAACATACAAATGGTGATCATGTGAAGTGAGACGGTTACTCACTTCAACCTCGGTCATAAAGCGCAGTTCCTTCTAAATGTTAATTATTAATCCGTTAAGTCAGCCGTCCTGAGCTTATCTCCCACAACAAAACAAAACAAAGGCCTGATACCAGTGTCTGCTGCACACTGAACTGTTAGTGTGTGACTGTAACAATAGAAGAACACCAGAACCTGCAGGACAGAGAATCAGTCTCACACAAAGAAGTGATAAAGACGTCTGTGTTTGTTCTCCATCTGTTGCCAATGCCTGCTGGGCTGGTCAAAGTAACGCAGGCTGAATGAACTAGTCTCTAACATTAGTATCAGTCGATGGACAGTAAACGCCTCTCAGAGAAGAATGTTTTTCAGCAGTGAAGACTGAATAATTCCTCTTTGATCGCTGCAAGTTTTTGAACTCACATGATGATTTTTGAAGAGGTTTGAAGGCCTCATGGGTCAGAAAACAAAGAGAATCACCGAGCACACCTGCACTCAAACAGTCAGGATCAAAAACACTGTGCATAAGCCATTTACCCCCCCACCCCCACCCTAAACATCAAATAAATGGTGTGTGATGTGCTGCTTCTGATCCGTTGGTAACCTTTGTTCCTGACTGAAAGCATAGGAAAGCATAGTGCAGCACTTTCAAAATCACCGGTTTAATTTTCTTTTCAGTGCGTTTAACTCGGCCTGATGTTGGTGTGATGAGCATGTGGGACTTGTACAAACAAGAAGGAGATAATCTGTTCCACTCGGCTGAACCTGCTGTTGTGCAGGTGGGCGGGTGGAGGTCCAACCGACAAGAACTAAATAGATGAAGACGTGGGACAGTTTTACAGGAATAACGTGAATTCACAGCATCAAGGTCACTTCAATAAGTAAGAATATAATTGTAACATTTTACAGAATCAGTTCTGACCAAACATATTCAGTGAAATTGAAATATTTTACTTGTCATGTGCACTAAAATACCACTGCATTCCCAGAGAAAAAAACACCTCCGGACAGTGTTCATTCACACGCAGGTTCATGGACAGTCTAAAGGACAGTATACACATGAAAACAACCTTCGGGATTGTACAGATGATGATATTTGAGGAAAATATATTGAAAATTTACAAATCCAAGAAGCCGAATGTGGCTTTCTTTTGGTGCTGTTGTTTTGGCTGTAGTTACAAAGTCAGTTTAAAACCAACTTCTTCAGTTTTTTAAAGTAAAATTAGCTGTTGAGGTTGGTTGCTTGGTAAATCTTTTTGACAAATGTGCACCGGTGCACTGTGATGGATTGACAAGACTTTTTGAGGCACCTTCCAAATAGGTTGTGTATTTTAAAACCAGTAGACATGATAGGCTGAAGCTGTAGCTCTGTGATGTATTATTGGCTTGTATTGTTTTCTTTTGTGTTCTTATGTAGAAAACAGTTGTACATTTTTGCATAATTGTTGGTGTAGTGGTTCCAACTTTAGTCCATCATGAGCTCTGTGAAGAGCTTCTGAGTCAAAGTGAATGGACAGATTTGCTGTGACACTAAGAGAGGACTGCAGCTGCTGCTGCTGTACAACTGTTATAGACAATTTAAAGTTCAGTGGTGACAACATAAGGTTCAGATTCTTGGTAGAAAACAACAGGACTTCTGCTGCTTCATTTATGGTTAGATTGTCCAGAGAAAGGTGAGAGCGTTCGACATGATGTACAGTAGATCCACTGTATCGGTCTTATGACCTCTCTACTATAACCTTTCTGACCAGCAGCACTAACATGTCTGCAGTTGTTTGCAAGAGCAGCAGCTCATCATCCCTCAGAAAACATCCCAGCAGTTGTGTTGAGTCACAGTTTTAGTGCTCACGAAAAAGAGGCCCTGATAGACCCTCCCATTGAAGCCTCTGGTAGAGAGGATGGCTGTGGTCGAACACAAGACTCCGTTTGTTACGGGAGAGGAAGTGGAATCTCTCAAACGAGACAGCTGCTCATTCCCGACCCTGACGGCGTATGAACGCTCCCAGCACCACAGATCCTGATTTTACCAGCTCCCCCGCCCCCTCCCCGGGCATCCCGCAGAGAGAGCATTAGCCACACATGTCAAGGTTACGGAGGGAAAATACAAGCAGGAGACGGGTCACTGCCTCAGTTGTACTCCCAAAGCTTTCTGGGCGGGAGGTTTGTGTTGGTGTTTTGGTTCTGCTGGGAGGAGGAGTTTGAGGATTGAGGTAGAGGCCAGAGAGGACAGTTTACACATGTGGCTGACATGTTGACCAGGAATATCATACAGTGGTGGATGGACAAAACTCTAAGTGTCATGGATTTGATGATACAAATAACCAAACCATATTTTCTAGACAGCAAACCGTATGAGGTTGCAGGTTCATTCAATCAACCTCTCATCAGGTCACAATGAGGCCAAGACATTTCTTCACTAAAGCCAAACATTGTTGATGATATAATTGTCTGTTTTTGATGTAAGGAAGGTCATAAAACGAGTCTAGATCTCAGGATAAATTCCTTTTTCAATTCCCCAGCTGCTTCTTTCCTACTTTAATAATCTGACCTGTTCCTATCGGTCATGATCTGACACCTCCGACTCTGCTCCGTGAGATAGTTTACTCAGGTTTAACTGGAACGAGAGGCTCAGAGGTCTTACTGGTGCAACAGCTGGGCCTTGATCCACAGCTCCCAGTCCCAGTTGGGACTATTTAGTGTCTCCCTGCTCATGTGTTGACATTAGTTCGGCTGAGGCCCAGCTGCCTTTCATGTCAGTGTGATGGTAGAAGATCCACGTTAAAGCAGTTTTGTGAGGTCTTGGGTGCATGAAAGCTGTTCTCTGTGATTCCTGGTGGTTAATGAAATGTCCAGGATGCTGCGGTGTTTATTTGTCGAGCTGTTTCACCACAGCGGAGGTCAAGGCATATAGGTGAATCTCAGACATTCATTACATCAGATGGTTTGCAGCCCATCTGGAAGGGGATATTAGACCCAGGAAGTAAAGTTTTCAACAGGAATTTCCTCAGTGTGCTTCAAACAAAATGCCAGTCGGATCTGAATCTGCCTTCATGACGACAGAATTGGGGAAATTTTTGTAGCTCTCTAAACAGTCACTTCAACAATCACACCCACTTAACACAGCGATTGTCCAGATGTGTGGAGGTGTGAGATTAGAAGTTTTCTCCCACCCTCTCTTTTTTCATTCTTAACACAACTTCTTCTGTTAATATTTTGAAATAGTGCTTCTATCACCATATGTAGCCCACAGTTCATTGCATCATTTTTTTTGTTTTGTGCAGCCTCAGTAGAGGTATGTGGCTTCCAGTTTTGTTAGCTTTTCTTTCTTTCTTTTTTTCCTTTTTTACGGACGTGTGGTTTTCATCCATTAACAGAGATATGCACCTCGGGTCCATCGGAAAGTACAAACAAGATCTTTGATGTTTGGGGTTGAGGCAATCAGTGCTGATGAATGAGGGAGAGGAGGTGAAGCAGGGGCTTTTGGCGTAGAGCCCTGGTTTAGAAATGGCCTAGTAGCTCTGTGGGTCAAAGTGAGTAGAGAGGGAGGGGAGGGGAGGGGAGAGGGAGTGGATTAAGGGAGGAGGGAAAGGAAAGCACAATAAGATAGTGTGCCACTGTCTGATGCCTCTTTCTCTTCGCTCAGCAGAGGAGGGGCGGGCGGCACACGCTGTATGTGCGTGTACTGGGGTTTCTGGTGGTGAAAGGGCCTTCAAAAGTGTGCTGATGGGGCGGTTGGGGGTAGACACCTCTCCCCCTCTCCCCTTCTCTTTCTCCACCCAAACTTAATGTGAGCATCAGATTCCTCTGGTGGTGCACATCAGGAATGTCCATATGGTCTCAGCTGGTAAACAGCACACGCCTTCTCTTTGTGCACATCACAATGGAACATCTTCCTTCATTTGGTTCCTTTTTGTAGCATCAAAGAGCCACATGTCTGCCACTGTCAACATCAGAGTGACCGGGTTTGTTGGGTATTTTTAGTCATGATATTTATTCAAAGGTGAAGGCTGGTGTTACTCTAGATTTTTGAACAACAAATCATCAAGACTCTAAATCAACAATGTGCCTTTCACTGCAAGTTTTTAACAAACAAACAAGAAATGGTGCTTTTGTTGGGGACTATTTTCTGCAGCAAATTTAAGGATTTATTTCTTTAGTGGATTTTGCTCAGCTACCTCATAGTTCGCACACAACCGTGTCTTAGCTAGCTAGCGAGTCAAAACAAACTGTGATGGAAGTAGAGACGTGATGGAAACAAAGGGCTAGCTAGCTAGCTAATTCTTGTCACATTTGTAGTCAGATAAATAGAAAATTAGTCAAATTTAGTGCCCCGTATTTCTGTTTCCCAAGCTACTAGAACCAAGTGAATTTCCATGGGAACGCAGCCGTCGTTCCGTTCTGTTGTTTCGGTGATGCGTTCTGTGGAAGTGGTTTCATCTAAACTGAACTGAAACCCGGTGAGAGAAGCACTCCGCAGCGTGGTAGGACCTAATAACTGAACAATGAACAATAACATTAGGTAAAATTAGTATAAGTGTTGATATTCACCCTACCAATCCGGAAAAATCCCACTGGCTGGCTGCTTTGTTATTTTCCATTTATAAGATACAATGTACCGGAAGCCACAGTCATTATTTACCTCTGGTACATCACACACACAACATGTTTGCTAAAGCACAACATGATGCAGCACGTATCCACCTCATTAAAGTCTAAGCAGAAGCCATATAAATGTCTAGTTAGCATGACTAGCAATAGCCATTGTAGCTAAAGCAAAGACAGGCCATTCAAAACTCTTAACTACATCCCACCCTCGTGTTTTGATGGTTTCCAGCTTCTCTCTTGTTTCCCGTTTCCTATCTGTCTCCACCAAAGGTATAATACCACAAAAACTATTAAAGAAAAATAAAGACAAGAATCTTGCAAATGGTGACGGATCATTTTTGTGCTTTTGAAAGTTTTCCCTTACAATTTGCCAAACAAAGTAAAGAAAGAGGAGTCATTTCTCAGTCAGACTTTTTGTGACAGAGTCGGGATCAAAAGATGAGTTTCCTCTGAGCGTCAGATTCATCTCTTCCCAGGAGATCCAGAACCTTTTGAATCGTGTGGTTTTCCTCTTCAGAGAGGACGGCTGGGGGTTTAGATCAACACACAGCTCCTCTCTGATCCACTGCTGACACTGCACACCCAAGCTTTACCCTGTGTGTGTGTGTGTGTGTGTCTGTGTGTGTTTTACTCCACCTCCATTCATGCACCATTCTTTTTTCCCAGCCAGGTGCCCCTCTCCACCGCACTAGGACAGACAACCTTGTCAGAATGAGGGCTTGTGGGTCAAAGGTCGTTCATACGCCCGGTGCAGAGAGAGAGGAGGCGTTCAGTTGGTGCATCTCACAAAAGCGCAGCGTTTGTTTTTCCCATTAGCATTAGCTTGTCACGCTAATGAACAGCGGCACATGTGGCTACGCGATTAAGAGGGAATCCACTTCGAGGGCCCCTTGGTGCTCAGTCAGTGAGGGGAGCTCTGCAGAGTCTGGTGCTACCAGTCTGTCTTTGTCAGTATTCACTGAAAACCAGCAAGTAATCCTTGTAAAAACGTATCATGAGCATACTGCTCTGCTATTAGAAAAAAAACTTTTCTAAATATTTTCCCATTATTCAGGTGCTGTGATCACATCCAAAGCAAAAAAAATATATGGAAACCTTCAAACATACAGTTAAGACTCTGACTTTCTTCCTAAATTCTCCAAATTCTCTGCTAATACAGCAGAGTGAGGAAACTCTAGTGATTAAATATCCAGGTGTTAGTCAGGAGGAAGCACTGTAGCAACCAGGAGCAGTAAACTCAACATGTCAGCAGGCGTAAAAAGTGTTTTCTGACTCTGCTCGGTCGCTAAAAAGGATCAATAAACACACAGGTTTACTGGCCGCAGGTAGAGACCTCTGAAACCCAGCACTGCAGAGTTTCTGCTGGACACCTGAGACCCTCCTACTGGCCGGAGGAAGGTCGATGCCTTGGCAATGCCATGGCAACGCCATGGCAGCACCATATGGAGATTAATATTCTTCTTATCAGGCTTTGTTCCATCAGCAGAGAACTAAATATGGTGTAACCTCAAAAGCTGTTTTTTTCTTCAGATTAGAAGGATAGGAATATAAAGTAGTATTAAATGGAAATTTGAAGCACAAGTACTTCAAAACTGTGCAGAAATACTTTAATTTAGTAACTGTACTTAGTTACTTTCTCTCACTCCTACACTGCTGACACATGGAGACCAAACTGGATAATCTGTGGTCCAATAGGTTGAACTGAGACTTCCTGCTGTTTATTTTCCATAGTTTTTCGAACAGATCTGATTGTTATGTGAACTGTCTACTGTGCAGCTGTGTTTTCACGATGTGGTAAATCATGCACATGTTGGACTCTGCAGAGGCTCGAAACACTGACGTCACCAAACAAGTATTACTGTGGACGTTTGCAGGTCAGAAGGCAAACAAAGGTTTTTTCAGATCCCCAGGTTGCATGTATTCGTTTGTTCAGTAACCGTATTTAGGACCTGTTTTTGTATGTTGAGCTTGGATTTACATTCTTCTGTAGTGGTTGGACTCCAGTACTGATGTTGAATTGTCTTTTCTTTCTCTGCAGGGTGACCGGGTGTGGTTACGGGAGGATGAGCAGTATCTTCCCAGCACCGTGTCCTCTTGCTCTGGAGGTGTCGTTGTCTTTGCCACAGACTACGGCCAGGTGAGAATCACTAATGTCCATTTATGTCTTGCATTTTGACATCAGGGACTCCACATACTCTGTAATTCCTGCCCGCCAAAAAACACATCCCTGCTCCTGAGCTGCTGCTTTCTAGTCAAATATGGAGAGATAAAAGGCTTCACAGTGAGCACTGGCTGTTGCTTATATATTAAATTTAGGGTTGGGAAAAGGAATTTCCTCACAAAGACCAACGCGACGATTCTATTGTCTTGTCATGTGCAAAACCAGCCCCAAAGCATGTGATTAGTTTTTACTTCATCTTGTTCTAATCTGTGTAACATTCGCAGTGCTTCAGGTGTTGCATTAAAGGCATTTTTAGACCACAGATTAGTTCCTGGTTATAGACTGACTACTTACTTGGCAGTAAAGTCTTATGCCTTTCCCTCAGTCCCACAGAAACTAAAACACCAGGGGAAGGTGACTCCACTTACAAGGAGATTTCCAGACTTTCTCAAACCTCTTCTGACGCTGACAGATTTTTTTCCCATAACCTCTAAGAGAGCAAATGCTTGAAGAGGTCCACTCATAATTTAGGATCAGTTCAAGATGAAGCAAATCCCCTAATCCCCATATGGTTCTACATTATCTCTTTGATCCATGTGTTGTCAAAACAGCAGATACAGAGGAGGTGAAGGACGTATGGAGCAGGGGTCACAGTGGGATTTATCTATGTTTTTGGTTGGTTATTAACTTGAATCAACCCATCAGTAAACTGATTTTTCCTCCGTGAGGTGTTAAACTCCACAGGTTTGGACCGAGTGTGAACCGTCACCTTGTTACTGAGATGTCTTCACACAGAGGAGAGTCTTTTCGCTTTTGAAACTTTGCTTTGACTCCAAACACTAAAGTGAGCCGCCAGCATCGTGTCGTGTCAACACACACACATCACATGGTTGTGTATGATTTATATGGTGCTCACAAACACCATGAGCGACTCATCTGACCTGTAGAAAACCAACACAGCTCCACTTCACAGCGACTTTACGACTCCTTTAACACACTGATGTGAGTTTGTTTAGAGGCGTCGAGCATGGCAGCGCTTTGAGTCACGCTTTAGTTTTCTACAAGGAGGCCATGGGACAGTGACACTGAGAAGAACAAGCTGGAAGTTAAACTGTTTTCATTTGTATTTCTCCATAAACAAAATCATCAGCCATCACAGGCCTTAACCAGAGAGAATACCTGAGGAGTGCATTGTGTTTTTTAGATTTTACTGATTTGATTCAGTGTTTTAATCGTACAGTAAATGGTGGTTTCTAAATTTATCACCTTGAACTTTATGTCACTTCTTCTTAAGATGTTGCACACACTGATGTTTTTTCTCGACTTTTTCTTGTTGTTTAGTCAATTTCAGCAAAAAAAGGAGTGCTTCTTCTTGCCATCATGTTTTCTAGACCTGAATATGTTTATGTCTTCTTGTGTGGGTCTGTTTTATTTTCTAATATCCGCTAGTTTTTCAGGTAGAAACCTGCAACTGTGAGGTATGAACAGACTAAACTCAGAGCCAGAGAAGTTCAGTGAAAGCACTGAGAGATAAGTAAAGTAAAACCCTTGAGGACATGGTTCAGCTGGTTTGAGGAAGAGTAGACTGTCAGAGTTTGGTCCTGGTTGGCCCTGCAGGTCACTGTTATCCCTGTCTGTGAGGCTGCAGCCGAAAACGTGTCATTACAAATGTCACTTAAGTGAGTTTAGACTAACTGCCTCCTATTCTCCCTTCTAACCGCAGCCTTAAATATGAGGCCAGCACACAATAACTTGTGTGAGCTGTTTGGGTAGATTTACTCTCCACTACCCTCCTGTGCTGACAGCTTTAACAAAGACTTCCTGTGTAGCCGGTGAGCAGCAGAGGGTCACTACCAGAGGACGCTCTGTAAATGTGAGCGCTGAGGGATTTAGGGTCATGTTGAGCTGGCGTATTGTCCTGAAGATTTACCGGCAGATTAAGGCATTCTTATCTCCTGGCTCCTACTCACTCTGAGACTCTATCAGACCTGCAGCTGGTCACTGAAGCTAATGACCCTCCACACCACAGTTTACACACTCAGGACTCAACTCGGTGTTCAGCCCTGTTGTGCTGAGCTGATTGAAAACTTCGGGTGATGTTTTTAGCGTCGACTAAGTGTCGACTGTTGGATGAACTTTGGTTCAGACATTCAGCTAGCTACAGTTAGCTTTATTCGCCTTAGCTGGGCAGCACAGAAAAGAACTGTGCTAGCTTACGGGGATTGATCTCTCTTTTTTCATTTGCTCACCATTTTCTAGCATCACTCAGCTGCTCTTAGTGTCGTTTTAGAAAGAGAGGGACCTGGGGTCAAGTGATCCTTTGTACTAATGAAGTTCTGTTGTCTTCTCTAGTCCTGTTTATCCTTTTTAATCATTTTCCTCATGTTTACTTTGCTTCTCTTTTTGTCCAATCTTTTCTTTTTGTCTCTTGCAAACTGACCTCTTCTTTTGTGTTTCCCCCTTTTTTTGTTTTGTCTCCTCCTCTTGTTTTTAGTTTCCTTTTGAGTTTCCTCCCTTATTTTTGTCTCTCCTTTTTCACCTTTGTCTTTCATCCTCTCTTCTTGTTTGTTAGCGTTTTGTCTCCTCTCAGTTTCAGTCTGAGTCAGCTCCTTCAGCTGCTGTAAATAACTGTCATAGCAGCGATCGTGTGTTGGAAGGTTTTTATTAAAATAAAGATCGTCACACTCGATCTGTTTACGAGCTTTAAACGTATTAGTCCCAGATCGTTTTAAAATCATTTTTACTCTGCGCCTCAGACGACAGAGCATCAGGTGAAGGAGCCGGCCTCCTCGACCGTCCTGTAACAGAGAGGTCACAGGTTCAATCCCCAAAGCAGGCCGTGTGTAGTGTGTGTGTGTGTGCCCCTGAGCAAGACGCAGAACTCCAGCTGTTCAGTGCGAGTTTCTCTGAGCCATGAACTCATGCAAATAAGTGTGTGTGTGTGTGTGTGTCTGCGGTCTAATTTGTTTGTTTTCATGTGTGCCTCTGTGCAGAAGTGTGTATCATTTGTGTGTGTTTGTAATCACACATTTAATTATGTTCTTTGTTGCTTTGTGTGTGTGTGTGTGTGTGTGTGTGTGTGTGTTGTCATCCAGATATTCATGTGCATAGGTGAGTTTGGGTGTATTTGTGTGTGTGTGCGCTCGCAGCCTGTTGTGTGTAACAGGAGATGGACCTCACCTGTTCAGCCTCAGAGCAGATGTTGCTCTTTGTGAGGAAAGATGGCGCTGACCAATCAGTGAAGCACACCACTACAAGCCCCACCCACTGCATTGTGTGTGTGTGTGTGTGTGTGTGTTCATGCTTATATATTCCTCTGAATGTGTTTATGCAGTTTATTTATCACCCCTGACCTCTCCTTTAGCACCACTATCAGCCTTAATATTGCCATTGACGGTTATTTACTGAGCATATTCATTGGCCTTGATGGAAAACATGAGGTGAAAGAAAGATGTGAGGGAGAATTGATAAGGAATTAAAAATAGTAATAATAGTAATAATAATACAGTGACACAGTGCTGTAGACTACAGTTTGTGATCTGCCAACGGTGCGTCGTTTTAAACGCTGCTGCTGCTGCAAGGAACTGTGGGACGGAATTCTCTCCTTTCCTTTCGTAAAGGAAGCTCCAGTGTCTCCTCTGCTAAAGGAGATAAGACAGGAAGCACCGAAGCTCCTTTCCCTAACATTCAGAGACCTGGAGAGTCAAGTCACTCAGTTAGGAACCTTCCTAAGCTAAAAGGTTTTGACCACAGCCCTGGGACTAACCTTTGCTCCATTAAGTTTCTCTTTAGTGTATCACTGTAAAAGTTAATGTTGCAGCTCAGATGATTCCTTAACAAGACATTTCTTTCATCTGTGTTACATTTAAAATCTCACTGACAAACCTGTAACCTCCTTCTAGTTTTATAGGAGCGACTGATTTTACAGTTGCATGTCAGGTCTTTTCTGTCTAATTACCATCATTATTATATCATCAGTGGAGTTTTTTTTAACGTGGGGGTGTGTGTGTTGTCGGAGGTCGCAGGGTTCCTCTCGTCTTGCTCGGGTTTCAGTGTTTTTGACGGTGCAGACAGTCTCCTCCTCCTGAGCTGACTGCAGGACAATGCAGCAGGAGGATGAATGGTGATTCAAAAAGCAGCTGCTGCTTTTGATGATGATGATGGTTGGGTGGTGGTGGTGGTGGTGGTGGAGGGGGGGGGTGGTGAAGCTTGAGGCGGGCGCAGGGTTACCTGTTCAGCTCTCTGACAGACAGAGTGAGGGGCAGCGAGGGGGTGAGAGGGCTCAGTTTTCCCTCCTAACCACACATAATGAAGCGTTTCATTCCTCCTCCTCTGACAAACTGATCACTGGGATGAAAGTCGGACTTGTCATTAAATGTTATTGAAGCTATTAGCTCCCTGCAAAGAGCTGCTAACATGCCTGAGGGAATTTCAGTCCCTCTAAAATCCATATTAGTTAAATCAGAATCACCTAGCTGTGAATTCACTTTCCTGATCCGTATAAGTAAGAACAACAGACTTCATCCGGGAGCAGAGCCTGTCGATGCGAGGGTACAGCAGTAACGTCCCACCTCCTCTGCTGTCCGGTGGCTTTGTCTCTGAGAGATTTACTCCCGTTAGCATCTGTCGCTAGGCTTAGCGCCGGGGCCCCACAGCTTTGTTTCTGAGGCTCCTCATCCTCACAAAGACAACTGAAACAATCAGGCACCTAATTAGGTCAAAGTCAGAGGACGGCCTGCTGGGACAGAGCTGTAATACTGTGAATACTGTTCATGAACAAAAGACAGAGAGGGAGACACATACTGTATGGGGGTTTGGGAGTCTTACTTTGTAGTGCTGATACACTAAGAGACAGGTAAAGGTGTGTTGACAGTAGCTAATGCACGTGTCTGACTGTAAACAGTGTTTACACAGGACTCGTCTAACAGGTCAGTTGTCTCTAAAGGAGGTCAAGTCCAGTCCAGAGTACAGTAACAGTTTATTACAAGAGTGAAAACACTGATGTTGTTTCTGTTTAGCTTGGCTCAGTTTTATGCTGCGTTTCAGAAATTTCACCTGGATCGCCCCCTGAAGTCGGGTTTCAAACTCGGGAAGTCAGAGAAACCCCACCAACCCCGACATAAGAAATCAAAATGGCTGCTGCTCACATCAATAGTAGTGAACACTCTGCTAATATTACAGTTTATAGCAGTTCTGTCTTACTAGTTAGCGTTATTATCAACTGGTGTTGCTAACAATAGTTTGCAATGACAATGGCTCGTCTGGAATACGTTTGAATCGGTTCACGTTCATGGCTTAATGTTTCTTCTTTTTCTCAAACAGTTAAAGTTGGACGCCATTTTAAGAATGTTCTGAAGTGTTTACATTAAAATCTAACATTAGAAACTGAGCTGTTCTTCAGTTGTCTATACTCCGAAAAAGCTCTGACCGTCCATGTTTTCCCGACTTCTCAACTGGAACGCCGTTAACTTGGAGGTGACGTCACTCCCATCTCTGGTATTTTGGTTTTTATCACCTGGACAGACGGCAGGAGCACTGAACGCATCAGAACACGCCGGTTGTGAATGCAGCATTAACGCTAGAAAACACTCCATCACATTTCATGTGTCTTTAAGACGTTTCTGCTGCGTTCAGTTTCCCCTGAAGCGTCACTGAGGCAGGAATGTGAGAAATGAGGCCTGGCAGGATGCTTGGGGGGATTTTGGATGTTAATGTGTGTGTGTGTGTGTGTTGTAGGGGGTCAGATGTGATTGACTCCTCAGACAGAGGCTGGCTTTCTTCAGGAATATTCGCCCTGAGCTGCTTGGTCACGGCGGGTCACCGACCAACCTCTCAGAGTTCAGCGTGTGTTCATAGTATGAGACGTTAAGCTCATGTTCTTTTTTCTCAGTTTTATTTTTATTCTGGGTAAGAGTTAATGTGCGCACATAATCAGTTATCCACAGAAGAAGAAAGCCCCAAAGAATGAGGTCCGAAATCCAAAATCCATCACCAGGAACAGTGTTAGAATGTCAGTCTGAGGAGGGATGTTGTTCAGCTTAAAGAGCCACAAACAAATATGAAATATCCAAGATTTGTCCGTGAGGATTCATGTGTTACTGGATATTCTGGAGTTGCTGTTTGTGGAAAAGGCTGACGCAGCACCAGGTTTGGCTGCTCTCCTCGTTCCACCCAGAAGCCAACGTGGTGCGAGTCTGACGGTGTCGAACATAAGACTTACAGCTGGTGGTCAGACAGTGAGGACGGCTCACACCTCCACTGTCACCTCAGGCACGAAACACTGATTAACTGGAGTTTTATCCTTCTGTTGAACCTCTGTGATGCAGTGACCCCCTCAGTGACCTGTGTACATCCTCCTGCAGGCTGCACACCTCCTGCAGAGCGGTGATAATTTGAGATCTGCTCTAGATTAACCTCACTGACTCTTCCCTTTCACGACTGCACCGCCCTGTGGTCTGAGAAGTTGGCCAGTGTTGTTCTTTCAGATAGTGGCATCTTCTCTGAGTTTGGACTTCTTCCTTTTCATAGTTCCTCTGTTTACTTTAAATAAACTCTTTGGAGTATCAGAATCTGTTGTTAGACTTGGTATGTCTTGAATCTGACTCACGACTATTAACATCTTTCTAACCTCTCTACTCTCTGACTGTCTCTCCTGTCTTCAGCTGATTCAGGACATTTTTATATCACACTGTAAACATGAGACACATTTCACAAGATAAACTCTTTGTCTTGTTTAAAATGTTTAGACTTAAGTTTGAACTCCTCCTCCCTGGCCTTTACAGAGACTAGAACACCAATGGAAAACTCACTGGCAGAGTATTTGTTGCTTTTCCAGATATTTCTGGCAGAAAAATGCTTCAACAATCACTGAATTTCAGTCAGTTTTATAAAGGCTGTATTTACTCCTGTAGATATGTTACAGTAGATAATAGGTAGGTGTGTCTCTGGCTGCTCAGATTAACATCTGAATGTTAGCTTGCATGCAAACCAGGCTTGATGTCATGCACTGGGTCAAAGGGATGGATGCATTAGTGGTTGTATTAAACTTTAGATTGTTAGCGAGTGTAAAATAAATGAGACATTTCAGCTTTAGATGCATGTGCAGCTGCACGGGTACATCAAAACGTCCAGGTGTAAATAGAGTCTCAATGTTTAAAAAAATGAAGGCGTGATTGAAATTGTCTTTCTGGATCCTCCATTTTGACTCATGTTGAGAAAGACGTCAGAAATTCATCAACCACCCGTACTATCTGCAACCCTCATGACCTGACCTGTAGCTGAGAGATAGGAAGTCCGTGACATAATATGAGTATGACAGACTGATCAGAGTAAAAGCATGGAGTGATCTTCACATCAGTCACACAGAGTTTTGTCTTGAAGCTGCTCAGCCTCGTCCTCAGACACAGATGATAAGCAGCTGTCGGCTGAAACCCTCCTCCAGCTCCCGTTCTCCACCAGCGCAGGGTCATATGGACCTCAGCTATCTGCCATATGTCACCTCTGTGAAGGGAAACATGAAATAGGAGCCAGAGGACCTTGTTTATCTGATGACTGGAGTTTATTTCGTCATGTGGTCTCACTGAGATGCCTGAGAAACAGATAACTACCAACCATCACATGACCTGAGCACAGTACAGCTGTTCTGTAGCTGTATGAGGAAATCTGTTTGAGCTCAGTGACACAGCCACTTTTAGACATTATCTAAAGAGATTCAGAGCGTTTCAGCTCTTTGTCTCATCATTGGTTTCATGTTTCCTTTCCTTCCATCCTCTCTTTCTGCTTCGGATACTTCTACTTGGTCCTCTTGATTCCTTCCTCTGTTTCTTCTGTTCTTTCCTTTCAAATGTTATTCCTTTCCTTATTCCTCCCTTCTTCTCTTTCTTTATTTCATCGTCTCCCTTATTTATTCCTTCTTTAAATGAAGCACCAAATCCCCAGATTAAAGAGGTGATGTTTTAATTAAACAGTAAAAATAACTCTAATGTCTTTGAATCAGTTCAGGTTTCGGATGCTGTGGTGTTGCTTGTTTTACTGAGTAAGTAAAGGATTTGACAGGAGCCTTATTTCACCTCCACCTGGCTTCACGCTGACATTTCAGCTGCTGATTTATTTTTATCACTCTGGAGTTTTGACCCTTTTTTAAACATTTAGCCTTAATATTTAATATCCTGTGTCTCTTCACCCTCCCTCAGTAACATGAGATAGACTCTGTCAGTCAGGACGTCCCCTGCTGTAAATCACACAGTTACACTGTCAAACAGAGAGAGGCCGTTAGCATCAACAGATCTGGTGCCTGACTTTATGATTCCTGTCTCAGTTTAGCCACCTGGCAGTAAATCTTCCCCTGAGCTGTCGGACGATGAAAACAACACCTGAACTTCTGCTCGGTCTTATCATCTGTTTGTCAAATATTCTTAATGTCCAAGATATCAGCTGATGTTTGAAACACTCTGGAGTTTTTCTGAATATTTTCTGTCTTGGTCCAGTTTCTTTTCTCAGCTGTTTTCTATTAAGCATCATAATCACTTTGACGTGAAAACATGTGGTGCAGATGATTCTGCTGTTCACTATGTGATCTTGAAATTTGGGATTTTTACTCATTACATTTCCCTGATACGAGTGTCAGTGAAGTACCCAAGGGAAATATAATATGTGAATATGTCATGTAAATCTTTTTACTGTCTCAAGGCTTCTGGGAGTTTGAGTTCTCTGTTACATTAATGAAGAGCTGTCTGCTGCTCCTGCCTTTATCTGTCCACTCGGTCATAAATGAGCCAAACAAGGAGAAAGCTGAATGTAAAAATAAAGATGTAAAACACGTGGTGGAGAACTGGAAGCCTCAAACCTCCAAAGAGGAACTCTAATGTAAAAAGAAGATACTCTGAATGTTTCCTGTGGTTTTGAAATGAACACAGTTTGGGGGGAATTTATCTCTCTCAAAAGTAAAGAATAAATTCCTTCTGAAAAGTTCATAATTACATTAAATCCACACAGAAACATCTGAATATCCTGTCGGCTCACGTCTCCATATTTCTCCCTCCTGTGATCCAGGTGTACACCTACAAGCAGAATGCACTCACCAGGCAGAAGGTGCAGCCCATGCACCACAGCAGCATCACAGGGGTGGAGGACATGGCGACGCTGGAGGACCTTCATGACGGCGCCATCATGCACAACCTCTTCCTGCGATACCGGCAGAGACACATCTATGTAAGTTCCTCAAAAGCTTTGTCACGCCTGCATCCCGCACCTTGGTTAAAGATGGTGCTGACTCGCAGTTTTCAAAAGTTATTAACCTCAAACTCTCTGCGTAATCACTCAAAGAATTCTCCTTCTGCCATAGGCCACAAACTTATCAATCACTCTTTGTAATAAAAGGAGAAAATACAAAATAAAATAATAAAAATAATGAAATAAGTGAGTAAAATGAGTTAAAAAAAGATCAAGTCAATGTAAAAATGTTTACGTCTAACAAAAACAAAGAAAGGAATATCATGTATAACGTTCCACAGTTTTACATTAATACTGTGTCAACATCCACAGTAAAAGTCTAAAACTGGCCATTTGTTTATGAGATGCACTGATACAGATGAAGTTTTCATCACTGTCTGCAGTGATGTAGAGATTTTTCATTTAAATGTAAGATTTTTCAAAAAGAAACTGAAAGAAAACAGGAAGAACTGGGTGCTCATGGGTGACATTTGACCTTAACGTTCATGTAATCATAAATCCTTGACATCAACATCAGGACTGAACAATGACGACTTTACATTCGTACTGATCTGAGGCATGTGAGGAGCAGTGACATCAAAACCCAAAACAAACCCACCTCTATCTGCAGTATCAGTGTTCACTTTGGCAGCTCGCTCTATCAGGACACGCTGCCTTTTTTAAAAGCTCTCTGCTGGAATCTCCCATGAAAGGCTGAAGTTGCCCAATCGTTACGTAACAGTGGAGATAACCGTCTAGACTCAGACAGATAAAATGAAGAGAGGGATCAGCTCGTCTCTGCTCTGAGTCGATGTCGAGAAACAAGGATGAGAAGGAGTTTGACTCTGAAACATGTAGAGACGCAGCAGGTTTTTCACAAGTGGTTTTACAAAACATAAACCTGTCTGACTGCTTTTCTCTGAGCTTCTTATGTCGCAACATTTTTTGTCTCTTCTACAAAGAAAAACCTTTTTAAAAACATTTAGCAGATAATATAAGATCATATACTTTCAGCTAAAATCTCAGAATAAGATCATTTTACCTTTGAATGAAATATTTTAGACTAGATGCTGAATGTCTGAATTCTCCTTAACATATTTAAACATATTTAGAGAAAAGCACTTCAACAGCACTGAATCAATAGCAGTAGATCATCATCTTTTCTTCATATTTTCTTCATATTTTTATTTATAGCTAATACACTGACGAATCTGCAAAGTTTCAGCTTGAAGCTAAATAATTAAAATAAGAAAGAAAGTGAAAAAAGGCATCTATGACAAGCATATCATCATTCAGAGACTGCAGGGAAATGCTTGAAACAGATGGTTTTTAACAGTTTTATAAATACATGTGGTACCATTACATCAAAGGACAAAACACATCAGTGTCACATGATGCGTCAAAAACACCCGAACCCATTGTTTTCTACATGAGTCCGAGCATCAGCTCTGTCCTGTTTCCAGCGTCCACACATGCCACTGCCCTAAAAAAGCATCACATTTGCCTCCAGATCCCCTGATGGTATCTGTGCTGCACTCTGGCAACTGTCAGTATCATGTGACCAGTGTAAGATGGGAGGTCTGGTCTGTGAACGGCCTTTTGGAAGTGGGATTCATAGTCTGAACTTTGGCTTGACAACCCAATGACTTTCACATTCTTGTTATTAGTTCTTCACAGATTTATGCTTAGGGTCGTTGTCGTGTTAGAAGATACGTTTTGGCTCTTTGAAATGGGCTTTAAGCTTCTTTAATGTTCCTCTTTTGCCTTAGTCCTTCTGAGAAAAAAGACTGTTTCTCCATCCACATAAAAAAGTAGAATAAAAGTACATCTCTATTTTGAGCTCTTGTTGCGGTTGAGCCATGAACTTTGCCAACAGCCATTTTAGATGCTGCTATTCTGTACCACATGGGGTATAACATTTCTCTCAGTCTGAGCTAAAATGAGGTTCAGAAGAAGTTGTCTTAGTGTTACAGTTTAAGGATTTTATACCCAAACATTTCAATCTATCAGCTAACAGTTATTGTAAGTGTCACCTTTTCCCCCAAAACAGAATTTCCTTTAATTACAGAATATTTATGCAGGTGGTTTGAGTCTAAATAGTTTCCAGGTGTGTAAAGGTGCAGAGGTACATATACAGACAGCACATTACTGCACTGTGACAGCAAATACAAAAATTTCAGATATATTTAGCTGTGTTCTCGTAAAGTAAATCTATTCTAATCTGAGGAAACAAATGTGTCTATTTGCATAGACTCACCATGTTTTCTAAGGGTCTAAAGTGTTGGTGGAGTACAGCTTGTTTCCTCGACCACAGTGTTGACCAGAGGATGAAAAGCAGAGGTGCTTAGAGGTTGTTAGAACCTGGACGGTGCTGAACGGAGCTCCTTGTCTGGCGGCCAAGAGCAACATGTTGCCAGGGGGAGAGGGAGGATGATGAAGGTTTGGGTTTGTTTGGTTTGACGCTCGTTTTAGAGGCTGGTATTCCAGCGGCGGCCTCAGTGGGAGTTTGGCGGGAGCTAATGGGTCCTGGCTCGGCTCTGATAGCAACCGTGTCATCCAAACTGTGAGACAGAACAGTTAAGAGCATGTTAGCTCTGGAGAAAAAACCACAGCGCATCTGAAAATGGATAACATGTTTTATACTTAAATATAACATGTTCTGTAATCACTATGGTAATATTTGCTCTCTCTGCTGTCGCTGTGACCTCTAGCCTTTGGCCTCTGTCAAAGTCCCAGCCTTCTTCTTTGCTAGTCTCTGTTGCACAGCTTTATTACTCCAGACATTTTATGACAGAGTGTCTTTCATCAGTCTCTGAGAAAAGCTAAACATATTTCTGAAGTTTTAAGTCAAAGAAGTATCTACATCTGCACTGGACTGACATTTGAACACCCTGTCATTTAAAACAGTTATGTTGTTAGCTTTTAACCTCTACAGCTCCACAGGGGTTTTGTTGGAATACTGATGGACTCACTGGTTCTTTCTAATGGAATAATTCAGACATTAATCACAACAGACGCCTAAAAACAACAAAATATGTCTGTTACCACGTCCTCTACAATGAGGCTCTTAGAGGCGTCAAACAAGACTTTCTTAGGTTCAGGGAAACACTGTGAGTAAAATTATAGTCAAAAAGTTTCAACTGGAGTGCCCCCTGAAGTCAGATTTCTAATTTGGAAAGTCAGAGAAACCCCACCAACCCCGACATAAGAATTCAAGATGGCTGCTACTCGCATCATCTTTTTTATACTTGCAAAGAGCGTCCATGTTTTTCAAACTTTTCAACTGAAACGCTGTAAACTCGTAGGTGACGTCACTCTAATAACTGCTTGGTTAAGGTTACAGAACGATCATGGCCATGGTAAAGAAAATAAAAGAAACTAACACTGACTGTTGGTAGGAAATGAGAAACAAACTGCAGTCCTTTTAAGCTCTGTTTTGTTGTCCATCTATCTGACCTACTCTCTGCGACGACTCTGTGGCTCTATTGCATCACCTTATTTCCTCCTTTTTTCCCAATCAACAAGAGTAATAATTTGTTTGGCCACTAGAGGGCACTGTCACTCGAAACTCGAACAGCAAACAAAAAATATTTGGCCTTTGACTTTAACAATGATCAGAGCAGCTGCCAATTAATTTTCTACCAATCGACCAATCAATTAACTGAGTAATCTGTTAAACTTAAAGAGGGCTAGCAGCAGTAGCAGTCAGAACAGTAGTAGCAGTAACAGTGATTGTAATAGTGTAATGTTAGCAGTAGCACACTGGTACTTTTCAGGTTTTCATACAGCATTGCTGTGCTAACAAAGTACAGGTTGATTAATTCCACACTGTCCTGCTTTACACAGTGAGCTAATTAGCAAACAAAGCAGCTCTGTTCCTGCTGACCCTGGTCACAGTAAAGGAGACTGTGAAACTCCACTGTTTGGTGTAGAAAACAAAGGGATATGTAGGACAAACGGCTCTTAACCATTACCGTCTCGTTTTGTACTTATGGACTAATGAACAAACCTGACCCAGCACTTTCTCCAGCAAAACAAGCCGGTGACAAAGGCGGCCTTGTGCTTTCTGCATGCATTAGCCACAGTAACCTTTGACAAATGCCATCTCGTTACTTTAATCACAACTGAATGCTCCCGTATGGTCGAAATTATCCAATCAGTTCATCACAGTCGCCCAATCTCCACTCTGATGGGGCTGTTTTCTTTTTTTTCCATTTCTGGGCCAGAAACTGTAGAGAGGGAAAATTAGAGGAGGTGAGGTTTTGGTGAAGTGGGTCGTGGTTGACCAATAGGGAGGACTATAAACACAATGCTGAAGCCAAAGAGCCAACATCAAACTCTGAAACAACAGGGAACAAATGTTAAACAGGTTACATACATAAAAATGACCAGATTCAATTTGAAATTTAAATTGAAACCTTTTGGGAGTCGTTGCACTGTTCTGCACTTGTACTCACACAACAGGTTGAAGATTACTTTCACTATGCAGAGTTTTATTCTGTAGAAAGGAGAGGACATTTAAAGGTGATTTGAGTCTTCACACTGAGTAGAAACAGTTCTGTAGTATAGTGTAAGCTCTTGTGTTACATATAGAGAAATAATTTAAGATATGTTCTAATTATTTTCTGACTGAGAAACACAACTGGAGCATAGACACATGGCTGCAGAGCTTACAAAAAACTGTTGAGTTAATCAGGACCGTGTCAGGGCATTCTGTTTTGGGACAGATACACATTTCCCTGTAGAGCAGGAAAACACTAAGAAAAGAGATGCTCAGTTCTGTTTAGATGACTCTTGTTTTTACCAAACAGCCCATTAACATTAACTCTGTGGGTGAAACCCAGGTGAAGTTCCTGACTTTGAGATGGTATGTTTGGTTCTTGGAAGAGTTCCCGCAGTGAAAAAGGGCAGAGAAAGGTGAAGTGTGCATGAATGCAAGAAGTCTGCTGCATTAGAGCGAGGGGCCCCATGTCATAACCTGTCAGAGGCCCCGAAATGTCTCAAAGCACCCCTGCTGACATCTGAGAGAATAAAACAGGGAGAATTAATGAGTTGGGTGTCCTGAATAAGACCTGTCTGAGTGTACGGGATCGTTTGATCTGTTTAGAGAGTTTTATCTCTTTGTGGGCTGAGTTCGTTTCACCCTTTATCATTATAGCAGCAATACAAGAACCATATTTTATATCACATTTTTATTTTCCAGTAAAACTCAAACTAAGTTGTGACTGATTAAGATGCACTAAGATCATGAGAACACAAGCTGACACGTGTTCTTTTAACCTTTTCCCACCTGCAAACATTTTCTTCACCTGGGAATTTTAACCTTTTTTTAACATTTGTTTGTGTTTCTATAAGTTTATGAAGTGAAATTACTGCAACAATCAGCATTTTCAGCATCAGTAACACACACTGAGTTTGAAGAGCTCTGGGATCCTGAAGTGTTTAGTTTGGCTGGTGTCTGGTTTCTGGTTGTTTTACTGGGAAAATATTTTAGTTTTGGCCAAACTGTGAGACTAGCTAGCCTCAGCACCACTCATGCTTTAGCGTTGGCATTACATAGTTGAATTGGGAATTTAGCCCGGAGGCTACCAGACTGGTTGGTGTGTGTGTGTGTGTGTGTGTACGCTCAGTCTTTAGCTTCTGTGATTGTAACCAGCTGTGCTGTCGACTGGTGGCCTCACTCGTCTCCTCTGCAGATTCCAGTTGAAGCCATGCACACACACACACACACACACACACACACTGACTCTCTCTCCCAGGAATCTCAGACTTGTTCTGTACCCCCCGTCCTGTTCCTCCTTCATAAACACACACTTGCACACACTTCCTCTCATTTTTCTATCACACGCTGCTGCTTTTTTAATCTGCCCCCCATCAATATTTTTACACTGAACTCCCCCTCATCTCCACACACACACACACACAGTCTTCCTCTGTACATTCCAGTGTCAACACCTCTCCTCCTCCCTCTTGTTGAAACGGGGTCGGTCAAATCAAGAACACTTTATTCTATCCAGGGACTTTTTGTGTCCCATATTCTGCACTCATACATACAGAATAACGTCACCTCATGGCAGGAAATTCCTTCACCAGGTATTTTGTCTCTGTTTACATTCAGAAAGCTCTTTGGTTGTTGGTTAATTACAGTGACTGCACAAGTGTTCTGATGTGATTATTGACTAAATGTTCCTGACAAGGAGCTCAGCCTCAGTCACATCAGAAAATGTGCACAATGAAATTTGCATCTGCAGCTGAAAGTTTGACACCATAGTGGCTAATGTGGGTTGTACAGTCTGTACTGTTGCTTGTGTTTTCATCGCACAGAGAGGAAGACTTTGTCCAACTTTCTCTGCATTTGATAGTGGAGGTTTATCTAAAACTGGGTGCGACGCAGCTTACTACCATACTTTCACCATGTAACCATGGATTGATTAGTGAAGGGGCCCCCCAGGTTAAGGACAACAAAGAGAGACATAATGACTACAAACAGACACAAAACGACTACAGAGAGATTCACTGGTTCTAATATGGCGACTTTAGACACAACATATTTATTTACATTTAACAAAAAACACATTTCTTCCTGAACTTTAACCAAAGCGCTCAGCCTATGGATTCAAGCCCTGCTCTCTGGTGTGATAGTCCTGTGCTCTGTATGCCGCTGTCGAGTTGACGAGTCGAGTGTTCCAGTTGAGAAGTCAGAAAAACATGGACACTCACAGAGCCTTTATAGTTGCTGGAGTATAGTCGACTTCTTCACAACAACACTTCAGAACGTTCTTAAAACAGTGTCCAACTTTAGCTGTTTGAGAAAAAAATAAACTTAAAGCTGTGAACATGAACCGATTCAATCGTATTCCGGACTAGCCGTTGTCATTGCTAACTACTGTTAGCAACAGCAGTTGATAACAACGCTCTACAAACAGCGTAGCAACATGTCCACTGATAAAAACTGAACAGTACTATGTGTATGACTGACTTAATGTGAAATTAGTAAGACAGAACTGCTATAAACAGTAACATTAGCAGAGTGTTCACTACTATTGATGCAAGTAGCAGCCATCTTGAATTCTTATGTCAGGGTTGGTGGGGTTTCTCCGACTTTCCGAGTTGGAAATCCGACTTCAGGGGGTGATCCAGTTGAAATTTCTGACTTGGAACTCGGAAATTCCGACTTCCGAGCACAACTACAATGCACCAATAATCCAGCCACTTTCTAGGATGCATTGTTTCCCTGAGACACATTGATGTGGTCACAGGGTCGTTTGGTGATTGTACTCGACCGTGCAGAATGGAGCAGCACATGTGAGAGTCAGCCGTCAGCAAACATGATCTATGTGTTTTCAGTCTGCTGCTTGTTTTTTAGTGGGTAGTTTGACCCCTCTGTGAAGCCTTTTAAGAGCCTGGACCGATATATAGGTTTGAGGTGAGGGTGAATTTGTTCGAACACTTAGGTGATGATGAATAACCTTCATACACACTCACACAGGTGACTGTAAAGATGAAACAGCAGAGGAAGGAGAGATAAAATGGTTTTGTTTGAGCTGTCAAAATCTGTAGCAGAGGTTTTAACACAGCTTTCACTTTGATAATATTAAGAGACATAAAATATTTGATTCCCCTTTTCTGTCTAAGCAAACAGTACATAAAGACAGAGTCAGTCTGTAGGTGACAAAATGCATCATGCAGATAAAGGTAGACTGGTATTTATATACCTTCATAACTGAATTTCACGGTGGAGAAAAGAGGTTTTGACAAGCTGCAGGAAAAATGTTCATGTTCCCACAGCAGAGTTGTGTCTGGTGGACAGTACAGGTTAGTTTGGACTTGGTGTTGTTGTTGGACATAATCACTTTATATTATAAAGTGACTTTGACACAGGAGACCATGTTTCATCTTCTGTCAGTCAAAGCTTGTTTCTTTTAACCAGGATCTTCATCTTTCTTTAACCTCCACCGAGCAGTTTCTGCTTCCTAAACATAACCAAACTAAAACCACAGAGATGACAGATCATAAAACACACAAGTCATGTTGTGAGCCACTCACAAATGACCTAGTTTGTAGTTTAAGGACTTGTTGGACAAAGAATAAAAACCAGAACAGATCACAGATTAGCTGCTTGGATATCATTTCCTCCTCCTTCCAGTTCTGATCAAAGACTTTGCCAACTCGGTCAGTTTCAGCACAGAAGAGAATCGGTCTCGTGACTCCCTCTCGGCTTATTTTAACAAGTCACCGTGTCTGCTGCCGGGCCGCTGACAGACTGCAAGAGCCAGCTGCTGCTCCACTTTCACAAGCTTCACAACTGTGAAGATGAATGTAGGCGGCAGGGGCCAGGAATGTAGAGGGACTCACTGACTGTTCAGAAACAGATTACAACTGGACAAACCTTTGCACATGAATGATTAACCTGCTAATCGCCTCATTTGATCCTCTGCTTTTCTTAAGCAAAGCGGTTAATGGCCAAACCGCAGACAGATAACAATAGATAAATTGATTAGAGTTGGAAAATCCTGCTTTTTGCCCCAAATTTATCACCCAGAACTACAGATGATGCAACTCCTGAGAGGTTTTCTTTTCTTTTCATTCAGTCTGAAGAGCAGACGGCAACTTAAAATCACTGTCTGTGTGAAATACTCCCGTCATTTCAGCAGTCATTTAGTTAGATTACACATCACTTTTTTCCCACAGTAGATATCTGGTGTTGGACTGAAACTCTTCATCTGTCTCCTCGTACATAAACAACCGCACACACGCACAAACTCAGATACACTCACAGACCACACACACACACACATTCCTCCGGACACGCACTGAAACACAAACCCTCTTTAGTGCTTATTAAAAGCAGAATGTGTGCAGAAGATACATTTACATTTCGGAGCTGTCGTCCAGCTCGGAGTCCTGATTACAGTCAGATGTGGAGAAACGGTCTCCCAGCCAACAAAGAGTCACGCTCTGCTGAAAACTCTCCTGATGTCATTTCCTTCAGGCTGTGTGTATAAATCTACTCTGTGCTTTTGTCACTTCCTGTGAAAGCACAGTTAGACCACAGGTGGATGCTGTCCAGTTGGTTTAATTTAGATCTTTTTTGTTAGAAATAGAATAAAAAGTGTTGTATTAGTGGAATGTGATATAAATTCTGGCAGGTGTGGTTTTATGGGAAGTATTTTGCATAATTTTTAGCAATTTTGGTTTCCTAATTAAATTTTGGCAAAGGTTATCGACCCATCTGTTATTGGTTAAATTATCTTGCTAAAAGAAAAACAGATTTGTCTGGAATCTTGTGGACAGATCGCTCTGGCTCAGTCGATTAGATTTTTGTTTGCAGTTCAAATCTGTGAATTTTATCGTCCTCAGTGATAATTAGTAAGTGGTTTTTTACAAAATAATCTTAACCCCAAACCATTATCTCCAAGGTTAGGAATCACTTTTGCACTCAGTTATCCTGTGTGTTTATTTGCTAGATAGAAAGTCCAACCAGTGCTTCATTTACATGGGATTTTGTAGGAAAGTTGGGCCTAAAAGGAACTACTAAATCAGAAAAGCTAATGTTTTGTTTCTGGTTCTATCCCTTCTTTTCTTCTACTGAAGTTAGCATGCTAACCAGCTAGCACTGGCCTGTCTAGTCACTTTCCGATAGCGACTCACTGTAGTCTCCAGACTGCCCTGAGGAAGTAGCGCTGCTCAGAGGATGTATTCTAACCTCGTCTATTGTAAGCGCAATGATGGCTGAAGCGCTCCTGCTCCTGGCAAGAAACTATGATTGGTGGCGGAGAAAACTTACAGATAGCACCTTTAAGAACACATAGTACATGTTCCTCCAACCCATTTGTTTTTTCTGGATTGCCAGACATTACAGTTTTACAGATGCATATCCACATTAGGTATTTTCAGAGTCTTACCTTGGAACAAAGTTAGGTTTAATAGTATTAAACAACGTTAAGTACATAAGGAAATGTGACAGGTTAGCCAATCTGCTGCTGTAGCTTTGCTGCTGCATAAAAAACATTGGCACTCCAGCATTATATTCCCAGTCAGTTCATTTTTCTAATCTCAGGAAACAAAAACAGTATTTTAATATACTTCAATTTATTTCCTCAGGTGGAGCGAAACCTTCCAAAGTTTATTATGTGTTTCATGTCCTCAGGAGACCTGTCAGAACTGCCATTGCATCATTTCAAAAGTAAATGGGCACAGCAGAGAAAACAAGCGTTCTGTTCTCCTGAACAACCTGACTTTCACAGATGTGGGATCTCTGTCCATCAGCGCTGATATTAAACATAAACAGTGGATCAGGCTTCCTTTAATCGCCAAGTATATCAGATGTGCAGGAATTTGTCTTGGTGACACGGTAACTCAGTGACTGCTGCGTATCCCCTCCTCACTCCCCTCTCTCTTACATTTCCTGCCGTCAGTCAAGTAGGTTGGCCCGCGCTCTGCTTCTGATCCTCCAGTTTTCTTTTTTTTTTCCTCCATCTGGTCTTCATTTCCCTCTTAGTGCATTTATCTGGCTCTGTCTTAGAAAGATCTAATTTTTTGGACGGGTCTTCCTGCCTGCATGCCTCCCTCTGCTCTAGTTACACCATCAACAGCGGCTGACGCCTGTCTGTAAACATGCAAGTCGCTGTAACTTCAAGTACGGAGATCTGTCATCAAATGAGAGATTCACTTCAGGCCGGTGGAAGATATTATCTGATGAATATAAGATATGCAGTGTTGAAACGTAAAGTTTCTCCACTCTCCCCCTGTAGACTTAAAATTTGTAGTTTCTTAATTCCAAACAGCCACGAGTTTTCACTGTGTTTAAAAAGCATCAAAATGTCCGTAGAAACTTCTCAGATCCCTCCCTCCCTCCATCGTCGGGCCGTCTGCTCAGTTTGTTCCAAACCATCATAATTAGACCAAAGTGTGGTGAAACACGCTACTTCTGGCACTGCCTCTGCGGTATTATTGCAAAACAGAAGCACTGTGTTTTGTCATATTCCGGCAAAATAATGACTTTATTGGAACAAACTGGAGTATACAGATGGACAGAGCAGAAGTGGATCATGATTCAGCAGTGGTTTGAGAATTTCTCTGGAGGTAGTTTTTTTTTCTCGTCTGAATCACCATTGAATCCAGAATGAGGGTAGTATCCGTTTAATTAGTCATTCAATCAATCATTAATAATTTATGAAGAAACTAAAAAGCTTGTATGAGTAGATTTTTGGTGAGGTACCACTTTAAAGCTGCTTTTATTGTTTTTTTCATGGAGTTTTAGCCTCTTTACACATTCAGCAAACCTTAGCATTGGAGATGGTTGGCAGCAGAGTCCAGTATTCCCTCTCTTTTAGCTCTGTTTTTGGTCTCCACCAACTCCTTAATAATATCTGACTCTGTAGCTTCCACTTTCTTCACCAGCTGGTCTCTAACTGTGTCTTTGACTTTTACATTTTCCTTTGCTTTACCATTTTTATTCTTAGTCTTATTTGTCCCTGACTTTCTGTTCCCATCCATTCAATACGCTTACATTTCACACAAACCGAATAACAATGATGCGTCTGGGAATTCTCCCTCCACAGTAAAGAGTAACAATTTCCCAGAGTCACTAGTAATTGGCCATTTTTCACAGCAGACCTTAAAGATGCTGAACATTTGTTATTGGTGGCTTCAGTACAAAAACATTAGTATCAGCCTGTAAAGTCCACACTGAGGTAAATCTGTGAAACCATGTGTCCACTGTCCTGACTACCACAGGTTAAATATCTCAAACAAACACTGTACATGTGAGAATCATGTTTCTTGCGTCACCTCTGTGGTATCTGACACCACACGTGGAGGATGAGGGGCCACGGTGAGTCACATCAGCCAATAGGACGGCTTCTGATGAGAGTCACAGCCAGCCACAGTTAGCTCTCAGCCAAGGTGCTGCCGTGGAAACTGTTACCGGGTCGGAGCGGCGGGTAGAGAATTGAGTCCAAATGGTTGTAATTCATCGAGTTAAGGGCAGGCATGACTTTTTTTTTTTTTACTCTCAGCAACACTCAGAGTCTCGTGTGACTCTGCTGGTGATGTTTTCCTTTAGAAGAAGGTTCAGGTTGGGTTTTCCCGAGTCATTGCAGTCAGTATTTTACTTTATTCATTGAATTTTCAGCACATTTTAGTTTCAGAATGGAAAAATAATAATAATAAACACACACAGACTCAGTTTGTTTCGATCATGAGATCTGAAAAAGCTTTCAACTAATTTCTTGTCAGGTCTGGAAACAGCATGTCTTCTACAGGCTCATATATGATTATTTAAATTATCAGTTAGTCTGCACATTGTTTTCTCCACAAAATGTCTGAAAATAAGGAATGGTACGGTTAAGACAGCGACAGGGCTGTGTGCTGTCAGAAAAAAAGTGCAGGTGTATTTTACCTACAAATGTGTTTTCAGTCATAAAACACAAACTCTTGTCTGTTCGGTCACTGTAGCGACTTCCAGTAAAACCTTATTATAAATCTAATCCAGGTAAACACATGGTAAAGAATACAACAGAAACCTTGTGGCTGTTGGACGTGGAGGTGATTTACGTTCAGGCGTGCAGAGTTTCCTCTCTCAGCTGTCACAAGGTGTAAAAAAGTAGAGTTACAGGATGTTTTTCAGTCGACTTTCTCCTCAAGACGTCAAGGAAAAATCCCAAACTTTACATGACACTGCATAAGCACCAGGAAAAGATGTTTACGCCCGAGCCGAGTGATGCACGTGAGCTTCAGAGCCAGAGATCAGTCCGACTGTAAACTGTTTACACCTTCAGACGCCCACCTACTGACTCCTTCACCTGAGCTGGAGAGCTGCCGCGCTGTGTTTACGCTCGGCTCTGTCTGAGAGATAACACACACACCTGGTGATTTATGATCCACTGTACATTACTATAACAACCCCCCCCCCCCCCCCCCCCCCCCCCCCCACCCCTCCCTGCTCCTCTCACATGGAGGCTGATTTGCACAGGCAGGATAGTCTGGAGTCAGTATTTGTCATGTAAATACTGTCACCTCAACTGCCATTCAAATGTATTTGTATCCAGGCTGAATGTAGGTCAGTCAGTCAGTGGGCCATTTGAATGGAGAGGGGGAGGAATAGTGTGAGGGCTTTAATGAGCGACACAGGGCAGGTGATAAGGAGGTTTGTACAGGAAGAGGAGAATCTGCTGTATGTCTTGTTTAAACAGGATGTCGGTCCAGGATGTAACAGATAATTCAAAAGTGTAACCTACTGTAAATACTCATGGCCTTTATATATTTAAACAGACCTGCAGGTAATATACACTCATTCTCTACCAGGCTACAACTACTGCTACTACTGCTAATGCTGCTGCTAATGGAGCAGTGTATCGACAGAGTAATACTTCATATTAAGCTACACTTCACCATCAACTAGCTGCTTATTAGCATGCTTAATGGCTTTACTCTGTATGATCATATTCTGTGTCCAAATACATCTAAATTAAGTCTCTGTAACTCAGAATATGTTTCGTATTCTGAAGTCAGGTCTTGATCATAAATAATTTGTTGATAGTTTGACACTTGCTTTATAATGACTAATAAAGAGCCAGTTTGTATGCTAATAATCAGCTAGTCAATGCTGAATAAATGCAGCCTAATATAAAGTGTCACCATACTTTGCTTCATGACTGAAATACATCTGTACTCGTCTAAAGATGTTTTCCTGTATTTATCATGAAACACTGAGTTTGGTTCCTGACATCTGGTCTCTGGAAAACACACAATCAGTGAGAAACTCCCTGTAAGCGTGTCCTTTCAGTTTCAGTTCATATAACCTGCTCAGCTGAAACTCTGCATCATCAGGGTGATCTTACTGTTAGTATTCTTTCCATGCCCTGTTCATAGCTATGCCCATTAACCTAATTAGTGTTATTATGGCTGTAATTTGAGTTCTCCACTTCAGAGCACACTGAACATGGTTTCACCTCAGGCATGGCAGAGGATGTTAAAGAGAGCCATTGAGCTTTTTTTCCCCTCTTCCTATTCATCCAAAATAAACAGAAACTATCTCTGACTGACCTCTGTAATAAGGAAAAGGGGTTTTCTGTTTTTAATTCATCTGCTTGTTTTAGTAAGAGTCGGACTTTGAAGCTAAACTGTAATGTAATAAACTTGAGTAGCACTTTTACTAACTGCATTACAGGTAAAAAAAACAAAACAATAATAAACAGTAAACTCTGGCTTTAATAAAACAAGCCAGAGGAGGAGGAAAATGTCAGAGAGGTATGACAAGTCTGAGACTGACAGACGACTGACGGCTCTGTTTGCTTTCACATGTCGTCCTGTGTTTTTATGGTCAGTGAGGCCCAGAGATGAACAGGATAGGAGAGGAGATGGAGATGCTCTGCAGACTGAAACACCCCACTCTCACTCTTCGTCTTAATGCGTTTCATCCCCTCCTCCAGGCAACACTCACTCCTAATGTGTGTGGTTATGGGAACACGATGCTCCGCTCTAATGACACTTTCACTTTAGCCTTTATATTGTGAGATGACAAGAACGCTGCGATGTTACACTACAGCTAAAGCATAAAGTTAATGAGTCAAATTTCACAACCATTTTAATGATTGACCAGTTAAGCTCCGTTTGTAGCTTCTAAAACGTGATGTATGTTATTACAAATTGAATACTTTTGTCTTTTTGGATGTTGATCAGACAAAACAAGCATTATGAAGATGTGACCACCTCTTGTGTCATGTAATGACCATTTTTCACGTTTTTTTTTTTTTTTTGCCATTTTATGGATTAAAAGGCTAAATAATTCATCATAAAGATCATTAATAGATTAACCCAGCAGCTCAACTGTGGACCACATTTCCTGCTCTGTATTTCCTGCACTGGTCCTATTAAGCAGTCGTAAACAGTGTACACTCCGTCTGTCAGGAGGTCGTCATCAAGTCAAATCAGTTTTTATATTCATCACAACAGACGTTATCTTGAGGCGCTGTACATATAGAGCAGGTCTAGACTGTACTCTTTATATTGTAATATTTACAGAGAGACAACAGTTCCCACCATGAGCAGCACTAGGCGACAGTGGAGAGGAAAAACTTCGTCTTAAGAAGCAGAAACCTCGAGCACAACCGGACTCAGGGTGGGCGGCCATCTGCCTAGACTGGTTGAGGTTGGGGGTGGGGGGGGACTGGGGGTAAGAAACAGATGATATGTTAGCTATAAAAATAATAATGACAGTTATAATAGTGATAATAGTAATAGTAATAAGACTACCAATAACAATTAAATGTAAGAACAGCCGTCGAGCAGGATCGTGGGAGCTGCAGGAGGCTTGATCAGACAAAAGCACAGAACTACAGAGAAAGAATGATGAAGAGAGAGGACTCTTCCTTTCCTTCCCATTTTAAAAGAACAACCAATTAAACATGTTGTTGTATTGGAGTATAATCGTGTCTTAGAGATGGAAAACTTCTCTCACCCTGTTTGCTTCACCTCTTCAAATGTACCAGTTTTGACAGCAGTGGATGTTAAGAAAAAAAGGCAGCTTAATGCTTCTCTAACCTTTACAACTCCTCAGACCTTCACGGCCGATGATGACGATGAGCGTTTCTGACAGCGTCACCTTTTTTCTGCGAAACCCCAATGATTCTGCTGTAACCTTTTACGACTTCTCAAACCGAGGCCAGTGGTAGAAATATCGAGTTGTTTTCTCACAGATGCATGCTGCCGCCTTTTTCCAACTCTGCCTGTTTATCCATTAGTCACCACCGCAGTGCTGAGGCCACTGCCAAGACTTCTCCTGGCTTCACAAGCTTCTATTTCAGCAGTTTGGTTTGTTTTGCTTTTAACTTTGAAATATGAAGCTGGTTTGGAAAATGTGCTTTTTGGAGTGGTGGTGGTGAAAAGAAAAACAAAGGGTCAGATGTGTTGAAGCTGGTGAAGGAGATGTTGTGTATCACTGAGGTCACGTGTTGCGTTCGCTGTCGTCCACCCTCCTGAGAACCTAATAGGGGTTTTATGACTGTGCTTTTGTCCGAGAAATTGGATTATGTGTAGCCTTTGGCCCGACTGTGCTTCCACCTGAACAGTGACAGGCAGCAGAGATGTAATTCACTCTGATTGCTCTCTCCCTCTCTTGTTTCTTATTAAATGAGTAGTAATGATGTATGATGTATATAATATGACTTATTACACTTGTCATCGGAGGTTTTCAAAAATAGAAACACAACTTTTGGCTTTTTCCAACTTTAATCTTCAGCTCATTTACAGAAGCGTTTCACTCAGTCTGACTGTTTAAGAAAGACAACACTCATTACCTCCTTCCTTCTTTCTTACTTCCTGTCTTCATTTAAGCCTCTTTACACAGAGATCCCACCATTTTGCCATTAAGAAGATCCCTCAGAGGGACACGATGGCCAAATGGTTACCACACAGTCAACATTTCCACCTTGAACAGGCTGTTGGTGCTTCATGGTTCACGTTTTTGTTCACCGCAACATTTTAAATGTAACCTATAAACTGTCTTTGCCTAATTATCACTTATTTTTGAAATAATTTGACATCTGCACTGTTTTTTGGTGATTTCAGAAACACATGCTAACAATGCTAAAAAACAAAAAAATTGTTCAGTATGTCTGTCATGAATCAAATCGTTGGTAAATTCAGTTGAGAACAAAGAACCAGATAAAATAGTCCTGCAAAATTAACCTGACCTGGTCACATAAATCCAAACTGTGAATTCATTTTAATTATAGAGCAGCTGCTCAGTGATACGATTTATGTTTTGCAGATTTGTGTTCATGAACCTCCCTCTTCGTGTTTCACATGTTGTTTTATTTATACGCCAAAGAAATTTTTATAATGCCTGCTCTTTATATTTCTCACATGTTTTCTCCCTCCTCCTCCACAGACCTACATCGGCTCCATCCTGGCGGCGGTGAACCCCTACCAGCCGCTCCCCGGCCTGTACGACCGGCCGGCTGTGGAGCTCTACAGCCGACACCACCTTGGTGAAATCACCCCGCACATCTTCGCCATCGCCAACGAGTGTTACCGCTCGCTGTGGAAGAGGCACCAGAACCAGTGTGTCCTGATCAGGTACGTGATCTCTGCGGGGGAGCTGACAGACACAGAAACCTGATTAGTCGCTGCTGAAGTTTCTTCATCATCTTCACAGTTTCCTGACTTTTGCTGACTTGTCTGAGTTAGCAAACGCCTGGTCAGGATATCCACATCCTCCTTGTCAGAGGTTGTGTGTAGCCCTCTAATTGGCCGTTTGAATAAACCGTTGTGGTCCTCAGCTCGTCCAGTCACTCTCCTCTCACTGCGTCAAACACTTTGATCGAGTTTCAAGTCCCCTGAGCAGTTTGGCTGCAGTTCTGAGGATCTGAGTGCTACATGCCACAACACACGCTGTTACTATCTCCATCCTCTGTCCACTGCTTTCCTTCCTCACATCCTTCCTCTTTGATTTTAGCTGGACGACTTTCACATCCGCCACCGCTCCATTGTTTTATCCGACACACGGAGACGTTCGTTCTCTTCCCCCTGACTCAAAAAAAAAGAAGTTATTTTTACATTTAAGAAAAGATAATATTTGGCTCCTGATTTAGCAGCGAGCGGATACAGGAGACATCTTTGTGTTTGACTCTGTGGGAACTGCTGTGTTTGTGGTCATCGAGGTATCCTGAATACGCTGGCTGGTGGACGTCAGTCGTTCCTGTGGGGATGTGCAGTGCAGTTGTTCTGGCAGCAACAAAACCACAGAGCAAAGAGAATTATGTAAGAACACAGCAGATATATGATGCACTTAACTGAATCAGTCATGTGCAGCTGACACAATCCAGAGCATCAGATCACAAAGCTTGACTGAAAAGTAGTGCTGTGTAGGGAAACTTGAAGTGTCACAGGTCAGTCAGGAGGGTAAACGTTGGTGTTTTCTGTGTTAGAAGGATTCAAGCTCAGATTTTTCAGCAAACGTGAAGAAGATTTAAGGTAGAGTAAGGTAAGAGAGGTGCAGTGGGTGGTGGTGAGTCTCAGCTCGCTGCTTCAGGAACAAGTGTTGCAGTTTTCTGAAAATTATCTGGCATTAGTTTACAGCCCTGTTTGGCCCTGTTTTATTGGCATTGTGGGTAATGAGACACACATGTTCCTTTTTAAACGTAAGCCGGTTTGAGCTTGTGAAGAGAGCAGAAAGTGAACAGTGGCTTTTCTTTAATTGTTACTGACGAATGAACAACATAACAGGAGAAATCCTTCGTTTGCTTCATCATCATCATTGTCGGCCCCATCCACAGGACACAGGCCCTGCTCATACCTGGCTTTAATGTGCATCAGGTACAGGTGTGAATGCACACAGGACATATTGAGAACATTTCAAAATTTTAAAAAGCTTATAGAAATATATTGTAGGTGTCTCAAACATCTTGGGTGGAACATGCCAAGGAACAGACCCAGTCTGTACTGTTAATTTCTTCTTCTAATTTCTAGGCAGACGCAGGAGTACGTCGCTTTAAATGCTGATAAATATGAACAGAGGTTTCAGTACATGTAAACACATGATTGCTCTCTGTAACCTGCTTTAGTGTGATCATGTCAGTGTCTCCCACAGCTGTGGAAATATAGACAGCCCAGCAGCTTTGTGTTCAGCCTCACCTCACATGTTCCCTCGGTCGTCTCCTGGTCTGAGTCGCCTTCGTTCCTTCTGTTCAGACCACAGAGAGTCTTTTGTCTGGCAGGATGTTGGTCAGTGGGAAGAAAATTCACCGCAGCGCGCACAGCGAGGCGTAAACACAAACATGTCATATTGTCATTGGAGAAGGCCCTGAGCTGCACAGTGCTGCCGTTCTCCTCTCAGAGATGTATCACTGCTGTGGATGTGCTTTGTGTTTATCCTGATCCCACTGAGTACTTGGTACTTTTCCTGCTGCAACAAGCACATTTCCCTCGAGGGTTCAGACATCTCACTTCTTCTTGCTTTTCAGAAAAGATGATTTTTATATTTACCTCTTGTATTTTTCAAACCATGCCACAGAATCTTCAACCCGTTGTGGGGGCCTGGAGGTTATGAAAACACTTAATTTACCACAGAATCTGTGACTTCTGCAGAGTTTTTCCATGACAGCAGCAGCAGCAGCAGCACATGAAGCCGTGCAGGCCAGAGAGGACAAACCACAGACCACAGTCGTGACCTTTAGCTGTTGTCTCGGCTAAAACACAACCTGATGGTTTACTGTCTGTTAAAATAGAGTAAATGACACACTGAGCCTCCCAAGACACACACTGCAAGGCCTGATTATCCTCCTCGAAATCTGATTACTTGTATCTTCCAGGATATTTCGAGTTTGAACGTTGCATCTTTTCACATTGTGAAAGTCAAAACAGGATGGGTTGAGTTGGGTTAAATTAGTACAGTTTATTCTGAAAAGTTGCTTCTGTTTATATATTTTGTTTTACGACAGATGCAGATATTTCTCGAGCAAGGCACTAAGCTCCTGCTGCACCAGAAGGGCTGCAGCTGAGAGAGTGTGAAGTAGGACGAGTTTTGTGTTGGATGTGTGAGGGAGTGAATGTCTCATTGGTTACCTCCTCACCTCTCCGAGTGCTGGAGCTCCCTCCGGTCTGCTGCTGTGGCTGATGGATGTGAGAGGCTGTGAATAATTGCCAGGCGGAGCAGAGACAATCAGAGGTTGTTTTCCAGTGTTTTTCCTGAGGGCTCCTGTCCGGCTGTGTGGGCCGGCTGCTCAGGATTTACTGATGCTCTCTGGTGCACTGTTACTGAGTAACAACAGCCTCCTCCCCGTGACCAGACAAAATAATAATATCTTATTATCATGATATATGATACCGTTTATCGAAATTCCACTTTATGGATTATTTCTACCACAGAAGAACTTCCTCTCCCTGCTGACTTTAGTTTGATTCTTTAGAGTCACACAGATTTCTTTTAAAAGATTCTTTAAAACTGACTCACACATGGAGTTTATACCTGTGTGCAGATTCGTTCTCTGTCAGAAAACCACAATGAACAAGGTTCTCTTACAACAATAATAGCTTGACGTGAGAAAGTGAAGAGGAATGTGCGACAGTCGTGTGTCAGAGTTCCTCTAGGAAAGTACAAAAAACAATAAAAAGCAGAGTTTATGTTTGTAAATGTTATTACAATTATTTTTGCTGATGTTAAATCCCTTTTGTAACCAGATTTTTTACTTAACCATTAAGAAAAAATCTTGTATTTACTCCTTTTTATTAAATATAATCAGAAGTAATGAACCCCTTGGTACTTTACTTTTCACCTGAATGTTTATTTTTGAGCTTTTGAACTTGGGATAAAATAATCTCAACTCAAAGGTGCGCTGACTTGTTTTTCTTCTGAGCTTCCAGCCACCTTGATGATGTGTCATCAGGCAACCAGAGTGTGGAAAAGCCTGGTCAGTGGCTCTTTGAGTTGAGATTAAAATAGATTTTATGTATTTCTGTCAGTTCCTCCGATCTGCTCTGACTGACCAGGGTCAGTTTTTGGAAATGAGGTGAAAACGTGTGTTTTCAGTGTGAATGTCTATCTCAGTGGTAAAACAGAAGCAGAAATGAGTTGAGACGAAGAGAGAAAAGTGGAGTTAACGTGTTTAAATGATGCCTGTGTTTGAAACCGGATCAGTGTGTTGTCACTGACACAGTTCTCCACGATGCAGCGAACGACAAACTTTGAGTTTCGAGCTCATAAAGTTTGAGTTTGATACCCTGAAGTTAGACTGTGGGTGGAGGATCGTTTTAACAGAGTCCTACCCAGCTGCCGCAGTACGTGGCCTGGTTCACAATCAACTCTGACACACACACACACACACACACACCGACGTTTCATTCCGTTGGTCCCTCGAAAACACCAAAGCCATTTTGGCTCAGACCCTCATAAAACATGTAACATGCCAGTACCCCCACCCATACACAGAAAGGATCATTTCATGGTGTGTGTCTGTGTTTGTGTGTTTGTGTGTATGTGTGTGTGAGGAAGAGGAGCTATAAATTGCAAGCTGGCACTTTCAGGCGAAGCAGGAAGCTTTCTTGTCGGATTTAGGGATTGTGGGTAATCAGATCCAGGCAGAGGGAGGCGAATGAAACTGGAGCTGGTGTGGAAGAGGAGGAGGAGGAGGAGGAAGAAACCAGCTTTAACACAAGGCATCTGCTCATTAATGCTCATGAATGCCAGTTTGCGTTTTCACTGATGCAGATACCTGCCTGCAAGAACTTATTCTGAACCACCAACGAAGAAACTCCTGGAAAACCTCCAAACCCACAGCAAAAGGCAGCATGGCAGCTTCTCCTCTGGATAATAAAGTAATAAACGGGAGATTCAGACGTCTCATTAGCATGTTTTCACTGCCTGATGGCCTCTGTTTGGTCTGGATCTGTTCCTCCTGGTTTGGCTCGAATGAAGGAATGAATGTCTACACAGAGCCCTGACCTCAGACCCATCCAGCACCTTTGGGATGAACCAGACCTGATCAACCAACATCAGTGTTGGACCTCATTGATGGTCTTGAGTCTTAATGAGAGCAAACCCCTGCAGCAGGTTCAACATCTGGACTGTAGCGTATTAAATATCCATCACATCGTTGGCTTGTTCAGAAGACACACTAAATCAAACGTCTTGCGTCTAAACCCTCTTATTGACCAAGATCATCTTCTAGCTGTGCTGGTGAACATACACCGATCAGACCAAAGGTTCCTCAGCAGAACGTTGTGTTATAACAAGATGATCAGTGTTATTCAGTTCATCCACCAGTGGTCATAATGTTATGGCTGATCAGTGTAGTTTGCATCTTACTTGTCTTTTTCAGGGTTTATTCCCTAAGCTTGTCCAAGGTTTTAAAGGAAACCTCTGATCCTAGTTGTCCAAACTCTGTTGAAATACATCAGTTAATATCTCTTGAGTCTTGAAACCAGAGTTCTCGAATGTTAAATTCTGCTGCATAAAAACTTTGACAGAATAATCTCACCTTAAGCTTCAGAGATTTTAGAGCTGATATTGTTTTGACTCTCTGACTTTGTGTCCAGAACAGCCCAGATTTGATTAAATCCCAAAGCTATGAAGGTGTTATCCTGCACAACCCACAGCCCCCGACCCAGCAGTCCGTCCCCGACCTCCTGACCCCAGAGGTGGGTGTGAGGTCAAACTCAAGACTCTCCAGTCCTGTTAATTACTCAGGCATCTGGTGTAACAAAAGCCCCATAGCAGAGCCCCGCAGAAACATACCTGAGAGGTTTTCTTTTGGGATTTGTCAGGATTTATCTGCGTCGTCTGGACTCTGATCAGTCAGATTGATAATCTGAGCTGTGAGCAAAGGAAGGAATGGATTGCAGCCAATAAGGAGAGCATGATGGGAGGGAAGTGAATGTTGGTTTGAGGTGTAACATGAGATGAACAGTTATTTAAAGCTAAACTTTACTTGGTTTGTGACCAACATCAGTGTCTGTTGTTGTGGGTTTTATTGCCTCGCATAAATTAGAGCTGGTCTGGTTTGTGTTACAGACATTCAGAGTCAGTGAGGATGAGTCTTTTTCTCAGGAGGAACAGGTCACATTGAATTCTTGTGGTTTGTTGGACTGAATAAACATTTTTTGAGCTGTCACAGTTGTTTTAGTGCTTCACAGAGAGTTGATATACATTGACATGAGCTGACATCTAAACAAGGAAACAGGACAGTGGAGGGAAGGACTTCAAATACGAGGGCAAAAAATCGAAAGTTTTGTTTAAGGTTGTCCAGCAGACCTCATGTTCAGTCGCCACAGAAACAGAGGTTACTGATATTAGTTAATTAACAACTATGAAAGTTTATTTTTGTGAGTAAAGACTCACAATAACCTGTACATCTGTGTCACTGACATCCAGACTTTTTACCATTTTCCTTTTTGAGAACACGAATGTTTGAAGTGACATCTTTAAAATCAGAAAAGTGAGGATTTTAATTTTTGATGTTTGACTAGTTGATTTGTTAAGTTCGAATATTTCTTGCACTGTAGTACAGCTCCAGCAGAGTAACCAGGCAGACTTTAGATGTCTTCACCTTCTTTGAATTTCTAAACAAACAGGTTCACTTCACTTCTTTCCAGTGAAAGACGTCTAAAGAAGACTCAAAACCAGATTAGCTGCCGTGTGTCGACTGATTTCTTTCACTCTTTCATTGCGTCTCACTTGTCGTCTCGGGTTCTCCTCCCTGCTCGCTGGTTCTTTCTTTCTCTAACAGCATCTGCAGCTCTGCTCCTCGGTACAAAAGGCCTGGGTGAGGTCCAGAGTTTGTCGCTCGGCTGAAGAGTCCCTCCTTCCTGCCTGTGGGGGGTTTTACCTTGGGTGGCAACAGCATGTGGAGGGCCAGGGATTAGTACAAAGGCAGGGCGCTGTTTAGCTGTGTGTGTGTGTGTGTGTGTGTGTGTGTGTGTGTGTGTGTGTGTGTGTGTGTGTGTGTGTGTGTGTGTGTCCTAGTTTGGGTAAGTTGGCATGCTGCCAGAGGTCTTTTAAATGAGTTACATTTAACAGGCCCTTTGAGATATGGCTGTCACTGTAGTCGTTACACACACCGAGCCTTTTAAAATAAGATCCAATCCCCTGAAGAAAGTTTGACCCGCTGCTGGACTGAGATCTGGAGCTGAGTCTGAATTTACTGTTTCTCTTTAGCTGTAATGAACAGCCCCGAACCTGAAAGCTCTCCTTTCTCACTGCCTAACAATGTGCTGGTAGCTGATTGTCAGCCGTGATGACGGGAGTTATTTCAGTGCTGGCTCCTGAACAAGCACAGTACAGCTGCATGAAGTGATTATCATCAGTAATAAATAACAATAAACTTTATTTATACTGCACATTTCAAAATAAAGTGCTTTATGTGGCTGAGCCAGGATTAAAACGTTTCAGATCTGACAATTAAAAATAATAAAATAAGATAATAAACAGCAGCAGGACCATTAACAGCTCACGGCCGTCTCTGACTTCATTTTCCCGTCTCAACCTCCGTCCGTCCTGTCATAACATCTGTCCACATGTGCTGCGTGGTCATGTCTCCGGCTGAGAGTTTACATGATCTCCTGTCCTGGTTTCTGTTCATCAGGAATGTGCCACTGACATGAAGAATATGAGCGGTCATGCTATACACGGCATTCAAGTCCAGCTTTATTTATAAAACACAGCTAAAGCAGACGGTGTTTTCCAAAGTCCTGTCGAAAAGACAAATGACAAGGAGAAATCATTTGTCCCTGAAACAAAGTTATGCTTTTGAAGCTTCTTCAGCTGGATGCTTGTAGCTTTGGAGTCTTTTTTTGTCACAGATGCAGTTTATATAAAGTTTTCAACACCAGTCACATGGAAATACATCATTACTATCAATAACTTCCAACCAAACGTACTGGTAGGATTTCAAAATGAGCCTTAAAACCCTTCAGGCTTCAGACTTTCTGTGCATTCTTTCATGTGTGTTAAACACCAGTCAAACATAAACTTAGCTACAACTCTGACTTCCCAGTTTGTCAGCTTAAAGTGTAAAGCTGCAAGAAATACATGAGTAAAGATACAGGAGGCAGTAAAAACGTACAAATCTTTATGCGACTAATGATCCAGATTTTGATCAAGACTTTCTGTCAACTGGGAAGGTAACAAAGAACATTTCTGCTTTATTAGATTAGTTTCCAGTGGTGAGAGTGGAGAAAACAGTGTGGATGTTTTCCACAGTGTCATGACTGTGTGGTATGAACCTCCGTCCTCTGAACCTCCAGAACGCGTCAGGAGGAGGACGTGTTGTAATTCAGTCCATCCACACTGGAGTTCCTTCAGTCTGCGGTCAGTTCATGTCACATGCTTTCTTTGCTTCATCTGCTGCTGTGATTCAACATGTTTGGACAGATATAAGTTGGAAGCTTTCTATGGAGATTAACAGGAATAAACTGGAAATTCACTAAATCACAGGTTAGCCTGTATCAGGGAATTTAGATGTAGTTTGGAAAGAAAAACATCTTGCAGCATAAACGACCAGATTCAATGTAAATTTAGTTGAATTACTGCTGCATCTGAGCCCATAGATGACATCCAGTCACTCAGTCTGGATACAATTTGTATAAATTACCCCAAATTTCTCATTTTTAATTCACTATTTCCAAACTTCCCCATCTTAACTTCCCATGGAAAGTTTCTGGAATGTTTCTGGCCCTTTACAGCTCCAGATCTAAGAGATTACTTCACAGTCTTAGACGATGATGACGATCTGATGATTTATTGGCACATTTTTTTCTTGATTAATTGATTATTATATTAATTATTCAGTCATTAAAATGTCAGAAAACAGTGAATAATTCTTCTCAGAACCTGAGTTGATGTATTCATGTTTGTATAGACAGTGTGTACAAACCTTCATTATTCATGATTTAAACTCCAGTATTTTGATTGTGTTGGTGCAGTTTGAAACTTTAATGGACTGTCAGCTGAAAAACTTCATCTTTCCAAACTCAGTCCGTGTTACCACATGTATGTTAATATCATTTCAGCTCAGCAGCGTCTGCAGACAGGTTCTGTTCTGTAAAAATGTCTCATCTCTGTACCTTGGTGAATATTTCTCCTCAGGATGTTTTTGCCGTTCACCTCTCAGACATCAGCTGACACTCTGACATGACTCCCTGTCTCAGCTGTCGGCTGCTGAGGCTGTGGCTCACTGCGCTTCTTTTGTCTTTAAGTCTTTTTTTTTATTGCAAGCAAACTGCACATAAACACATCGCTTCATGTACAAACAGGAAAAACTGACTGAATGTTCTTCAAGCTTTTCAAACGGTTTCAGCTCAGTGTGATCAGTCTTCAGGGAGCCACCCAGCTATTATCCAAATGAAGCTGAATCACACCTACGCTCATAAAATGTTTACAGACGTGAAAGCAACACTGAAAATAACTAACATTTAAGATGCCGTATACAGGACTGGAGAGAAGAATGTCTGTGACCAGTGATTAAAAACATACTGTGGAGTTTTACAGGTTTATCCTCAGGTCAGCTGCTGCAGGTGTGCTCTTGAAGCGTCTTGTTGGTGTTGCTGATCTGACTCCTCAGTGTCTGTGCAGAGAGCTTCCAGGTTGATAATTAACGTGGCTGGCCTGAACCTCACACTGTGTGACTGTGGGTTTCCAGGTTCATGTTAAATGTCACTGAGAGGTGTGTGAGAGGTTTCCTCAGACGTCACGTTGTGTTCATGAGTAGAGACTGTGGTTTGTTTCTACAGTGGAAAACTATAATGTAACAGCAGCTGAGGGGAGATTTTTAGACGTATGTTATTTTAGTGAAGAGATTTCTTGGTTGGTGTTGCGTTTAATGACCCTCAGGCAGTGTGACAGTTGTTAAAATGTTCTTTTTTCCACTAAAAACATGATGTATTTTTACTTTATACTTTATAATCAATAACAAACTTTCAGAGTTAAATTCCTTCAGTTTGTTTTAACCACATGAAAGAAGGCACACTGACCTTAAATTAATGAAATGAGCAGCAGCTTGATAAAGTATTTGATCAACAGAAAACCAACAGCTTTGACAGCTCATTAGTCATTTTACCAGGTTTGCTGTTTTCCTTTGTTTTATATTATTTGAACTGATTAAACTGTGATGATCATTGTTTATTCTTTCCTGACATTTTAAAGACAGAATGACTAATTAATTTTTGAATTTCTTGCTTATTATATCAGCTACAGTTTAACAATTGTGCTTAAGATATAGTGAAATTATCACAGCTTAACTGTTTAATTATTGATTGAACCCTTGATCAGGTTCATTTATTTTTTCTGTGTTTTCATGTAGAGGTAAATCAGTAGCTCTTTGGGGTGAAATGTGCTGCAGTTAGGTTCCTTTAATATGGATCTAAATTGAAAATCTTTCCTGTCCTGCAGACAGAAAACACTCGAGATGGAGAGAAAGTTCATAAAGCATCATAACTCAACCTGTTTTAATCTAAGAGACAAGAGAAAAACACTCCACAGTTAAACAAAGTTGTTGGAGACACTGGGATCAGAAATATTCCTGAAAGGAAAGATGGCTGCTCTTCCAGTCAGGCTGCAGTGGGATGAGATGACGTTGGACACCAGTGATTACACATCAGGCTGATGAGGCTTGTCAGGAGGTTTGACTTGCAAAATCCTACTCATCACCGCAGTGAATGGAGAGTAGCTGTTTTAAATGTCAGCTGGAGTCTAGTGGAGAGTTTACAGTGCATGAAGCCAAAACCCTGAGTGATCCTGTCACTGTCGGTAGGATGAAGTGTCACAGTGTTACTGCACAGAGCTGCAGCCGGCTTCTCCACTGAGGTTATCTTTCATTAAGAAAGAAATCATCAGTTTTCTGGTCACAGAGAGGCAGCGACACAAGCTGTAAACACTAAATTTATATTTTCGTCCAATTTTTATATTTTCATGGACCATAAAACCAAAAGAATGAGCTAAAAGGTGCTAAAACACCCTGTGGATCTGAGGATGATAATCCTCTGTGGGTATAAAGATATTTGTTGGTGCAGCTTTGAACTTTGTGTCCAGAAAATGTCCAAATGTGCTGAATGTTTTAGACATAAAACACACAGTTCTGTGTTAACTACAGACCAGAATATTTGACTGACCAGTCAGTAATCTCTCCATCTTTCTCTGTACATGTTCTGTGTGAGTAAATCCTGATGTGATCTGTGTTTATTGTTCCCACAGTTATCAGATCCCTTCATCCTGTCACGTGTCTCCCCCTGTGAAGAGCTTTCATTTTGCTCCTTTGGTTCTGGAAATGAAGATGATCAATATATTATCAACATATGATCAGTTTCATTTAATGGGTTTCATCCATAAACAAGAATCAGTAAATGACCAGGAACACAGGCAATAGGCAGTGTTCAGTGCGCCATCTAGTGGTTGGAATATTTCCCATGATGCTGTTGGCTGCATGTTTAAAAGTCACCCATTCAGTGCTTCTGCTGCCTCTGTTACTGCTGTTATTACTTCAAATTTTAGATGAAATTTACTCTTTATTACACTTGCAGTGAAGTTACTTTCCTCCAGTGCCTTGCTCAGAGGCTCTTTAGCGGGTCGGTCTCACCATCTGTGTGTTTTTCTGCCCTCAGTGGAGAAAGTGGAGCAGGGAAAACAGAGAGCACCAAGTTAATCCTGAAGTTCCTGTCGGCGATGAGCCAGCACTCCCTGGAGGTATCGTCCCGAGACAGGACGTCGCATGTGGAGGAGGCGCTGCTGGAGAGCAGGTCACTATTATTATTATTCATGGTTAATTGTTTTAGATGCTAACAGCATAGATGCTAACCTGGTTGATGATCCTGTTCTTCAGTCCCATCATGGAGGCCTTTGGAAACGCCAAGACCGTCTACAACAACAACTCCAGCCGCTTTGGGAAGTTTGTCCAGCTGCATTTCAGCCAGAAGGGCAACATCCAGGGAGGCAGGATCGTCGACTGTATCCTTTAAAACCGACTCAGTGCTAAGTGGCTTCCGCTTCCTGTCGCTGCATCTTTCCTGCCTGCCAGGCTTAATACACAGGAAGGAAGTGATGGAAACGGTTGGCAAAGCTGCTTTTAAGAGTAAAGACACAGCGAGCAGAGAGAAACCTGTGAGGATAACAGATGGTCAGGGACAGCAGTCAGTGCAGAGAGAAAATAACAAATAAAACATGAATTATTCCTGCATTATTTTGCTTCTAATTTATAATTATTAACAAACAGCCGGGGACAAATGTGACAGCCAGACGTAAACTGCGTTTTCCTGATTTGTTTAAGCATTTTTTTGATGGTATCTGAGCTACTAAATGTAACACAGCTGCAGTATTTGTTGTTTTTTAGTTGGTTTTAAGAACATTTGTTGGGTTGTTCTGTTAATCCAGAATCATTTGTAGAGTCTTGCTGTCCTCAGTCACAGTTTTGTGCCTTGACAGACACTTTTCTGATGTCAGACCTCTTAGAAAAGGTGAGTGTCCTTCCTCTTATCAAACCTGCAATTACATTAAAGTCCTTTTAATTGCTCCTCAAAGTGTTATTGTTGATGTATAATGAGCGATCGTCCCTCTCTCTCTACAGAACCGTGTGGTCAGGCAGAACCCAGGGGAAAGAAACTACCACATTTTCTACGCCTTATTAGCAGGAACCAACAACCAGCAGAAAGGTGAACAGATTTTCTTCACAATTTGAAGATAAAAGTAGTAATATAAATAGTAATAAGCTTCTGAGGAGATATGGTAATCATTGCAGGAGGAGCAGAAAAGTAGCTTGATAAGAAGCAACTTGCTGTCATGTTCTTGATGTGACAATGTGTATTTTTGTGTGTCTGCAGAGGCGTGTGGGTTGACCCAACCTGAGAACTACCACTACCTGAGACAGTCCAATTGCCTCGCCGACAAGACAATCAACGACAAAGGCACTTTTCAGGATGTTCTGGTGCGCAGGACACAGCTGGCTTCACCACCAACACCTTACCTCCACATGCACTCATGCACTCATATTTCACATTCGCTAAACTACCAATTTTTTCAAGACGTGTCTGTTTGATTAAACGCCTATAACAGCTTCGTACGACCAAAGATATTCAGTTTAAATCGTGGCCTGAAAAGCAGGCGACTGCCTCAGTTTAGTTTTCCCCTCAGACCCTGCAGGAGTTTAAAGAGCAACCTGCAGGTTTTTAGAAATTTGTTCTTAACGTTGTCTGATAGTTTTGTTATGTGATGGTAAACTCTATAATGTGGACACAGCATTAGCCATCGTTAGCTGTCGTTAGCTAACGCCATTCACCTCTGGTTTGTCAGTTTTAGATGCAGAAGGAAGATGGCTCCAGAAGTCACTGTAGTGCAAATATAAGTCAACAACAAACAAACAACAAATTTGTTTTTAGTTGCTCTTTAATCTGACACTGATACTGAACTGATATTCACAATCCAGAATCAGTGGTTTGCTGTTGCTCCTTGATAAATAATTATCAAAACTGTCACAGATTATTATTTTAGAGCTAACCAGTTCAATCAATCAATCATGGGAAAGAATTTAAATAACATTTTAAATCTTGTACGTCTTGGATTTAAAATGTATTGGACCACACTGACCACTACCAGCTTTTTCCAGACCTTAATCCGTCTTCATCAGAGGCTGAAGTTTTCTTCTTTTGTCAGTTTCTGTTATCATCACTATTAACATTTGTCCAGTTGTTCAGTTTGAAATATGTATGAGACTCATTCATTCATTTATTCATGACCATAAATCAGATGAAGAAACTCTGGACATTCGATCCTGGTGAGACTGAAGGAGTTTCTGCTGCCAAACCCAAACCAGCAGACACGTAATGTTGAGTTGGTCCAAACCTCCAGAATAAAAGCCCAAAAGACTCATCAGCTGCTCATGATCAATTCTGACTAACAGCAGCTTTCAGAGGCATTTTCAGTTGAGACCCAAAAGAAACAAAATCAGCTCCTCTGAGGAATTCGACGTGAGCCTCCTCCCTGCAGAGAAAACACGAAGCCCTGACCTGAGGTTTTTCATCAGCCTCCTCTTTCTGTGTGTTTGTGGTTTCCCAGAATGCCATGCGAACGATGCAGTTCACAGAGGAGAACATCGGGGACATCCTGCGCCTCCTGGCTGGTGTCCTCCATGCGGGGAACATCGAGTTCATGACAGCCGGAGGAGCACAGATCTCCTCCAAATCAGGTCTGAGAGCTTCATCTCACCGTCCACACCTTTGTCTCTCTACACCTCTTTGTCTTTCACTCACTGTCACTATTTTCTAACTTCTTTGTTTTCCTGCCAGAATGAGAGATGTCAAATTAGTCTTTTTAATTTTACATTAACCTGACAGTGACCTCTAGTGGTCGTTTGAAGTATGACCAGTGTGTGTCAGGAACAAAGGTGGAGGTATCACAACTTCCTGTCCCCGAACCTTCAGTCAAACAGTTTTCGTGCCTACGTCGAAACAAATCTGAATCATAGAGCGGGAAGAACCTGGCAACAAGTCCAAATCAATTGTGGAGCTTTTATTTGTTACGGTTTTTGAAGCTACGGACAAACAAGCAAACAAAAAGTGCTGTTTTCCGAACACAGTGACTAATGACCTGCAGTATCTTGTATCTGCAGCACGTTTGAAGACAAACCTTTCAAAGTAAAACATCCACAGTTTGGATGTTAGTACTGTAATTTCTGCAGCACACACAGGTTGTAGCATCAGTTATTGATCATTGGAGAGGTGATCACCAGTTTACCTCCTCCTGTCGGAGCAAGATGAACGAGAAAACAGGAGCACAGAGCAGGACATTCCTGCCAGAAACGAGCTTTATAATTGTCCACAAAGTTAGAAATTTATTCACTGAGTTTTAAAATGAGGATCCCTGTGTTTGCAGCTCTCAGCCGGACGTCCGACCTCTTGGGGCTGAACTCGGACCAGCTGGCCGAGGTGTTGACCCACCGGTCCATGATCCTCAGGGGTGAGGAGATCTCCACACCGCTGACTGTAGAACAGGTCTGTGATCTCCAGGCTCCACACAGCTATAAACTACAGTAGTTACACATCAATATGCAGCTGAGTCTTTTTAATCTGTATCAGTGAGGTATTGGATGGTTGTTTGTTTAGAATCGAACAAACCTTTACACCACTGATTTACAGAAAGTATGTAGATTGTTTTTGAGCCCTGCACCAACATTATCTCCTCCTGCTTCTGCACAGGCGGTGGACTCCAGAGACTCCATGGCCATGGCACTTTATTCTCAGTGTTTCAACTGGATCATCCGAAAGCTGAACAACAGAATCAGGGGCAAAGAGGACTTCAGATCCATCAGCATCCTGGACATCTTTGGATTTGAGAACTTTGAGGTGTGTTTGAACTTTAAATGCCATCATAACTGTGTATAAACTAAAAAAAACAATTACATAATTGAGGTGAAAATAAAAAACTCCGGTGCTGTTTAGCTGTTTCTGTGTCTCTAAATGTAAGTACCTCTCAGGGATAAATAAAGTTTATTAAATTTAACTGAATTGAATTAAATTCCAGTCTCTCACACGAGCACATTCAATTAAACTCTGCAGTATGACCTTAAATTTCTCCTCTACTCAGTGTTTTAATCATATTTTAATTGTTAATCAAGAAACAAGTAAACACACCTCAGGGATTCCTTGTTTTTCAGCTCATTAACTCTCTGTCTGTGTTTTCTGTGTCTAATATCTGCCTCATTTTGTTCCCCACAGGTCAACCGCTTTGAGCAGTTCAACATCAACTATGCAAATGAGAAGCTTCAGGAATATTTTAACAAGCACATTTTCTCCCTGGAGCAACTTGAATACAACAAGTAGGTGGAGGTTGTTTGCTCCTGATGGATCGTTTTGTTTTTCACTCTAAAGCTCTGTGAGTTATCTGACCTGACTCGTTCCCATTAACTCAACCAGATTGTTGTTCTCTTCTAACTCGAAGCACTGAAAGTCTTGTAACTTAAAGTATTTAGAAGCTGATAAAGTAAATGTCAGCATTTCATGAGAAAGTAAAAGGACAACTCTGGTATTTTTAAACTGAGGCTTTATGTTCCCATGCTGCGTAATCCAATCCAATTGTCCACGTTAAAGTTTGTCCATAAAGTTCTTGTTTGGATGGGATTATTAAATTATTAAAGAGTCAGATCCTTTTAGTTTAACCAGAAACATCACTATTTATCACTACCAGACTTTACCGAGCAGAACACAGGAGCTGCCTCCATCTGTTAGTTTGTTTGTCTTACTGTGTGACTTTCAGTGGTGGAAGAATTAATCAGATACTTTACATGAGTAAAAGTACCACACAGTAACACAATCAAACAACATACTTTTTGTCCTTGTTAATCATTATATCAAATCCAAACACACGAGAAAACGTTCAGAAATACTGGAGTCATCCTTTAACATTCCTGCTGTAGTTCTAAAAGGTTTTTGCCATTCTTCTGAAACACTTTAATCCCTTCTGTGGATTTGAATGAGTTTTGACAGAGCATGTTCCACCAAACTTGAGAGAACATGTTGGACGTGACATGAGGAGGCCGTCGAACTCTCAGTCATCACAAATATTTAGTTTCATAGGAAGAGGAAAGAGCGAGATTTCAGCCTTTAACAAGAGAACACATGAGGACGCAGGGTTAGACTATGGAAAATGTATTTTTCACTCAGCTCAGTCACAGTGGAGATTCAGCGCTCTGCAGACTGTCGCCTGCCAAGTATTGTGATTTCACATACACAAAACATCATTTCACATCCGCCCTGTTTTATCCCAGAGCAGTGTTCAGTTTGACCAAATCGTTCCCTGATGTTTCTCATTATTTAACAAACACAGCTGATGATGTTGTTAGCTTGAAGGCCAGTCAGCACAAACCCTCCTCAGCGCCAAGTCATTTTCTAATTTGTACATTTAAATCCTCAGAAACTTCTTACGTCTGTTTGTGTTTGTCCTCTGGCTTTGTTTTTTTGGATGAGGTGGCACAAGACTGATTGTAAGACTTCCCTATCTGCACACCAGCTCAGACTTTTCCCCCAAAAATTAAACTGCTAATCATGGAAATCACAAATCTGGATCACAACCAAGATGTAAACACATGATCGATGTACCACAGGCTCCAAACAATCCATTATCCTTCATTTGAAAAGTCTCAATAACACGTCTTTACATGCTGCTCATTTCTTCAGATGGTCTCTGACCCCTGTTGTTTTGTTTGGCTGCTTCCTGCAGGGAGGGCCTGGTCTGGGTCGACATCAACTGGATGGACAATGGAGAGTGTCTGGACCTGATCGAGAAGGTACGTGGCTGAGAGAAAATTCAGGACTGAAAAGAGCAAAAGCAGATGTGAAGATGACGGCGATGAGGTTCAGAACAACCGAGATGACAATGATATCAATCACGATGATGCCGATGACGATGATCTCCCTCTGTTTCCATAGAAACTGGGTCTCTTGGCACTGATGAACGAGGAGAGTCACTTCCCCAAAGCTACAGACGACACGTTACTGGAGAAGCTCCACAGCCAGCACTCAGTACGTCTCCGATAGATATTTTTCTAATGACGGAGGTTCAGTTTTTCTCCCTCAGGCTGAAGCTAAAGTCTCTGTTAGCCACCGATTTATCAACTCTCTGAATTCATATCAGCCACAGCAGCTCAGCATGAACATGATCAGAAATGAATGAAATCATATAAACCTCACTCTTATTTGAACAGAGTAAGGTCCATTCTTGTTATTTAAGTCCATCAGCTCCACTGAAGCGGACGTTATTTCAGCTCAGGCTGTAGCTCGGCTTCTGAGGATGAACAAAAATGAAAATAATGTTCATTAGCAATGTAATTAAACTCTTGCATTTATTGGTTGTTGGGGTCATTTTTGAGATGAATGTTATGTAAAAATGTGTAAAAATGATCCAGGTACAAGACTCTGCTGTCTAAACGTGGCTGGGTATTAGCAGGTCGAACCTTTATAATGTTACACATCATCTTACATTACATGCAATAATAAAAGTAGTCACTGCAGATACATATTTAAAGTTGTCGTAGCATCTGTTGCTAATGGATCCCAGGCCTGCAGAGTTCTTGGCTTCTGACTCTGCAGAGAGCAGCTTGACTTTATTTAAACACTGATGTCACTGCAAGTAGTAAAGAAGTAGAAAACTTTTAATTTGGATGAATATGACCACTTAAATATTTGCCTCCAGCGCTTAGTGAAGCCTTACAGGCTTGTTAAAAAGGATTATGATCAAATGAATCAAACCAGAGACAGACTGTTAGAGAGGGCGCTGGTATGGGACTCATTGTTTTTCTGCTGCCTGAGACTAATTCTTTCTAATTATACCACATTATTAGGAACAAATAATCCTCTCTCTCTCATGCAGGTTATGATCAACTGACCTCAGGAACCAGTTAATAAGTGGAATAATGAAATGGTTTCTTTTCTCTTGCTGCAGAAAAACCCTTTCTATGTGAAACCACGTGTTGCTGTGCACTTCTTTGGAGTCAGGCACTATGCAGGAGAGGTAGGTGTTCAGTGTTACAGAACATAATGTCGTCCTGCTCTCGTCTTTGGTGACATCTGACACCACCTTGTGGCTCCTCGCAGGTGGTGTACGACGTGAGGGGGATGCTGGAGAAGAACAGAGACACGTTCAGGGACGACATCCTCAACCTGCTGAGGGAGAGCAGGTAGGTCGCAGCATTTCCATTAAAGGAGAGGCTGCTTCAGATTTCTACCTTTGTTTCCTTCATTTCCATGTTTTGAACAGAAGTTTGGACTCCAACACCTCGATCAATCTCATTTACATTAATGTTGCTGAGAGAGTAAAAAACTCAAGAGTTCTCATATTCTTTCAGTTAAACACAGGATTAAAGACGAAAACTTCCAATAATTGATGCACACTGTGCTCAGGAGAAGAAGAAAGTTGTATTAATTTCTTCATTAAACTTTTATCTGAATGTATCTCATTTGAGATTAGTTATTTCCCCTGGCCTCATTTACAGATTTTCATGTATATTTTTAGGTTCTTCTTCTTCCTCTGTGCACAGCTCTGCGGTCTGACAAGTATAATCTGATAAGAGTTTACAAGAGTTTGTAAATGGAGTGCACTTAATACGTTGCATCATCAATAACATGACAGATATTTTAACTGCAGAATCTCTCGTGCTGTGGATCTGTGTTTGTTTACCGTCTCCTTCTGTTTGTCAGGCTGGACTTTGTCTACGATCTGTTTGAACACGTCCTTAGCAGAAACAAACAGGACACTCTGAAGAGCAGCTCCAAGCGCAGACGGCCCACAGTCAGCTCCCAGTTTAAGGTGAGTCTCAGATAAACAGAGGTCACAGAGGTTTATACACAGAAGTACATGTTAGTCTGACAGTACCAGTAGTAGCAGTGGCCACTGCTGTAATGTTTATAACAGCAGAGGTAAGAGCACCAGTTGTAGCAGTGAGTACTATTACTGGTTGTACTTGTAACTGTTGCAAAAGCAGTAACAGTGATCAAAATATTACTGGTTAATTAAGTTGTATTAGCAGTAGCAGGAAGCAGTAACTTGTACTGATAGTGGTAGTTGCAGTTGTGGTAGATGTAGTTATTATAATAGTAGCAGTATGTGGTGATACTAGTGGTATTAGCAGTAGCATCCTTGCAGCTGTAACAATAGTAAATTACTAATAGATGTAGTTTTAGGTTGTAGTAGCTGTTATAGAAACAGTTGTAGCTGTACTACGGGTGTAGTAGCACAGCAGTTGGCAGTTTTTGCAGTAGCAGTAATAGCAGTAACTGTTGTACAAATAGCAGCAGCCACAGTAGTTGTAGTAGTAACTTATGATTGAAATAGTGGAGGGAATAGTGTTTTTTGTGCAGTGGTAGGATTAAGTATTGCAGTATTTGTTGTAGCAACAGTAGTAGTAAGTATAGTAGTAGAGATATTTGTAGTAGCAGCAGGTATTGTTGTAATAACATGCAGTAGTATCAGTAGTAGTAGTAGTTCCTTTACTAGTAGAGGTATGAAAGTATTAGTGGTCATAGCAGTAGTCTCAGTAGGCGTAATACTGAGACTGGGAATATTAGCAATCACCGTAGTAAAAGTAGTAGTTTCAGTAGTAGCAGAAGTAATCTCAGTAACTAGTTGTTGTGGTAATTAAAGTGTTTGTTGTTTATTTTGTTGCAGAACTCTTTGCACTCCCTGATGGCCACACTCAGCACTTCTAACCCGTACTTTATCAGATGCATCAAACCAAATACACACAAGGTGAGTACTCATAGAAGTATTAATACACAGACACACACACACACACTCTATTGTGCCTTTAGCAAACATCAGCAGAGGAGATATAACAGAGACTGTGTGTGGATCGTTTTCATGTAATAATCAGACGGTCCTCCCCCACCAACCAGCCGCAGACAGGAATGAGAAGTGTCTGGCCCTTTCGGTGCCCTTTGACCCCGGGTTGCCTAGCAACAGGCTGGAGTAGCGGAGAATGTGGGAATAATGCATACAGATAACGTACAGGAGGGAGATTCACAGTCTGCACTGTGACTCCCACCACTGACTGGAGATAATCCATATTCACTAAATATTGTATTTCATTTACTGAGCGATATGAAGAGAGAAATAAAACAGGACTGTGATTGATGGGATGATGTGTTGCTCAGGTTTGATTGTCCAGTTTCCGCAAGGTATAATTGTCGATGCTAAAATGGTTTTGTTTGTGTTTTTGTTTTCTTGGTTGTTGAGTATCTCAGCTTGTTGCTTCCTTACACCACCTTAAAGGAACAGTGTGTAGGATTTAGTGCCATCTAGTGGTGAGAACACAGATTGCAGCCCCTGAACTCTCCTACTCCAAGTGTGTTGGAGAGTCTACGGTGGCCGTCAGGTGATAAAACGGCAACTAGGTTACTCTGTCAAAAACACTAAATATTTTATTGATGTTATTTACCTGGTTAATGTGAACTCGTTTTATTTCAGTTCAGTGTGAGAATCTGTCGTGTTTTGTTTAGCTCCTCTCCTCCTGTTTCACTCGTTACATTCAGCTCAAGAAAAGCTCCCATGTGTTATTAAGTGTCTTTAAATTCATAAATGGACAGACGTCGACCCCAAACATCTGAACGTCAGGACAAAATATCAGTATTTTTTAAAATGTGGCTCTGCTGTTGATGACAGGGAAGCTAACCTGAGTCCTCTCCTACAAGTTTGTTGATTATTATTAATTATTATACAACCACGCCAACACATAACAGTCACCCTCGGGGAGACACTGTCTATTTAAATATTGTATTTAGTTGTTAAGTAACAGCTGACATGTAACAGGCTCCTATACAGAGTCACTGGTTCTGTTTGTCCGTTCTGGGCTCCTGTAGAAACATGGTGGAATCCGTAGAAGAGGACCCACTCCCTGTGTAGATATAAACTGCTCATTCTAAGCAAACGAAAACACAATGATTATCAGTTTTAGGTGATTCCACACTAATAAAAACATGTTTTTGTAGATTGTATTCCATTTCTGCCGATAGATTCCTATAAATGTTACAAACTGGACCATTAGCACCAGCCGGACTTCACTCTTGTTGCCCTAAATTCAGTTTCTGGAGAGGTGGTGTCAGAACATCCCCTCTCTGTGACGTTACGTGTGAGGTTTAAACCTTCCAGGCTTCCTCTGTATCGACTGACTCATAGTCAGGACTATTCTTAGATCAGCGTTCTGTCGATTTCTGTCTGAGTGCCTCGTTGACTCATTAGGAACATCACCGCAAACGCCAAATTGAAATGCGGTCAACACACAATCAGTCACATTGATTGCTGATGTCAGTAATTATTGATAGCTCCCAAGTCTGGTCATCTGTGGTGTTTGTTATCAGAGAATTTGTCCCTGCTAATTAACTGTCTGCTAGAAACTTACTGACATGTTTGTTAGCTGACTGTAAACATTTTGGACGATTTCCTGTAACCACAGGATCTGTGGTGCAGCTCTGATCCCTCAGGGAATCTACGATAAAACACTGAACACTAAATCTGTAGGGTTGTTAAGAAATAAACATATTACACAGCAGTTTATGCTGGGCAGGATTTATGCTGCTGATACAGTTATTTTTCTGTGAAGAGTTAAAGCATCTTATCAACAGTTGATGATAAAAGCTGTTTGATGATATTTAGAATTTACAAAAGACTGTCGTCTGCAAAACAAGGAAGTCCAACAAATAGAAGGTTGTCATATCGTAGGTTCTGAGGATGGCAGTGGCAGTGGCAGGTGTTCCTATTATTTTGTCCACCCCTTGTATAGTGACACTGCTCATATCTCAGGCTGAGCAGCTGTGACGGAGGCAGACGTGGACACTGAGAGATTTGTGACGCAGATGTGAAGCATCTCTGAGGAGTTTTGTGTTTCAGATTCTTGCTGTCGATTCACTCAGACACAGAGAGTCCCTCTGTCCGTCACTGTGTGTGTCACTGTGTGTGTCTGTGTGTGTGTGAGGAGAGGGGGTCTGTGGTTTCTGTTCTTGGTACGAGCTCGTGGAGGAAGGGTTGTGAGGGGCGGCTGTGGCTCTGGAGGTAGAGCGGGTTGCCCACCAATCGGACGGTCAGTGGTTCCATCCCCGGCTCCTCTGAACTGCATGACTGTCAATAATCAAAATACTTGATCATATTTTTAGTCTTACCCAATTTTAGTAGCAGTTTTTTATTTTTCAGATTTGATTTATCTCAGGCTAGCATCGCCAAGTGATACATTTTGCTTATGTTGTGAATGTGCAAAGGTTTTCAGTTGGAAAATCAGTTTATTTTTTGTCTGTTGAGATCTCTTTTACAAGAGAAACCTGGTCAAAATGGCAGCATAGAGTAGATAACATGAAAAAACTGTTAATTCACAACATTCACATATATATATATTAGCACCGTACGGGTCAGGGAATTTAAATTAAGTTCTTAATGAAACATTTGAATGAGGTGTTGAATGCCTGGTATGAAGACAGTGTTTTCAAATTGTCTTGTAGATTAATCCAAACCCAGGGTGTGCTGTGGGAAAATGTAGTTTTACCAGCAACTCAGAGGATGCTGCAGATTATCCCTCTGGTCTGGTGTCACAAACAGGAGAAAGCATTTTACCGAACTCAGGAATTCTGGAAAATGTTACCAGATTATTTTCTTTGAGGAAGAGCAGCAGCTTTGGTTCAGGGGTAAGGATTTTCTTTACAACTTAGAAAAGACACATTATATTTTAATGGTGGTGAATGGGTTGTACACATTAGATATGCGCACACACGTGGTCATCTTCAGCGTCCTCGGGGAGACCAGCTGGACGGCCCGCGAGTTTTTATGAGGCGAAACACAACCGTCTGGACTCCTCTTCTGATCGAATGTTAAACAAGGCTGGATGATGACTTTTGAATGGAGCTTAATGTAGTGAGGGGAGGAGGTGGAGGGGGAGTATTAGGGCCGCCCCAGGGGAAACAGGGGTCAGGAAGACACGGCACGTGGCCCCTAAAAGCCCCCGAGAGACGTCCCTGTCATCTGCCCGTTTGAGTCCGAGCAGGTGTCAGAGAGGAGGGTGATGATGCCGGTCTGCCTCAAAAACCGTCAGATTCAACTCCTCGCTCTTCTGTTTTTTTGACATTTTCAGAAAGTAAAGTGCGAACGTTTCGTGAAGTGAGGAGAGATGAACTCACTCACTAATAATCTAGGAGCTATTCTGGGTTCAGTGATGTAACGATGTGTTGAAAAAGGCCTGCAGGGTCATGGGACTCCTGCAGATGGTGAGTGCAGTCTGTGGGGAAATATCAATATATTGACAGAGTGCATAATAGTGTGGACAGACTGTTGGCTCTAAATACAACTAGGACACACACACAAACACACACACGTCTGTGCATGTGCTGTCAAATTTTTAAATCATCTTCTACAATGAAGAAGCTAAAACACGTCCACACTCTCAGATGCTTCAGTGTCGTGATTATCTGATCAGCTCGGCTTTGTCCTCCTCACCAGTGTCCTCTTGTATTTTATTGATGAGCTTATTTTACTGATAAAGTCAGAAGGAGGTGCAGTAAGTCAAGATGAGAACGACTTTTAAGAGCGCCCTCTGCTGGACCTCCAGGTAAACTCGTTGTAACAGTCTGATGCGTTGGAGATTTTAGATTCGAACAAATGATTATTGAATATACAAATATTTATTTTTTCCTCTCATCCTAAAGAATTCAAATGATGTTATAATGTTATGCTAACTTTGTACTCGCCACCATTAGAAACAGAGAATTAGGTCGGCTGGTTCAGTTAAAATGAACCAAAAATTTAATCTCTCGTGAGCTTTACACGAGAGTGAGCTTTTCATCTCAAGCAGATTTAGGATTTTCTCTGATCAGCAGCACTTTAAAAACACAGAAAATAAAAGCCCTTTTTATAAGTATACATTTCCTTTTGTGTCTGTCGGACACAACAACTCGTTTACACTCACACACTCACTGATGAAAAGCTGTCATCCTCATCATCTACGCTCATCAAGTGCAGTCGGCCGTCACCACAGCAACCTCATCCCTCTGCAGGCAGCCTCACTCTGTGCACAGTAATAACAGATTATAGAGGCTGATCAGAGGCTATTGATTTTTTTTGTTGTGCACCTGCACTGACAGCTCAGTGTGTTTGTGTCTGTAGAACAAACTGGTACAGTCTGTGACATTCTCAGGGAAATCAGTGGCTCTGTGATCAGCTGCTGCTGTGGGAGCATGGGTAATAATGCAAAGACACATGGTGTGGTTCATGTTAGCCAGGTGGGCGACGCTAAACCTGAATGCTAACAGCCTCAGCTAGGAGACACCTTAGACTTTCTCTTAAACACACCCATTAAACAGCAATAAAACTCTCTGTATATATGTATATAGTCCTGTGCATATTGCTCTTCTGTTCATATTTTTATTACATTGTCCTGTTTATACTGTTCTTATGTTTAGATTTTTATAATATTATCTTGCTTACATGTTGTCTTTTCTGCTGTAACAATGTAAATTTCCTCGCTGTGGGACTAATAGAGGATTATCTTATCTAATCTTATCTTTATATGGAGATTCACATGTGAAAGAATCAAACTGATGTTCAGTTTACAAACCAAAACACACATTTTGCATGAAATCAGTATTTGGGAAAATAACGTTTACAACAGAACAGGACAAAAACACATCAAATAAAACTTGTTTATTCCTCTTTTCTCATTACTTTTCGCTCATTACAGCAAAATAAATATATACATAGTTTAATAAACTTATATAAACTATATAATCACACACAGTAAAATAAAATATACATACTTATAGAAAAAATTAACTACATTTTAAGAATTCTAGGTGAATCTGTGTTACTATATTGATTAACTTCTGATAAGATTAGAAGAACATGATATGATTTAACATGAAAATAGTAGATCATATAAAATAGTAGATCATAGAATTAAATTATCACGTTGTGGTGTTTCTCGTGTTCAGTCTGAGGCAGCGTCATCACACCAGTCTGCAGTTAGTGGACACAAAAAGTCAGCACAGTGTTTGAATGTAAACAGCCTCACACACACACACACACACACACACACACACTGTCAGGCCCTACAAGTGGCCCGCACAAATTAGCCTCAGCAGGAGACGCATCGCCATGGCAACCGCAGCCCTCCCTCTCCACACAGAGGAGGAGGAGGAGGCGGAGGGAGTGGAGAGTTTGGGGTTTGAAAGCCTTTGTTTGACTCTGTGGTGGCAGAGCATGTGTATATGTGTGTGTCTGTGAGTGTGTGTTGAGGACACAGATGCAGATGCAGGCAGCAGCTTTTTGGGGAAGTTTTCTGTCTTTTTTTTTTTTTTTTTTTTTTGGTGATCTGATCTGAAAACAAAAAAGACAAAAAGGGATTCTGGGAGCTGCGATGCACGGTGAGACCTGCTGCATGTTGAGTTCTTTTAATGGGAAACGGTGCATTCAAGTGTGCGCTTGTTGCACGGCGGGTTTAAGTGTCCAGCTGGAGGGTTTTAGTGCTGTGGAATGAGGTGAGGTCCAGTGGTTTGTCTAAAGGTGTTTTTGTGTTTGCATGATTTCTAAAACTAATCAGACAGTGAAACAGAGTTGTGGGAGTAATTAATCTGATTATAAGGTTCTTGTGAAGCAGGAAAGCTATCTGTGTTCAGCTGTTTTGTAGAATCTCTCCTCTGTTGATGCATGCTCATGTTTCTTCATTCATTTAACTGTAGGAATTAGTCCCATCAGTGTCATTATCACTGTGTAATTTCATGAAGCCGTGCACTGAGCAAACACAGCCCCTCGGATGTTTCCTGTCGGTTGTCTCGTTCATTGGACCTGAAGCTTCTCAGCACTGAGATTATACAAGAAGGAAAAGAAGCGTTTGAGTTGAGATGGAGCCTCTGGTTTGTAAATGTAAGATGAGGTTGACTACATAATGAGGGTTAGAGATTAGTTAATGACATGATGATGAAGAGAAAGTAGTTTTACTGGTCTGTATCTAATGAGATGACACTGTATGTTGCTGCTGTTGATTCAGTTCGTCTTAAACACACAGTTGAGGTCGATCTTTGTGACGCTGAGATGAGACGTAAAGGTCTGTCAGTGAAGTGCTCAATCATCTGTCAGGATTTTAAGATATGGTCTCATTTTCAGTCTCTTCTTCTGTTGTTTATTCTGTGGTGTTGTAACATTTTGCCCTAAAAGACCAAACATCTGCTTGGTTCCAGCTTCTGTAATGTGAGAAATGTGTTGCTTTATATCACTGTAAACTGTGTAAGTTTGGGTTTTGGACTGTTGGTCAGACAATCTGAAGATGTCACCTTGGGCTCATTTTTCACTTTTTGACAGTAAAGTAAAAATAAAGTCAGTGTAGGTGCTGATGTTCCTGTTCATAAAGAAGCATCTAATCGAAACTTCATTGTTCGTGGTATCTGTATATTTATTGGTTTCATCTGAGGAGCTCGACCACTGCAGGTTTCCTTTGTGTCATCGTTTGTTTCAGAGAAATTCAAAAGAATCCTCCTCCAACCCAAGTCGAGCTTAAATCCAGCAGGGTCGGGGATTTAGGTTGGATTTATGTCCATCTCTGAGCAGGAACATTGTTCCGGTGATTCCCCAAAACTCAGTGGAGGAGCTCCTGCTGAGCAGAGAGTGATAATCCCACATTCAGACCTGAACGCTCAGAGGCAAATAAGAATTCAGACAAAGAAACACAGAGGTCTTTGGGTTCTAGATGCTCTTCGATGCTCTGGTTAAAGCGAGAATGTTGATCCTCGCAGTGAGGGAAAGTATTCTCACACATTCAGCTTTAAAGGTAGAAACATTTATCAGGAATAAACAGCAAATATTCTCTACTCCCAGCTTCTCAAATGTAAGGATTTACTGACAATCATATTGAAGAGATAAAACTCTGAGGGTAAATTCTGCTCTATACCAAACTCTTCCCTAAATGACAGTGACAACGTCTTCGTCCAGAGAAAACCAGAGGTTGCCTGAGGAGTGTTTTAAGTAAATCTGATTAGATACTTTCTGGGTAATGAAGTCCAGTTCATCTCTTGCTGCCACCCGAGGCTGCTGAAGTGCATCTGCAGCCTTATATGACAGTAACTGTAAAATAACCCTCACAGGATACAGACTGACGTATATCAGCAGTGAGCCCAGAGGAGTTTTCATCCAGAAAACAATCAAGACTGTTCTTTGACGAAACAACATGTAGTCACATCTTTGCTTCCCTGTTGTAAAAACCTACAAATCATCAGCATCTTGTCTCAAAGATGAATTTGTTGTAAATGTCTGACCTTGATCTTACATTTCTCTATAAATATTCTACACACATGACACTTTGTCACACCGAGAGCGTCGTCTAAATGCCTGAAATATAGAAGCAAGAGATTATGAAATCAAACTTGAATGCAACAGACAAGTAAAAACATTTAACTGTCACTGAAGTAACTTATTTTTGTGTCAGGAAGGGAGGAGTAAAAATGCATCAGAGGAGGTATGAGGTAGGTAAACCTGTCATGGACGAACCTAACCTTGACTTTATTTGCATCCCCAACACCTCGTCAGAGTTACACCTCCTTGAATTGATGGAAAACATTTAGATTAAAGGAATATTTGCTGCTGCTAACAGCCTTTTGCAGTGTTATGACTCTCTGTACCTTCTGACTGGCAGTGAAGGATGGACGGCTCATCCTGAGTTTGGTTGTCTTTGCATGTTTGCCTTTTTTCACCCCCGCCGGTTCCCAGCCCCCTCGGGAGCGGACGAACACGCCCCCCCTTTTGTCCTGCTGAATGCCCCAAACTCTGAGTCTTTTAGCGGGTAAGTCGGGCTGAGAAAGACACTGAGTTTACCCCTCAGGCTATTGTCACGCTCCCTGAAGAGGCCTGAGATCTTCTGTCTGCCTCTGGATGCTGATTCACGCCACTGGATTGTTGGACCGGAGCAAACTTATCTCAGAACAGTTATTCTGACGACTTGGCGTTCTCCCCAAAAACTCACAAATTTGTGACAGAAACAACAAAAACAGTTCCTTTATGGACTCGGCTTTGTGTCACGTTGAAACAGAATAATTTTGTAAAATATTTTTTAAAAAAATATCACTGCATGCTGCAGCATTAGCTCCCTGTATTGGAACTAAGGGCCGCAGATATGTTGAATTTAACATACTGTACTGAAGTAATAAAACAAGGTTTATGGATCTTACAAGTTGAATAATAAACAGGATAAACACTGAAGTCAAAGAGGGGAAACATCAGAGGGATCCTTCAACTAACAACTTTAAAATTTAACTCAGATTCCTCTGAAGTATTACTCTGTGTGAGACCCATGAGGATATTTCTCTCAATGTGAGTTATTCGTTCTACTTTCATGCTGCTTTGTTTCATTCACAACAAGAGTAACGCTCTCTGAAACAGAAGATGTCATGCATGAAGACAGAAAGTGCTTTTTCTCTGGCAGCAGCTCTTTAACACAGCATGAACCCTCTCCTGATTGTGTTTTACAGAAGGAAATAAAGGTAGAAAAGAAAGAAAAAAGGAGCAGTTTCATTCAACAAGTCGGTCAGGCAACTGTGTAAGACTCCAAACAGAACGGTTGTTGACGTCCCAGAATCTGTGCGAAAAGAGGAAACGATAGAGATGGAGAACAGGGGGTGAAGAAAGGCAGGAGGCAGAGGGCAGCTTCCTGACACCACTCGGCTTTGTACGGCTGCAGTCCGGCCGTATGCAAATGCTGGTTATGCTAATGTGGTGTCCTCTGCGGCCGGTGGCAGTTAAAGGGCGCCATTCAATCTCTCAGTCAAGATCTGGTGGTGAATTGGCCTCCCTTCATCTCAGCAGCTCAAATGGGCCATCAACGGGCTATCAGGGGAGATGGGTCCTGAATAAAGGGGGCATTACTGCAGGAATGAAAGCACCCTCTTATTCTGAGCACCCCCTACGCCCACCAAGGTTACAGGGCGACAGGGGTCCCCGGGAGAGTGGCTCTCACTCAATGTACTTCTGTAAGTAATAATGGTATCTCAATGCCAAGTGTGTTTTTTGGAGGGAGGGTTTGATTTGTCGCTGGCAGCTGCTGAGTGGTATGCAGTTTGATGTGTGCGTGGACGTTTAAAGGGATGGACGTGATGTGTTGTGAAGCTGCGGACGTCATGTGGGATTTTTGCGCAGATGTTTGGCCTCATAGTTTTGGTTTTCAGACGAGCTCAGAACAGTGCTGAAGTGAAACATCTAGCACCTCAAGAGACAAAGCTGTGTCAGATGTTGTGTTTCAGCTTCTTCCACTACCACAAAAACTTGGTGGTGGTTTTTATTCCTTCCCTTTTCTCCCAGAATGCAAAAACCAATAAAGAGCCTACAGTTTACCCTTTTATCACAGTAAAATGTCCTAAATGACCAGTGTTCAGTGCTGTAAACCTGCAGTCAAACAGCAATCATGTCACAAAGCAAAATCAATCACCACAGCTGTGAAAAAAATTACACCTACGTCAGACTGTGTGTTGGCTGATGGGGTTAGATTGTGTGTGACTTCCTAGATTATCAATACTGTTGTAATAGTGTTGTGAGAGCGGCCGACTGCATCGACAGAGCTGAACATTAATAAAAGTGTCCTGTGGTGTTACAGAGAAACTCTCTGGCTGATGCTGTGTTAGATGTTCGATGTTTTGGGATCAGTTTTTTTATTTGAATGTGAAAACATCAACATGAAGAAGACAGACAGAAGATATCAGCAACAGATATACTGTCATTTGTTGACCTTGGCAAAAGTGTGAAATTTCACTGGCTATACACGCAACTACCCCAGTGTTAATTATCATATATTTAAATATCTTTATTTGACCTGCAGGCAGCAGCTTCAGATGTAAATGTGACTGTTTTCAGCCAAGCGGCCTCATCTTTCCTCCTCTTTCTTCCTCCAGATGCCTGACCAGTTCGAACAGACGGTGGTTCTGAACCAGCTCAGATATTCCGGCATGTTGGAGACGGTCAAGATTCGACGCACCGGCTTCCCCGTCCGCAGACCTTTCCAAGACTTCTGCTCCAGGTTTGTCTCCACAGCACCGTCTCACATTAACACATGTATCGTCCTCTGTCTTTATGTGACAGGTACTGATGGTTGTCTTGAAACTCTGCAGGTTTAGCAGCTTCAGATAAAAAAATAACCCGCAGGTCAAAATATTCTTTACTCTGAGCACATCAGGAGGATCACTCGTATTTCTAAAATTTAAACATGAACACGAGAACATTATCAACCTAAAACAGACCAGAGAACCAGCATCTGTAGAAAAACCTATTGCTGTTTCCAAAGTAAAATAAAAACCACCCTCGTCCTTAGGTACAAGGTGCTGATGCGGGGTGCGATGATGCCGGATGACCCCAGGGGGCGCTGCATCCAGCTGCTGCACCACTTTGACAGCAGCAGCACCGAGTGGCAGCTGGGCAAGACCAAGGTGAGGGACTGGTGTTTTGTCATCTTCATGTCTGGCTGTTAAACTTGAGCTGAAGCAAATTATGTTTGGAAAAAAAGGCAAAGACTCCTTTTGTGTCGACGACAGGAAATTCATTTACTCCCAGCTCTTCCTCAGAAGCTGTTTGTTCGCACAGATTTGCATTTCCTGTCCATCAGCAGTGAGATTTTTCCCTCCTGCTCAGTATAATTGACTGTTTCCTGTCAAACCCTGAGCTCCTGAATGTCCTGCCGTTTGCTCTGCCTCCGGCTCTCACCGCCTGATCCGTAGCCTCCTCACTAACATGGAATATGATTGGATGCAGACTTACTCTCCATTTTGGCTGCACTCTGCTCCCCTCAAGGCTTAATTTGGCTTCATGCGTCTTACAAATCCAGCTCGATGAAACCATTCCAGAGCTCAGCTACCTGAGTGACTGCAGGCCGTGTGTGTGTGTGTGTGTGTGTATATGTGTGTGTGCGGGCATGAATAATTGAAGTCCAGAGCACCTGAAGCGTGGAATCCAACAGTTATTGGATCCAGTCTTCATCCTCTCTGTCTGTCACTGTGTGCTTCCACTGCAACGGATCAGGAAGAATATACCGACTGCCTGTGTGTGTGTGTGTGTGTGTGTGTGTGTGTGTGTGTGTGTGTGTGTTTTCTGTGGGGAAACGACAGATGGGGGACACAGATCCCCAGTCACAGCATGACCGTGTGATGCTGCAGGAGGTGACAGCAGTGGAGGATGAGTGTGTGTGGGTGGACGGATGGATGAATGGTCATTAGTGTGTGTCTGTGTGAGTGTGTTTGTCCAGGACCAACAACAGCACAGGAAACAGAATTAAGAGTCAACACCACAGAGCTCAGGTGGAACAAGCATCACCTGAAAATATCAGCGAGGAGATTCATCAGCATGTTCTCCTTCACTGGTTTCTAAATGTATTTAAAATAACTTGAATGGAATATTCCAGGTGTTTGACAAAAAGTCTTTTAATCTTGCTTTGGTAAAGAAGAAGAAAATTGTCGGCGTATTGACAAAAAGAACCTGCAAACGAGCACAACAATAATGAGACATTCTTCTTACAGCCAACACAAAGTCCAAAAAATAACTAAAAACAAACCAAACAGCAGCTTAAACTCGCTGCAAACCAACTCTGAAAAGTGAAGACGTGGAAGAAACACACCTCGTTATTCACTGTAGCTTTAACAAAAGTCATCTGAGGTGGGAAACAGAAGTCTGCATACTGACTCCAAACCAGACGTTAAACCAACGTTAGATCTCAGCTCTGCAGTTTCTTTGTTTGTTTGCTTGAGGAGGCTCAGGAGAAACAGGGAAATAATGTTGGATATTAAATATATCCACACACATCCATCACACTTACAGTTGACAAACCATAACCTAAATGTACGTATGGTTGAAATGAAGGAAAGCGGTGTCATGTTTATTCTGAGACATCTCTGTGAGTTTGGAGGGTGAAGATGTTTTTCTTCATCTTCTACAAATCGATGCTGATGCATTTTCACCTGCAGACTTCTCTGAAATATCCTGTATGGCTGCCGCAGTGTGTGTGTCACATCACCTGATAGTGCAGAGCCTCTAACCCTGGCTGTGTCGACACCATGTTCAGCACTGAACCATGAAGCTCCTGCTGCCTGTAAAACCTTAAATCAATTCTATCTCCCTCAGAGGGATTCGCCTGCTTTGTCCCGCTGCCTCTCACCGTCAGATTTACACCGAGCCGGCCTCCTGCTCCTTTCAGTCGGCACATGTCCTGACTGTTGTCTGGGAGTTTTTTTTTTTTGTTGTTTCTCTTTTTTTTTTACAGCCTCAAACTTAATTTCCTGGAAGTGATGCGGCTCTGCCTGCCTCTCCCAGGGTTCTGTTCTCTCCACGGGCCTGACCCGTCACAGCGAGCGACGCTCCCCGAAGCCCCCGGCAGCAAGAATCAGAAGTGCACCGAGGCTTAGCCAGACTTTTGTTGCACTAATTAGCATAGTAATGATTAAAAAGGATTAGTCTTTCAATTCATCGGGATGTAAATGTGTGCACTCGTACGCGAGGCTGCGCTTTCTGTGCGCGTGATTCATGTTAGGAGTTGTTTGATAAAGTGAGCGAGGTGTTTGTGAACGTCTCACTTTGTCTTTTATATGAGTGTGACTCACAAAGAGCAGGTCCCCATAAGGCTAAACTTATGGTGTTTATGTGTGTGTAGCACAAAAGGACATTCAGGCAACATGATGAGTTTTCACAGCAGCAGTCCTCAAACCACAAAAACCTCCTCAACGCTCTGCTCCAAATATCTGTTTTCTCTTTCTTTAAAACGTTACGTTTTATTTCTGTCAGCGTCTCTGACCCAAACTCATGCTGCACAGACAAACACTGTTCAACCACACACAACATGGTTTTAAATTCCAGAGGGTTTGAACAGGACTCAGGTAAAATAAAATGGAGAGAGTGGACAAACTCTAAATCTACTGTAGTAGAAACAGAAGGAGCTGGAGGTCAGAGGACTGACTTCTACTTCAGGCTGTGTCAGTTTAACACATCCTTCATCTGTAAAAAATATAAACTTCTGTAACTGTAACTGACTTTACTCCTCTCTGCTTGTGCTGCATTTTAGCTTTTACCTTCATCTTATTATCACCACAGTGACTGTTCAGCCAAAACTACACTGGACCACAAAACACATTTTTCTCATATTGACCAACTTGTTTACATTTATTCAGAAAGCGAGAGAGACTGTTTTTTACATCTATACTGAGACACTGTTGGTTCTGTGTTTTGCTGTGTGTGTGTGTCGGTGCACATGTGTTTCCTTGTTAATTAACCTGCTCATCCAAGATGTCCAAATCACCCCGACGAGTTTACATTTCCCCCTGAAAATCTCACTAGTGCCTCACCACTGAGGATTCAACACACACACACACCGTACATTATTCAACAGGAGAAAGCCACTCTGTACTCCTGTACCTCCACAGCACCTGTGACATTTCCCACCGCCTTGCCGCCCGCCAGACCACGTCCCATTCAATTTTCTCCTCCCAATCGGATAACTTCGCGCCCCTCGGCAATTCCCTGCCTTCTACTTGCACGATCGGCAGCTTGGTCTTATAGCGAGCAGCTGCACCTGGGCGCCTGTAAGATCGCCTTCACAGAGAGGTGTAGCTGAAATCATCAGAAAATTCCCAGCTCTCAGCAAACAAAAGGAGAGGAGGATCTGATTGGATTTATGCCTGCTGCTTTGTTCACTTCTATTTTGTTCCTCCTGAAGGAGGCTGTTATAAATGGTGATGTTATAAAAAGGAGTGGGCTTTCTTTATCTCTGTTCACTGTAAATTTTTATTTGAATAATGTGTAATACAGCGGATGTAATGAATGTACTGTGTTAAGTACTGGGAGTTTAATGTATTCTGTTTTAATTCTAAATAGCAGCGAATCTGTTTCTCATACACTAAAAATGCTATTTTATCAACTTCTATTTTTACATTTTCATTGCGTACTGAGAAAATATTTAAAATCAAAATGTATTGTTAATTCCATTTAATATGATTCAGTGTTTGCTTATATAAGAGTTGTTCAACTTGTATTTTGCTTTTCTTTCATCTGCACTTTTTGGTCTTCACTTAAACTTAATATTGAAATATTTATCAGGCTGCCAACAGTGATAGAAGAACACAGTGTTCTCTATCTCCTGCCTCTTTCTACTTCCCTCCTCCTCTCCTCCTCTCTCAGGTCTTTCTTCGTTCTGGAGCACCGCCTGGGAGAAGCAGAGGAGGTGGAAATGGAAAAGCCTAAGATCATCCAGGTCAAAGGCTACAACATGTATGGGTACAGCTCAACATCAAATAATTTCTTTACAAACAGTTTAATGTTCCTCTAGTCTTCATTGACTGTGCTGTTTATTACGCTGTCCCAGCCACAGGAAGCAGCAGCAGGAAGCTGGTGCATTGTATTATCTAGAAGAACTACTGGGCTTTCAACAGGAGTTCCTGCCTCCACAGCAGCGCTCACCTTCCAGCTGCCTGGTGAGGCTAGCTGCCTGCTGGGCCTAAGCCAGCTGCTGGAGGAGGGTGAGGAGGAGGAGGAGCGTTGCCGGAGGGCGGAGGAGTGAGATGAGAGGTGGGCTGGGTATTTAAAGGAGCAGCTAGAGAAATTCTCATCTAAATTCTAACTATGCTCCTTACAGGGCTGTAGCTCTGGGAAACAACCGGTGATGAAGTATTTTACTCACGATATGTTTGGTGCAATGAAGCGTAACAACCTGTGGGTCAGGATAGTCAGAGACACTACAGACACAATCCTGTAGACAGGATTTATAAATACAGAAACCAAGGAGTCTGTTCACCCTTTTATTTTCTTCTTACTTGAGATTTAAGACATCCATCCAACTGGATAAAATATCTTCTCAGTCCATTTTTCTAAATTGCTTCAAAGCTGAATTTGGAAGCAGTTCAGTCATCAGATCAGAAAATGTCCGAATCTGGTTTTGCAAGCTCAACAGTGTGATTAATGTGTTAAGCTGTTAAATCCCAGGAAATAAATATATATACCGCAGTAGTACGAGAAGCTCTGAGAGAAGCTGCCAGATAATTCCATAATGTCTGATTGGAAAGCAGACTTGAGAATGTAGAGTAAAAAACACAGTAGCGTTATTATATGTATGTACTGTTTATTGCTGTGGATGGTGTATATTTGGTTCCGACCCTTTACATAAAATTTAAAATGGCTTTTATGGGATTTTTAAAGCCACGATGAGACGGAATGTAATTACTTGTGTTTGGTAAACTGCCTCTAATGCGTCTGTTTAGCCACTGATGTTTACCTTGTGTTCAAAGAGATGAGCTGGAGGCTGAGAATCACGAGAAAATAAAGAAACTGATTATTAAGGAATTTAAGCGAAAAAGAGTGGATTAGCCTACTTTAGACATTTCATTGATGACTTTGCAGAGGAGGCCAGTTACAGCTTTTTGCTGGATGAGAATGTACCACTGGCACTGCAAAAAAATCTGCACCACGATCCAAAACAGCTCTAATTTGCAGTTTTCCAATCTTATTGTTTTTTTTTTTTTTCATCCTCAGGCTGAGGAGGCCAGGAAGACTGGAGGAGCTGAGTCGCATGAGGAGTTGCGCTCTGTTCTGGCTGAGCCTGATGCAGAAGCGAATATCAGCAGACACAATTGCGGGAGGAAAGCTGAGCCGCGGAGGCCCTGGGAGGAGGCAGACTTGGGTTCCTCATGAAGCTTCTCAAGTGGAGGAGATCCCGCGACTGGAGCGAGATCCAGGCATCGCAGAGGCAGAAGGAGCGCCAGGAGCTCTCTCGACCGGAGAGGCCTCAACTGCCGCAGCACCTCCGCACTAGTGGTTCGGCGATGAAGCCAAAGCAGCTTACAGTTCCCGACTGGAACTTTGACGCAGATCGACGGTGCGTGAGAAGAATTTTAGAGCCTGCTGGAGTCGGCATGTGGGATAAGGAGAAGGACAGTAGACGGAGGAGAGGCAGTGATGAAGAGGATAGTCACTAAGGTTTAAACATGACGAGGCCTTCAAAGACTCCCCAAAACCCGAGTGAACACGTGCCACCAGACGGCCACGGACGAGTGGGATCAGAACAAGCCGGTTACGACTGCCTGAAGAAGATCCATACAACGACGGTGTAATCCCACCGCTGCCAACCACCACGCTGGTTTCACCAACCGCTGCCTCGGCCACCAGCCCCCTGCCTGCCACAGTGCTCCTCCAGCGGGACTCGCCTACTGCCACCCCCAGGTCAATCTGAGGCTCAGTCTGATGACCTGGTGGAGCCTATACCTCCAGACTAGTGGGGATTCGGACTACATGACCTGGCGACACCATGAGGGCGCCATCGTCCCAGTGGCAGTGTATGCCTCCAACCCCCGCAGCGGCAGTGGTCTCCTGACCATCGCGCCTCCAGGCACCCCACAGCTCAGGGCGACTCGCTTCAGCTCAGAGGGGCCTATCATCTAAGCAGCATCCCAGAAGAAATTCTTATTCTCCAAGTGAATAGATCTGCAATGACATAGCAACACCCTTAAAATCAAGATCCACTGGTGCTTTTTCCCCAAGGTACTAAGTCCCAATCACACTGACTGGCCATATTTTTTCATGGCAACACATTCTTAGTTGTCAATCACTTTGATGTAAATTTAAAGCCTACTTGTATTAGCAGTCAATCTTTTTAGTGATGTGAGTGTTCATCTGTTCAGAGTATCTCAGCTCAAATTATTGTCAAAAAGAGAGCATTAGCAATGTGCTTACACTTCAATGCAACTGGGTTAGAAACAAGTCCATTTACTGCTAAAATACATCCAGTGTGATCACCACTTTACAAGTCTGTTTTGTCGCTGTGCGCTTTATAACACAATAATGGAAACAAAACTAAGGATCCAGTAATGCTAACGCTGTACAATCTGCCCGCCTAATTTGAGTTGCTTTTATTCCAGTTTCAGCACAGCGAGGATGACTTTGGCCAGGTTCGATAATCGGCGATGAGCTGTCGACGACGGGACCCGCCCACAGCCGCGCGCTTACACTGCCATACTCACAGCTTCCTCTACATCAAAGGTAACTTTGTGAATGCCTCGCCAGTAACTGTTATAAAAACTTTATGTACGGGCCACTCTCAGAATTGATCTGAAATAGCACAATGTTTTTGATTCATGCATTCATCAAATACAAGTTTAGAATAAAGGAGCAGGAAAGTGTCCAACCATTCATTCGTTTATTTGTCCATACATCACATTATTTTGACTGAAACTGAGAACTTTCTCCAGGTGGTCTGATGAATAATGGAAGCCGCCGCTGGTGTTCTCAAGGACGAGACCTTCTTGTGGTTTCGGGCCAAGCAGGAGGCTCTCAAGCAGGCTGGCTGCACAGAAGGGAGGGGCTCACCACACTGTCCTACTGAAACTGGAAAACGCCAGCTTGTCTGGTGGCTATGCAGAGTGCTCATGTACTTCGAGAATGACAGCGAGGACAAATGAAGGGGTGCTGACATGCATATGCCAAGTAAGGACAAATCAAGTTCAATTTCAAAACGTTTCAGTATGATGTCATCAAAGGGGGTGAGCCAGATGTGGTTTAATTTCCAAACTGTAGCAGGGTGTCAACTCCAAACCAGTTTCAACTCCCAAAAACAGATTGAGGGTTTTTTTTTTTTATTAAACACTTATTATACTGTAAATACTAAGAAGAATTTAGATGCAGTTCCTTTTAATGCATACTTGATGACTGCAATCGAAATTAGACATTTTTTCAAGACAAGTTATAGTCGATTTTCCATGTGTCCTGGTGGTGATTTTGAAAATTAAATACAAATAGTAGTGCAGTGCTGATTTGCCTTTCTTTTGTGATGTGCAGAGAAACTGATAACACCGGGTAAGGAGAATGGAATCAGCCGGCCAGAGAGGACCTACCACCTGATCGCAGGAGTTCGCCGAGGACGCCCAGGTACAGGTGCTCTCGCCTTCCAGTAGAGATTATACCATCTTTTGCTTTAAAAAGTACAAAACTCGAGCAAAGACTTAAGTGCATTGTCGTTCACTCTGTCAGTAGAAATACAACACGGTCACTTCAGCACTGAAACCACATTCATATAAATATTAATATTCTAACATTAGAGGTTAAAATTGTTTCAGTGCTGATGCTGCTCACTGTCCTTATTAGTCCTCTATTTGTATTTTTCCTCCTGGGTCCTGTTGTTTCATTTGGTGCCAACACACACACACACACACACACACACATACACACATTCTCAGTCACAGACAGTATAATGAGGAGGAGTTATTGTCGCCAGGGGCTTGGTGTGCTGGTTCGCCGCGGGCAGCACATTGATTTGCTCTCAGAGGGACAGTCCACTTCCTCCATATATCTGCTGTGACAGGAAGATGTGTGAGCCAACATCAGCTCCATATGTCTGACAAAAAATCAGTCTGAACAGAATTACCCACATTTCCCCTTATATACAGACACAGATATACATACATACAGAGCCAATAGAGACAAATAAGATTCCAAAAGTACATTTTAATTCTAGAGTTTCCACTGGAGAAATGTAAGTGTAAAATATTAATCATAATTGAAAGTCTTTTTAAAAGCTTTATTATACAACAAGAAGTTCCAACCACAATCTGATTGGTCAACAAGACACGAGGTGCTCAACCGCATGACAGCACGTTTTACTCATCACTTGCAAAATATTAATTCCTACTATATACCACTGTTGGTATTAGTTACTAGTTGGTGTCCCGAATGTCATTTGAGCAAAGCGCCTCGGCTTTCCATCAGGTGACAGCGAGCTATAACTTAAAAATTTATGTAAATTTGAGTTGCAGAAGCTACATCTACAGCATCGGCCCAAATGACGTTAAAGCACACCTCCTGCATTTTATTCAATGTCTGTTCATTAAAGATGATGTTATCTGATGGTTACAGCCAGTGGTCAGCCAGGCTGAGTTAGTCCACAGCTCCACGGAGCAGGAGATCAGAGAGATGCACGAGAGGCTAACCCCATGGCGTAAAGATTAAGAAACGATATAGTATAAACAAAATCCAGTTGAATTAAATAGTTTGATTTGCCAAACCAAAATTGCCATAAACAGTCCTTATTGATTTGTTATATAAACCCAGTCAGACGGCCAAGGACTTTCTAATCTTCTTCTTGCGTCTGTGGCGTTCAAAGTTTTGGATAGTTTGTTAAAACCACATCCTTAATACCCCAACTCATGTGGATGCTTTTCCACTGGAGCCTTCTGTTGACTTTCAGCCTCTTTTAATTCTAAATCATCTGAAACACACTTTTAGATGTCCACTCACACTGGTCACCCCTTTTGCTCTGTTCTTTCTATTCTGCTGTAGTCCTTTAAAGAAATTGACAGGACACAGATGCAAGAAAATGCCATACCTTTTTTCAGCATCTGGGTAATGTTGACGCTTATCGTGTGTGTGTTTGTGTGCATGTGTGTATGAGATAATTGGTTTCCAAGGGGCAGAGGAAGGTCAAACCCATTATCCACACTCTGGAATAACACATTAAACCTTCTCTGGTTCAGTTCTTCAGGGAACGTTGGATGTATGACTGATTCGGGTTTGCATCAGATAATCCAGAGAGGTGAGGACCTGCATCAACAGGCGATCTTGATTTTCTAAGCGCAGTCAAAATCATCACATTTGCTCTGCTTAATTTTAACAAAGGGAGTTAGGTGTCAACACTCTTCACTGAGACCTGTTGACCTGCTGGAATTTCAGTATGAATTTGATGCTGTATTCACATTAGATTTAATATCCTATATTTGCAAAGAATGTACTGATGCCTCTCCTGTGGGTATCCTGTGTGTTTGTTTCTGGGTAGTTACTCAATTTATATTTTGTAACTAATTTTCAACTCAGCTGAAAGATAGTGCCTTTGTTCATGCATGTTTAAACCTGCCAATGCCCAAATACAAATAATTAATTCTACTTATTACTTCCAAGTTGTAGACTCCAAAGTCTGTCTTGTTATAATTTGCCATCTGGTTTAAAACTCAAAGGAAGTTTTATTGCTCAAGTTTCAAACCAGTGGTGCTGTAGTTTGATCCATCATCCATCATCATCATCTTCATCACCGTTAAACCACATTTCTGAACCGAGGCCAAACTCCTCATTATGATCACGGCAAACCGTGGTGCCGCATCACTGCACACCCGAGTAGTGAGATACTACTGATCACACTGCTACAGCGCCTACAGACACCATGTTGATGGGTAGGGACTCCATATCCGAGAAAATACGTCACTTAATGTCCTTTACTCTAATGTCTGTGAGGGAAGGGCTGCATTGAGTCTATTCTAGAATGTATTTACAGGGTTTATTTTCCGAAGTGGCTTAGGTGCAGCCTCAAGCACCTGAAATTAAGCCAAATGAATGTGTACATATATCATATAAAAAATGCCATACTTAATACTAACATACTAAAATAAAAACTGTATTATATAGGTGGAAAATATCTACAGTATATGTGTCAAAGATGTCATAATATAGTACCAAAAATGTTATATCCAGAATTTATATTATATTATAGTGTATATCAGAGATATATAAAAGCAAGAATGTAAAAAGTCATTATATATAAATAAAATGAAAATATATAGTATATTATAGTATAATATATACAAAAAGGACAACAGTAGTATAGTATGGTACAAAAGGACAAAATGTCATAGAGAGATAAAATAATAAAAATATATATAGGAAAATGTCAGAGAAAAGACAAAAATTTGAAAACAATAGTATAAGGCCAAAAGTGACAAAATATATAGTATATGGTAATAAAACGCCAAAATATTTATATAGTAAAAATAAAATACAAACATGTATGACAAAATAAGTTAGTATATATATAGTACAAAAGGGATAAAATAACAGAGATAAGGGTGTCAAAGAATAAAACAACAGAAGATAGGGCCAAAACGACAAAATATCATATATAGTATGGTGTCAAAACAGCCAAAATGTCATAGTATAGTATGGTATCAAAACGCCAAAATGTCATAGATAGTAGATTAAAAAGTGACAAAAGTCAGTAGTATGGTGTCAAAAGTACAAAACACAAAAATGGAAACATAGTATGGTGTCAAAACAGCCAAAAAATGTCATAGTATGGCAGGCCAAAAAAATATGAAAATGTCATATAGTAAGGCATTAAAATCGAAAAATGTCATAGTATAGTAGCGGTGTCAAAATGCACAAAATGTCATAGTATAGTAGTGCCAAAAGTGATAAAATGTCAAAAATGGGAAAAAATGTCATGGTATAGTATGGTGTCAAAACGTCAAAAGGCAACGCATGAAATGTCATGGTATAGTATGGTGAAAATGTACTAAAAATTATATACAAAATGTCAAAAAACACAGTAGTATAGGTAGGCCAAAAAGTGACAAAATAAGCCAAAAAGTGACAAAAAATGTTGCAGTATAGTATGGTGTCAAAAACGTCAAAAAATGTTGCAGTAGTATAATATAAGGCCAAAATGTGACAAAATGTCATAGTATAATACAGGTCAAAAGTGACAAATGTCAAAAATGAAAATGGTATAATAATAAGGCGCCAAAATGTGGAAACGCAGCAGTAAGAAGGCCAAATGGTCAAAACAAGTCATAGATAGTAAACAAAATGGTTTAGTATATTATATGCTAAAAGGACAAATATAGTATAGTATGGTGTCAAAAAGGACAAAATGTTGGGTAGTAAGGAAGTGGTGTCAAATGGTCAAAACAGATATACAGTCAAAAAGACAAATGTCAAAAATGTGAAAATGTAATAAGGCCAAAATGTGGAAAATGTTGGTAGTATAGTACAAACAGCCAAAAATGTTATAGTATAGAAGATTAAAAAGTGACATAAAATGTTATAGTTAGTAAGATCACAAAACGGACAAAAATATCATAGTATAGTAGTCAAAACGGTCAAAACAACAGTAGAGGTATGGTGTCAAAAAGTGACAAAATGTTGGTAGATAGTATGGTGTCAAAAACGGCCAAAAATGTCATAGTATAGTAAGGCATCAAAAGTGACAAAATGTCATGGTATAGTATGGTACAAAAAATGTCATAGTATAATACATACAAAATGTGGACAAATGTCATAGTATAATAAGGTACAAAAAGTGACAAAACAAGTCAAAAATGTGGAAAAATATCATAGTAGTATAAAAGCCAAAAACAATAAAAAATGTCATAGTATAATACAACAAATGTGATAAAAATGTCATATATAATAAGGTGTCAAAATGGCCAAAAATGTCATAGTATAATATACAAAATATGAAAAATGTCATGAGATAGTATGAAATAAACGCTAAAAAGCTAGTAGTATAGAGGAATGTAGTATATATAAAAGAAGATAGTATGGTATCAAAACTATATATGATATGAAAAGTACAAATGATAGTCAAAATGAAGACAAAATGGAAAAATGTCATAGTATAGTACACAAAAAGACAATAAAATTTGAAAAAGGTCATAGTAGAGGTGACAAAATGGTCAAAAAATGTCATAGTATAATATGGCATCAAAAAAGTGACAAAAATATCAAAATGGGAAAAAATGTCATGTGGTATATATAAACAAAGAGCCAAAATGTCATAGTATAGTAAGACGTCAAAAATTTGAAAACCAAGCCAGATAGTACACAAAAAGGAAGAACAATGCCCAAAATGGAAAATATCATAGTATAGTAAGTGTGACAAAATGGCTGTAACGTCATAGCACAGGCAATCAAAAGTGAAAAGAACAAAAATGGGAAAATGTCAGGTATAATACAGCCAAAATGGGACAAAATGTCATAGTATAATAGCAGTCAAAAGTGACAAAATGTCAAAAAATGTGAAAAAATATTTATGAGGAAAGTAGTATGGTGTCAAAAACAGTCAAAATGTCATAGTATAATAAGGCATCAAAAAATGTGATAAAATGTCAGGTATATTGGCAGTCAAAATGGCCAAAAATGTCATAGTATAATAAGGCCAAAAAATATGAAAAATGTCATGGTATAGTATATGCTAAAAGGACAAAAATGTTGGGTAGTATAGTATGGTATCAAACGAAGCAAAAATGTCATAGTATAGTATGGTGTCAAAAATTGAAAAATGTCATATATAGTAAGACGTCAAAATTTGAAAATGTCAGAGTATAGTAAGACGCTGCAAAATTTGAAAAAATATCATAGTATAGTAAGGTGACAAAATGGTCAAAAAATATAGTATACTATGGCATCAAAAAGGGACAAAATATCAAAAATGGGAAAAATTGCCATAGTATAATATAAGGCCAAAAATGGGAGCAAATGTCATATAATATAAAGTCAAAAAGTGACAAAATAAGCCAAAAAAAATGGAAAAAATATCAGTAGATAGTAGCAAAATATCAAAAATGTCAGGTATAATAAGGCATCAAAAATGTGACAAAATGTCATAGTATATGTCAAAATGGCCAAAATGCTTTCTAGTATAATAAGGCCAAAATATGAAAATGTCATATATAGTATATGCTAAAAGGACAAAATGTCATAGTATAGTATGGTATCAAAACGCCAAAATGTCATAGTATAGTATGGTGTCAAAAATTTGAAAAATGTCATAGTATAGTAAGACAAAAAATTTGAAAAAAATGTCATAGTATAGTAAGACGTCAAAATTTGAAAAATATTATATATAGTAAGGCATCAAAAGGACAAAAAATATCAAAATTGGAAAAATGTCATGGTATAGTATGTGCTAAAACAGCCGCAAAAATGTCATAGATAGACGCCAAAATTTGAAAATGTCATAGTATAGTATATACAAAAGTGACAATAATACAAAAATTTGAAAAATATCATAGTATAGGCATCAAAAAGTGAGCAAAAATATCAAAAAATGGGAAAAAATATAGTATAGTAAGGTGTCAAAAACAGTCAAAAAATGTCATAGTATAGTAAGGCATCAGACTCAGATTTCAGATTCATATTTTATTGTTCATGAAGGTTAGTTAGGCATAGGGGAGTTTGTTTCACAGTCTTGTATGCACACTCAACAAATAAATATTCAACACAGAAAAACACAAACCTAAATGTGAAAAACACAAAAAAAAGTGAAAAAATGTCATTGTATAGAAAGGTGTCAAAAATGGCCAAAAAATGTCATAGTATAATATGGTATCAAAAATAGTAAGGCATCAGACTCAGATTTCAGATTCATATTTTATTGTTCATGAGGGTTAGTTAGGGTTAGGGGACATTTGTTTCTGCTAGTCTTGTATGCACATTCAACAAATACATTCAATACAGAAAACACAAACCTAAATGTGAAAACATAAAAAAGTGAAAAAAATGTCATAGTATAGAAGGCGTCAGATCTAGATTTCATCTATATATTTTATTGTTCATGAGGGTTAGTTAGGGTTAGACATTTGTTTTGACAGTCTTAGGTAATATCAACAAATAATATTCCAAATACAGAAAACACAAACCTAATGTGAAAATACAAAAAAAAAAAGTGAAAAAAAATATTGTATAGAAAGGTGTCAAAAATGGCCAAAACATGTCATAGTAATATGGTGTCAAAAATAGTAAGGCATCAGACTCAGATTTCAGATTCATATTTTATTGTTCATGAGGGTTAGGGTTAGGGTTAGAGGACATTTGTTTTCACAGTCTTGTATGCACACTGAACAAATAACATTCAACACAGAAAAACACAAACCTAAATGTGAAAAACACAGAAAATGTGAAAAAATGTCATAGTATAGGAAGGCGTCAGAAACGTTGAACTGGGAGTTTCAATTACTGCCATGTTGGTTTATGGCTGTTCATCTTTGTAACAGAAATGAAAAAAGCAACAAAATGTTAGCAACACAAATAATGTATTCCTTTATTTCCACCAGGCTGGTTACACAAAGAGATGAAGAACAGTACAAAAGCCTCACTGAAACTGAAAAAGCGCTGGTTCCTGCTCACCCACAATTCCCTGGATTACTATAAGAGCTCAGAACGAAACGCCCTGAAGCTGGGAACACTGGTGCTGAATAGCCTCTGCTCAGTGGTTCAGCCGGACGAGAAGGTCTTCAAGGAGACTGGTAAGAAAATAAAACAATCAATCAGTCAATTTAATTTCTTAAATCATATTCCACCTGTAATTTGAGCCATTCTGGGTAGAATCAGGTTGGAGGTAATTGCCCAGAATATACAGTACTATCAGTTCTTTGTTGATCAATCATTTCTCCCTGCTCTTTGTGACTCCTGTATAGGCTACTGGAATGTGATTGTGTATGGCCGTAAACACTCCTACCGTCTTTACTGTAAGCTGCTGAACGAGGCCACACGTTGGGCCAACTCCATCCAGAACGTCATCGACACCAAAGCTCCCATCGACACACCGACCCAGCAGCTCATCCAGGACATTAAGGTAGGAAGCTTCTTTGCATAGAACTGATGGAGACTTGTGCTGAAGATGCATCTGAGCAGTTGTAGTTCCACCAGTGGCTACAACTGCTCAGCAATATACAGCAACAATACAAGGCATATATTAATAATTCATTTTATCAGATGTGGATTTTTTTAATGCAGGGATGAATCATTCTAAGTGTGATTCAGTGTCATTAAAAGAAACATTTACAGATAAACAGGCTACAGTCACACTCATGCAGTTGCTTTAGATTCAGCTGTGTAGATGCTGATAATCTTCACTGAAAGGCTCGAAAAGGTCATTTTGTCAATGAAGAAAATAGAGTTCACCCAAGTAAACTCTCAGATAATCAACAGAGCGTCATACTGATGTCCAGTTGCTCTGTTCTCTGCAGGAGAACTGTCTGAACTCAGAGGTTGTGGAGCAGATCTACAAGAGGAACCCCATCCTTCGCTTCAGCCACCACCCGCTGCACTCACCTCTGCTGCCGCTGCCCTACGGAGACATCCACGTCACCTGTGAGTCACACAGATACAGAGAAGAGTTAGGCATTACAGCAACATTATGAAGATATTTTACCATAAAATGACAGTTTCAAAGTTAATTTCATGCTACACTGAGTTGTAATAGGTAGAATGGTTCCTCTGCCACCTGATCACCTGTTCTTGCACTGTTAAATTTTGGAGAGCACGTACGATGTCCTGGACAGAGTGGTCTTTTACACATTGGTTGACACTAGCAAGGTTAAATTTAAATCGACCAATTTTTAAAGGGAGTTTGGTGACTCTCCATAAAGCTGGCTGACAGGTGTCAAATAACAAAACTGCACATGAACCTCACACAAACTTACATATAAGTAGCTACAATCCAATGCAGAACAGAGACGGTCACTGACCTCTACCCTCTACCCCGGTCAGCCTCAAGACACAGAAGCTATACGACTCTCCAGGAGGAAGCTCTCAAGGTGTTCAGCTCTCTGCAGCACTTGGAGGGCGTGGCTGACCCGGTGCCCATCATCCAGGGCATTCTGCAGACCGGACAAGAGCTCAAACCACTGCGGGATGAGCTCTACTGTCAGCTGATCAAGCAGACGACACGACCGCCGCAGCCAGGAAGCCCTGGGAACCTCTGCAGCTGGAAGATCCTGGCCTGCATGACCTGCACCTTCGTCCCAACCAGGAGCATCCTCAGATACCTCAAGTTTCACCTGAAGAGGTAAGACTTCTCATTAGAAATTCATCTACAGGTTTTTTTCCTTAATGTTGGTTGAATCTCGACAACATTGACAATTACAACTCACTCCCTCTGCAGGACTCGAGAGCTCTTCCCTGGCTCGGAGATGGATCGTTACGGCGCCTTCGCCTTAGACTCCTTGAGGAAGACTCGAGCCAGGGAGAACGTCCCGTCGCAGGAGGAGATCCGCTCCATAGTGGCACGACAGGACATGAGCACCACCGTCCACTGCCACGGAGGAGGCTCCTGCAAGATCACCATCAACTCGCACACAACAGCTGGAGAGGTGAGTGACACTGGGGCTGCTGAGACACAGGTGTAGAGTAAGGTGTTCAACTGTTGTTTCCACATTTTGGAGCAAAATAATCATTACATTCATTCAACAAACATTTCTATATTTCAACCAAGACGTCTTTGCACTTTTCAAACAGTTTGATCTGCATATTTAAAACTTCAGCTGTGGCTCGTCAGGCAGTGTCTCTAAAATACTGTTGGTCTTATGTGTCAGGTGGTGGAGAAGCTGATCCGAGGTCTGGCCATGGAGGACAGTAGGAACATGTTTGCTCTGTTTGAAAACAACGACACCACAGAGAAAGCCATCGAGAGCCGCACAGTGGTGGCCGACGTGCTCGCCAAGTTTGAAAAGTAAGTGTCAGGGTGCCTGTGTGTTGTTTCTGAAGCAGACATGTTTTTGTATTTGGGCTGTTACTAACTCTCTCTCTGGTCTTCAGACTCTCAGCGAGTCCAGATGAACAAAACACCGGCTGGAAGTTTTACTTCAAGCTCTACTGCTTCCTGGACACAGACAATGTTCCCAAAGACAGCGTGGAGTTCGCCTTCATGTTTGAACAGGTAAGACAAGGTTTAAGCAGCCAATCATGTTCCTGCTGTGCTAAGCTAAACAGCTAATTTGCACCTGTAGTCTGAAGGCAATTAAAACCAGAACATATAAACATCAGTGTTTCAACTAGTGATTATTTTCATTATTAATCTGCTCTTTTTTTCTTGATTATTTCTCTAAAATGTCAGAAAACAGTGACAGTCAGGAGAAATGAAATATGAAACAAATAGTATCAGCTCTGATAAAAAACTAAAGAATTACAAAATATTCAGTTTTCTTCTTAGTTTTTTTTTTACTTGGTTTGAATCTGTTTTGTCTTTTTATCATTTAATGTAATACACAAGATTTTTGCATTTTAACATCATTAACCTTTAATTGTTACTGTACTTTTTAAATCTGATCCCTCCTGACAAATTTTTTAAGTTCTAGCACAGCAGCATGTGAGAATAACTAGTTAAATATAAGAAATATAGAAAAACATTTTTATAGACACTAAAAAATATGGTTTTGGTATTGAACATTTTCAGCCCTACTGATAAGAAAACGTTCTTTTTTGTGCCTAAAATCTTTATAATAAATCAGCTGTCTTTATGTTTACCTCATGTCTTGGAAGAAAAACTGGCTTACCTACTGAGGCTGTCTTTACCTTCTAACGTCTGTGTGCTGTTTACAGGCGCATGAAGCTGTCATTCGTGGTCAGTATCCGGCGCCTGAGGAGACTCTTCAGTTCCTGGCCGCTCTGAGACTTCAGTACCTCCTTGGCGATCACAGCTCCCAGACCAACGTCCCAGAAATGTCCCAGGTGTTCCCCATGGCTCGATTACGGGCCCGGGTACAGAACTCGGCCAAGACATTCGCTCCAGGCACCGGCTCGGTGGCAGACCGCTCGGGGACGTCGGAGAGGAAACGCTCGAGCTTCCTGGAGGGAACGCTGAGGCGGAGCTTCAGGAGTGGCTCACTGAGTCGGCAGAAGCTGGAGGAGGAGAACAGCCTGGAAGCCTGGATGAGAGAGGAGGCGGCAGCAGTGAGAACCAGTGTGATGGACAAGTGGAAGAAGCTGCAGGGGATGAACCAGGAACAGGCCATGGTCAAATACATGGCGCTGGTGAAGGAGTGGCAGGGATACGGATCGACGCTGTTCAACGTGGAGGTGAGGAACAGAAATAATCTCCAACTTCTTAATTTGTCTACTCTCACGTTTCAGTAGATGCATTCATGCTGACCATGAATAATATCTAAACTGAGATTAGAACTTCATAGATGTAAAAGCACCTTTTTAAAGAACAGCTCCTGCTTCAGAGTAGGTTCAGTAATTGGTCGAATATGAGTCATTGCAGCACCAGCAACCGCCATTTTAAAAAACCAGTGTAAAAAATCTGACGGCTCATAGTGACAGCGAAATCCAGTGTAGAGTGTATACATGACGGGGGAAAAAACAAAGCTTTCATGTTGTTTCAGTGTCGGGATGGATCATTCCCCTACGAGCTGTGGCTGGGTGTGAGCCGAGAGGCCATATCAGTGTACAAACGAGGGGAGCCATGGCCTCTGGAGGTTTTCCCTTATGAACAGATTCTCTCTTTCGGAGCGCCACTGCCCAATGCCTACAAGATCGCTGTGGAGGGCCGAGAGCTGGTCTTCGAAACCCAAATGGTTTGTAAAATAAAACAAATGCTCCTTCGAAACTGTTTGTTTCTTGATGTTGAATTATGTGAATCTTTAAGGACTTTAAGTTACATGAGCACTGTCAAAGCTCAAGTTTACAGAAGAGCACTGCACAAACCTTGTATCTTATATGCTCCTCCTCCTCACCTCCGCAGGTCATGGACATCGCCAAGCTGATGAAGGCCTACATCAGCATGATCGTCAAGAAGCGCTACAGTAACTGTCAGTCCGTCAGCAGCCATGGCAGCCAGTGCAGCGCCTGGTGAAGTCTGCCCATGGCCACGTGGCGGAGGAGGAGCGTGGACGCCCATCCTCAGCGCTGTGGACCGAGCAGCTCGTACATTTGACTCTTGGAGTGAACATTAAGAGCATTGCGGTTTGTCTCATTCACAAACATTACACATCCACACCTGACAGCTCAGAATGCAGTTAGCAACCATTTCAAACTGGAGGCCTGTTTTGTCGTTGAAACTTTGGAGCCGACAAGGATTTGCTCTGCTGAAGTGTCCTCGAGTACTGACCGCTAAACCCTTTACCAAAAAAGACAATTTCCCCACTGTGATCAATAAGGAATATATCTCCATCTAACTCTCTGAGAAAGAAACCCAGGAAGAGGATGACCCCAGGAAAACTTGTACATCTCTGTTTTAAAGTTTCAGTTAAGTTAAAACATGGTGGCCTTTGTTAGCAGTAAAACAGTGAAAACAAACCACTGGAGTCTTTCTCTGTCATTGGGCAGCCTGAACCTACAATGTCTGGTAATAATGAACAGGAAAATGTTTTGATAAATTGTTTCCTTAAAGTGGTCATTTGTGGCCCCAGTATCCTTATGTTATTCACTCAATTTAGTAATTAAATACATTTAAGGGATGGTGTAAGTTAACAAACTCCAGGCCAAAATTAGAAGAAAACTGGATTAAATTTAAGCCCACAGTAACAAGAACAGATGGACTGAAGGCTGTTGAGTTATTCAAGGGTACAAATGAGTAAAGTACAATGACGGGAACAACTCATCCAGACCTTTCCTCCTGTCACCTAAATACAAAAATGCAACAAATTCAACTTTTCCACTGTTTTTTAGACCAAAGAAAATCAGCTGAAGGTTTAATATGACCTTTTTTCTCATCAGTTCTCATTTCCTCTTAAAAAGTGGTTGTGTCTTGTTTTGGAATAAGTTCATTTCTTCCTGCTGCTGAGGTGCTGTAGCAATACAAGACCCGTTGTTGCAGGATCGGGGTGATTGTTACTGAGGTTTCTGTTTGTGTGGCTGCGTGTGTGTGTGTGTGTCTACAGGCTGTCCGAATGTTAAAAAAAAAAGCAGAGATGGAGAAAAGAAACTAAAGCCTTCATGCCTTTTCCTCTGCTTTGACAAACTCTGGGACTGGACTGTCTATATTTACTTTCTCCAGGATGATCTGTTCACTGTAAATAATATGCAGCTGTACTAGACTCAAACATTTCAAGTTTGTGATCGATTGTTTTGATTGATTTGCTGAAGGTCACACAAGTGCCTGTTCAAACTAAAGCAGGACGAACTCAAATCAGATTTTGTCTCATCGATGCCACTCTTGTTCCTGTGTAGCCAGAATCTGAAAGGTGCTCCCACGTTCCCTTTAACTACCAATGTACTTGTACACTGCAGAATCTGTTCAACTACGCGCATCATTCAAGGAAATCCTGTTTTTTCTTTCGAGAAGCACGAACTGAATCCACAGGTGATCAGCTAAAAGGCACATTTCCCAAAGGGGAAGAACACTCAAGACCTACAATCAGATCTTGTATCGCTACAACATGTATGTGCAAACACAAACATCCCAAACAAAACTGAATTTAGCCAAATTTTAAGTCACTGTTGTGTAGAATTTGAAAATGTTAAACTTTTAAAAGTCCTTTGCATCGGTGTCTGACCCGTCAACCTCTGCTGGCAACAAGTGGGAACTGCAGCTACACACCCTTTAAACTATAGTGGCTGTAGAGTAACATGGGAAAAGGAAATACCTGATTGCTGATGACACATTTTCAGCAGATGGCCACCAATCCAGGTATTTTCCCTCTTTTCCTGTGTTAATGTTTTCTCTGTGCGCCTGTAAAACACCAGCAAATATGACAAAACAGACAGAAATCATCATTTTCATTGAGGTCTTAATATCTATTACAGTGAGTGTGTACATTAAAACATTGCGTAATGCCCTTTAAAGCAACTCAAACTGCAATCATTTCAACATGATCAGAGTTAAGAGGTGGATTCTGGTGCAGTCATTCGGGTGTTAGTTTGAATGGTGTGTGCAGTTGGACGGTTTGCAGTGTAACATTCCTACAACATTTCAGTGGAGCTCCGCGGGCGGCAGATCCATCCAAAGACGTGTGTGCAGGTTTCTTCCACAGTGCCTTGTTGTATATTGTGTACACTTACTTTTTTTCCATGTGTGGTTCCCTTTTTTGGTATAATGTGCAATGTTATATATATTATATAATCATGTGGCTGTACATTTTATACTGTAAGTCTTTGCCCTCGGTTGTTTTTCCTGAATGACGACCACATGGTGATTTTCTCATGATAAAAATCTTGTATTTTTCTCTTTGCAACCATTCAACTGACAGTGGATCTTACACACAATACTGCTATCTTGTTTTGATCTGTATTAGTTGTGTTGTGTATTCAAAGCAATGACTGTATAATTGAAAGGATGATTCTAACAATAAATGGTTTCAGATTTGGTCTGACAGTGCATCTGCTTACATTATTTTAAACTGGATTAACAGACTGCAGCAGTAGTTTTGTGTATTGGATCTGAGGACAGTGAACTCAGCAGAGTCTTGACAATCACATTAAACTTACTAAAAACCTTAGACTTACCTGATAATGTGAGTTGTGTTCATGGTCCCAGCCATCCAGGTGTTGTGATGACAACAGACTCAATCTGGGAAAAGAATGTCAGAAATATGATAAATCCATAAGCGTCTGTCCATCGTTCTCAGTCTGTCCTACAATTTTCTCTACAGCTGTGGGTTCATGTGTTGAACCCTAACCCCTAACCCTATGTGTTACAGCTCATCACAGTCTGTGGTTTCACCTGAACGCGACAAACATCGCTTTTCTGCACGGTACTTCAAGTGAAGAAAAAAAAACGTCAACACGTGAACGCAAAGATCATAGCCACAATGAGGTCACATAAACGGTGACGTCATCAGTGACATCACTGTGGTTGACTAAATGAACCAGATCAAAGCCATATTGATGGCCCTTAAACTGTGACGTCATCGGTGATGTCACGGAATGCCGCTATGGAAGTCTGCAACTAGAACCCATTTCTCCCAGCAGGTTACTTTACTGTAACAATGCCACGCAGACGCAGACAGCTTCGCCCCAGTTCGGGCTGGGCGCCGGAGTCCAGGTCCTCCGTCCGCAGACGAGGAGAGTTGTCCGACGCAGACGCTAGGGCAATCCCTAGCAAACATAGTCCAAGCATATAACAGCAGTCCACCTAATCTTCTATCGTCACGATGTCATAAAATGACATCAGTCCTTTCTGACATCATCTAAAGGCAATATTGGTTATGATATCACTATAATGATGCCTTAATGACATCTGAATTCCTTTGTGACATCATCACAATTGTGACATTGATGACGTATTATGACCTCAGAGTTCTTTACATATGATCAGTCAACTTGCTCTACAAATGATAATGTCTTTATGAAATTTGGTGGACATCAAAAGATGACACATTACCATGGTAACAGCAAGTGCAGTTGATATTATATAGAAGGCTAGAGTTCCATTTAAAGTCATAAATAAAGAAAGCAACACTCGGTCAGCTGGGTAGGGTCTGTCTCTAAGATCCTCTCAACAACCCCTCACCCAAACCCCCCACAGTCGACACCACTCAGCAATACACCCACCAACCCTGAAGTCTGTCGATTTCCTTGATTCAACTGCTCATCTGACAGACAGGAGGACAGTGTCACAGCACTCTTTCATCATGGAGAGTTGCACTGTGAGATCATAAAGGATGACAATGTCACATGGACTGTGACATCACCAATAACATCATGGAATGCACTGTGAAATAACATATGACAATGTTGCATGATGTAAATCTCAAAAATCTTATTTACTGTTCATTATTTAGAGTCGGTTGTATAGGGAGTACTGAGTGCCTCTGTTTCTTACCTGATAGTGTCACTGTTGTTCATGGTTCCATCCATGCAGCTGTTTTCAGTTGTTCTGATGGCAGCAGACTCAGTCTAGGAAAAGAATGTAAGATTATCAATATTAGTGCAGTGCTTGAACTTGGATCATGTAACTAGTGACATCATCTATCTGATGATGTCATCAGTCTGTGTCCTATATGTTGTATTTATAGCTCATCACAGTCTGTGGTTGCTTTCTATCTACCTACCTGAAGAAAAAATGAATGCAATGATGTCACTGATGACAATTTTGTGATGTCATCTGGGACATCAAAAAAGATTAGCCAGAAAGCCATAATGATGTCACATAAATTGTGACATCATCAGTGACATCACAAAATTAACCAGATCAAAGCCATAATGATCACATTAACTGTGACATCACTGATGATGTCACAGAATGCCGCTATGGAAGTTTGCAAATAGAACCCATTTCTCCCAGCAGGTTACTTTACTGTAACAATGCCACGCAGACGCAGACAGGCTTCTCGCCCCGTTCGAAGGCGCCGGAGAGTCCGTAGGTCCTCCGCCGTCCGCAGACGCAGGAGAGTTGTCCGACGCAGACGCTAGGCAATCTCAGTAAACATGTAGTCCAAGCATATAACAGCAGTCCACCTACCTATCTTAAGCATTAGAGCAGCAACTACAAATTCTTACACTAATAGCTATGTTTTGCCCGCCTATTGGTGTGTGGCATTGACTCATCACATTCAGCACTGTATCCACTAATGACAGACAGAATGACAGACAGAGTTTTCTGGAGTATAGTTCCTCCAATTATGTCATTGCTTATCTCACTTCAGTTGTGACATCATCAGTAGTATCATAGAATGTAAACCAGCTGTGCATCAAGCAGGACTGTGAGCCTTGTTGAGGTCATCTGTGACATCATCAAAGGGTGTTTCAAAAGAACACGATTACCATGTAACACAAAGTGCAGATTCAATGCTGCACTCCTTTATGTGTTAATTTTGTGATGTCACTGATGACATTGCAGTGACATTATCATGTGAGATCATAGTTGATGGCATTCATGTTTTCATTTTTCCTTCCTTAAAGTCGGTTTGATGAGCAATCAATGGAATCTTTGATCAAAGCAACAGGGAATGATCAAGTTGTGATGTCACAGTTGTGGTGTTATCTGTCACACCTTGTTAACTGGGTTAGGGTCTCGACCAGAGGCATAGAATGACAAACTATGATCTCACAGTGCAACATTCCATGATGTCAGGGACCTGTGACACAGTCCATGACACCATTGTGACATCATAGAACCCCATAATGTCACCAGAGATTGAACCAGCTTTTTGTTGAACAAGACCTGAGACATCAGTGACATCATGAGTCAGCATGAATGTCCCGCTGTCAAATCTGCATCTCCAGTAACGTGTACCAGAATCCTTAGAGAATGGTTCTAGTACCTTGTTGAATCCATGTCTCTAGGAATTCAGACTATTCTGTGGCAAATGAGGTTCCAACTTAGTATTAGAAAGTTGTACCTACGTAAGTGGCCACCCTCTTAACAGGATGACAGGATCAGATCCTGGAATTTAATGAACTAAGTGTTTGATTAAGCATCAACAGGCTTTTAATGGCAGAGACTGATAACATCAAAGTCACAACTGACCTCCTCTGGTGATGTCTTTGATTCCTTTGTAAATTGTGACATCATCAGTGACATCACAGTCTTGCCTAACAGAGTTTTTAAATAGGACCCATGACATCAAAGGTGTTGTTTTTTTTCACGATGCCACGCAGACGCAGACAGGCTTCTCGCCCCATCCGCAGACGCAGGAGACCCCGCAGGTCCCCAGCTCGCAGACGCAGGAGGGTTGTCCGCCGCAGACGCTAGGCAAGTGCAATAAACATGTAGCTTAGGCATCAAAAATGACATCGAACCTCATCTGTACATCCTCTCTGACTGTGTTCTACTGATGGAAATTAGTGCTGGAAATGCACATAGACATACATAGACAAATTCTTGAGTAAAGCACAAGTGTTTATAACTTATAATGTGAACAGGATAATGTCACACAATTTGTGACATCATCTGTGACATCACAGAACCTGGGCTTGGTGTGTTTGTAATTAGACATTATTAACCTTATTAATAACTATCTAACAGCTGCACACCATGTATATGATCTCTTGTTTAGCTATTGCTACTTCTCTCTTTCATTGCTTTGTTTTCTTTATCATCTGCTACTATCTCCTTATATGTTGTTATATTCTTTTTCTTCTTATCTTACAAATCTTCCTTGAGTAGTCTTGCTCTCTTTCTTTTCTCTCTTTCTTTCTTGAGGAGCAGCAGTTTGAAATCCTTCCTCCTGCCCTGTCGTGGGTGGATGACCCAGCCTAAAGTTGAAATGAAGTGATAAGTGGCCTGGCTCAGACTAAGCTCAGAGAGTGGAGAGTGACAAGAATCAGCCAGAATGGTTCGATTGTAATCTTTCTCTGTTTCCTGATCTGGGTAACAAGATGGCGTCCAAGATGGTATGATTCTGACCCTTATGTCCAAGCTGTTTCAGAGGAGGAGCATCTGTCATTCAGCACAGAGATTCTGTTTTTGTTCTGTTTTGTTTGGAACCAATTTTAACCAATTTTGTTTTCACTATAGGTTTTCATTGTTGAGCCAAGAATCTTTGTGTTTTCTAGCATCTTACAAGAACTGGATTTATATACATAATGATATTGTGTGTCTCATGGGTTCACTGAATCTAACACAAAACACAAACAGACTCAGCTCTCACACTGTTCTTTTCTCTGGTGGACATTAGTCAACTGGCTAATATGGCAAATATATGGCATCCTCTACTGCAGCCACATGGACAGAAGATAAATTACGATTAAACTACGACTAGAGCAACATGTTCAGTCATGACAGTTCAGACATGAGCAGTCAGATCATACAGACATGATGCCAACTCCACTGCCAGACAACAACTGTGAAAAACATTTTTAAATGTGTGATGGAAAAGTCACAACTGACCTCCTCTGGTGATGATTCCCTTGTAAATTGTGACATCATCAGTGACATCACAGTCTTGCCTAACAGAGTTTTTAAATAGGACCCATGACATCAAAGGTGTTGTTTTTCCACGATGCCCACTTGAGCGCAGACAGGCTTCGCCCATCCGCGGGCCTTGGGGAGACCCGCGGGTCCCAGCTACTTGAGCCTTGGAGGTTATCCGCCCCATGAGCTAGGCAAGTGCAATAAACATGTAGCTTAGGCATCAAAATGACAGCCGAACCTCATCTGTACATCCTCTCTGACTGTGTTCTTATAACATATAACTATAACTGTAAGGCAGGATGAATACTTCCATCACATCCTCCACCTGGCTGAAATCTCAGCTCAGGAGTTTTCACTTTAGGTTCTACTCATTGTGCACATACACACCCAAGACTGGTAAACAGTGCTAACCAGATTGGTTGCTTATCAAACTGGACTCACCAACATTAGATCTTCTTTTTCCTCACATCAGTCTTGATGTAGGTAGCTGCTACTGCCCTAGGAATCTCAGGGTAGTGAGTTCCAGCTCTCAGAAAGTTACCACTTACAGCCGTGAGTCTAACTTCCTGGCAGCTGCAGCTTTAAGGCCAATGCACTTAAGGTCAATTTTGACACCAGGCAAATAACCGACACTGCTCTCTGTGTATATAAATATTCTTTATACATTACATCCATGTTACATTCAAAAGAAATAGAAATACAGCCAACAGCAAAAGTCACATTCAAGTCATTTCTGTGCTGCACATGGCAACGTTGTCACCCAGCCTCCTAAGGCACCAAAAAAAAAAAAATGTCCCAAATGACCCACGTCAAGAAAAAGAGCCCCAAACCCACCCCAAAACCCGTCTACAACCCCAACACCACAGGGCTCCTGGAAGCTCAACAGAATGGCATACAGACAGATTAAAACCACAATTTTCAACAGCTGTATTTATACTGGCACAAATCATCTGGTTATTCCTTCATGGCAGCCCAGCAAACTGAACAGATGTTGATATGCCAGCATATACAGACACTGAGAACTATAAGATAGAACGTTTAAATGACATTCAAAAATGTCCATATTTGCTGCTTGCATCATTTTGTGTAAAACCTCTATAACTTTCTGACATCATTTTTTTGTGCTCATTTACAACCTGTCTAAATTGCTGAATCCTGCATCCTCACTCATCAACTGCTTGCTGGGAATTACGTGTTCGTCTAAACAGTAAGATTCCTTTGTACAAAACAAAGCAGATTTATCCCCAAGGAAACACAGTGATAAAGACACAAAGCTCTCTACTTAGTTCAGTAGTTTTGAAAAAGATCCAGTTTGAAACTTTAAGATATATTGAGCCAAAATGAAACTGCAACTTCCAGGTTCTATTCTACAAGTAAGAAAACTTCACTCAGAAACCAGTTAGTACCCACATTAATAACTAAAAATCCAGCCCTGGAACACAGACTTTCTCAACATTATGTTTACTGTAATCAGTATCCACCAGTGGAACATTAACTATGATAGCAGTTGCTAGGAACAGTGAACTTATTGTTTTTAATGTAAACCAAAGAAATATGCCAATTTAAAGGTTAACCTCTGACAACCTGCTCTGTTACATCAGCCTCACTTGTCACCATTTTGTTGCCAATTTTCCTCATTTTGAATCCTGCCTGCAAAACTCTGATTGGTCGATTGTTTTCCACCTGGCTGAATCATTCAGTTTAGCACAGGTTCCAGTTTTCTCAGGGCAGACTCCTGTAGCTTTGGGATGAGATCAAATTGTCACCTTAAGTAGAAATGTGTTAAACTCACCTGGACCAGCGGAGTTTACACTGCCTAGTGCAAATCTTTACACAGAGTCTGAACACATGAGTCTTGGTTAGACTGATTAAAATTTTTTGCAACACTATATAAATATAAATTTATGGTTACATACCTTCCTATTAAATCATAGAAAACATTAGAACTGTAAAATAAAGTGTTACCAGAATATTCAAAGATATTTGTCCCAGCAGACATCAGGCCTAATGCTGCGTTCATGTCATGTGGAAAACTTGTGTAATTACCAACTTCTTAAGACCTGGTGCTAAATATTAGTCTCAAAAGTGCTTCTAGGGACGGACATTGAAAATTAGCAGTAGCTATAAATACTGTGATGCACTGAACTGGATAATTGTTGTGCAGTTCTCTATGTATACTGCACCTGTCCTGATCCAATAAACATTGAATAAATAAGTGCAGCAGTGCCTAAAAAAGCAAACAAAAGTGGTCCATTATTCAAGATCATTAAAACCAAATTTAAAGGATGTAGTGTTACATTGATATTTAACTGTCACACAGCGAACTCGGCAATCCCAAACCATCAGGAAATGATCAGACTTATGATGCTTGCAAGTTGTAAATCTGATAATCCTTCCATCACCACCTTATATCCCACATGACATGAACGCTGCACAACAGTCTGGAAAAAGGAGGAGAGTAGTTCATGTCTGTCTACGCAGCAAAAACAACAGTGTTATTTCAAGGAATTAAACATGAGTGCACCACCACATGTGAGTTCATTTAACTGTTGAGATAGTTTTGAGGACCGGCCCCAGAGCGGATAAACAGAAGGAAAAAAGTGAAATCCCAGCAAAGCCCAGACTGTTATCACCAGGTGTAAACCAACCATCAGATGTTTTGTTCCTGCATAAATCCCGCCTGGTGTTACACCGATGTTACACGAATGACCACCTCCCCCGAGTCACTGTCCTGGCTGAGGTTGTTCCGGGGCACCAGGCTGGGACAGAAGGGGGCCAAACAGAGGCAGGTCCATGGCTGTGGCCCCAGCTGGGTGGGGTGTAAGGGGCCATTGGGTCCAAAGGTGGCCAGGGGCAACCAAAGCGTCCTGGGGGCCAATGAGGAATGACCAGTGCTCGTCTCCTCCATGTCCTTGGCCTTGTCATAGCTCTGAACATCCCAGTGGAGGTTTACAGCTCGCCAGCGCATGAAGACGTTGTACACTGCAGCACCCTCGTGGACAATCAAGCCTGTTACCATGACAAAAATGGACGCATGAAAGGAAATGTTGATGCTCTTATACTGCTGAAAATTTTAAGCATTATCAAATAGTCACTGTCAAGCTCCCGGCAATATTCAGTGCATTCAACATGCTTCATCGTCTCCCACCTCCGTCTAAGGCTCCCAGACAAAATGTGATTTATGTAAAGCCCTCGCTCAAACTCTAATGTGACTTTTCCTTGATTGACAGGTTAGAGGAGAACTCCAACAAAGTATTTGTCAGCTGGTTCCTAAAAAACCCTTTAAACCCTTTTTCAGATTTGTGAAACATTTGTCCTGATTGTTAGAAGAGGAAAAACGGCTTTCACAGCTAAAACATCAAACATGCTAGCTTTCCACCAAAACTGGGTTTCAACAAATCTATAGGCTTTCATTGATAACTCACATCCATAATCCAAACTCAGTCAACTTTTAGATTCAGTGCAACTTACATTTTCTGAGGAAATCATTATCTCTGATGTTCATTGTGAATAAATGCCCCTAAATCCACATAGAAATCACAGAAAAAGATACTAATTATAACTAAAGCACTTTCCTGAGAGTCACAGTAATCCAGTGATAGTATATCCACAGGTACACTGCAAACAAGAGCTGCTAATGGTTAATTCAATACACATGTTCCCATTTTGCCAAAATGTAAACAACTACAGGCTAAAACAAACCTAGCATAACTCACTGATTCCATGGTAACATCATATGGTGTCATCAGAGTAGTTGATGAAAAGTGTCAGGTTATAATGAGTGTTGTCTACATTTCTACAAACATGTTTAGATGTTGGTGGTCAGCTGGTAGCCAAACAGCGTGTGAATGAGACTGAATGGTGATGAAGCATCGATGAAGCAGCAGATGTCAACCAGCTAATGCAGGCTGTGACTTCAGTGCTCTGCCTGAACTAATGCTGTCCTCCATCTGTGTAACAGACTGTGTTATATAACCCTGACAGAGACACAGTGAAGGTTTTTTCTCTTAACTTGGAAATCAAATACTGAAGGTAAGAAGCAAACCGCAACTGTACAAATGTCTGAGATGTCCAGGAGTCAAAGGATCTGTCTGAGGGACTGACGCACAACCCTGATATCACTGAATAATTATTTAAACTGAGATGTTTTCTGCCATCACATCACATCGCAGTGTAAGGTTGTGTTATGGTGTATGTTTGACCATCACCTGCAACAACAGATAAATGTCACCAGATAACAAAACGCACCCGAAAAGCCACATAGTTCCATATGTAAATATGAAGACATAAATGTGGTTTGGTGCATTTTGCATTCAGCTGCATGAACCATTCCCGTCCTCACCTACACAGACCAGGTCCATGAAGCCGTACATGCCGTAGCAGATCTGAAAGAGAACGTCGCGGCGCTGCCACACGGCCTGCGGGCTGAGAGCCGACCACAGCAGCCAGGAGATGCTGGCCACCAAGAAGAGAGAGCCCAGGAACACAGCGATGATCTGCACCTTCTCCACCAGGGTGATGGTGATGGACTGCCACTGCACACAGAGAGGACAGACCACACATGAGGTGGACTGAGGACAAAACATACAGGTCTGATGAATTCTCTCTTTTGTATTCTAACAGGCATCCAGTGTGTTCAGAATGAGTTCTTAATGACATCAGAGTTCTTTGTGACATCATCAAAGGAATCCATTAAACAAACGGAATCATCCATAAAACTTCACTCCAGCTAAGTCCCACATGGATCAGATGATCAGTTCACACATTGACCTGACTGGTTGCAGCAGTGGTTATTACTGTGGAGGAACCTTTAGAGTCGGGGCAGTATGTGTGATGAATGGTTTACACAGTCTCTTCATGTCTCTGTCTGTGAAGGCAGGAAGCCCGAGGGGCTGACTGTACTTCAGCTGGGCAGCGCCGCCTGCAGGATGCTAAAGGTAAGAAACACACATTGCAAAAGCCACAGCAGGATGAGGATGATTTGCATTTTTAAAATGGAATTTCTCTTCTGGTCAGTTCAACCAAATGGCAGTAAGATCCCTGGATTATCCAGAGCAACAGATCACATGTCATTTTCAATTCTTTAACAACGTAACTAAATGACATTCACCTCCACTGTACTGAGCAGGTGGCACAACTGTCAGAGGCAGAATAATAGGGATACTTCCTGTTCATTAAATTGTTGTAGTTTGTTCTAACAATGCACACACCAGATTTATTACAGAGATCTGAGAAAACAGTCACATCAACATCTGGAGTGTCAAGAAACACAGTCAGTTTACAACACAGGCAAACAGTCTGGCTAATTATTTTACCTTCCAACTGTCTTCTCTTTCTCAAATACCCTGTGAGGTTTGTTTCCAACCTGTCTGATTGTCTGACATCCTGGACTCTATTTTAACAGTGGAGCATGTGCATTTATAGAGTGTCCAAATTATTTTAGTTATTTTAGTTAGTTTAATGATTGAAAAAAAAAAAGGACGTAACATGCAGTAAACCAATCAGAAAGCCATCTCCTGTTCCCTTTAAAAGCCAGGTGAGGTTGCACCTTGGTAGATTGCAATTACACTGGTGGATTTACCAGCTTCTTCTGTCAGCTCATCTCTCCTTGCAAACTTACTGAAAAACTGTCCTCTCTACTGTCCTACAGGCAAAGAGCGCTCTCACCTGGCTGGAAAACCACATCAGTCAGAACAGGACAGGTTATGTCAAAAGGCGGGAAGACAAAATGATGACGGTGCAGTTCCATGCCAGCCTGACAACCTGCTACAGGCACGACAAAATCTCTAAAGAGAAGATGAAGGTGACCGAGAGGAAGCGGAAAGAGGCTGTGAAGAATGTAAAAGTGTGTCAGAGCCAAACCACTAACAAGAGAAAATAGGAGAATCACAGAGAAGGAAACACAAAGTACAGAATAAACTTGCTAAAATAACTTGGAAACAGAAAATAGTTGATGCCGAGCGGATGACTGTGAAGCTGCAGAGTGCTTGTTTCAGAGGAAAAGACTATAGGCAGACTGTGTGGACAGAAAGTAGAGCTCTGCTGAGCCTCAGCTGTGTGTTTGCTCAGTCTGCCAATGACTCAAGTCCCATCTGCAGCGAGCAGATCTGAAAGGGCCTGAATGTTCTTCTGTGAAAGAAATGATCCAGAATGCAGATATTTTTAAGCCTCAAGAGCCTCTGTCTGTTGAGCTTTGGAGGAGAGGAGGACTGAAGGAATCCTGACTGCTTCGTACTGACAGCACAGACCTGAGGAGGAAACAATAGCACTCAGCAGGCTCACAGTCAGCGCTGCTTTTGCCTCAAGCTACCAAAACACAGCCATCACTCTTTCTGGCTTTCTGGAAAATAATCTTTACTACATTCATTTAGATGCACAGCAGCTTTTTCTGGGTGGTTGAGCAGAACGTCTTGAGAAAGACTTCAAAAACAGAGTCCTTCTCTTCCCACAATGAAAGCTGATTGGCTCTTTCTCTGGATCCTGCCTGTTAAATACTCAAATCTTTTAAATTGAGCTTATTTGTGTGAGTAGATTATGACTAAGACATTTTTTGTTTTGCTTTTGAAAGAAATGTTTGTTCACTAATTATCACCTTGGGTATTTTATCACTAATGCACAGCAATATTTTTCCAGCTCAGTTTTAGCTGTAATTCTGCTTTATCATTGTGGTTGACGCTGTGCAGCCATGCTGCTAAATGGACTGAAAGTTTGGATTCTGCACTTATGAGATAACAGCTCTGCCTCTACTGCATGTGAAGATTTTATAAGGTCAGAATGTGCACCTGTGGCATTTCTGTCCACTTATTTCCACATTTTATGAGCTATGAGTCATTCATAAAAAAACGTGATTATTCAGAGAGCCGAGGAGAAGAGGAAAAATCAACATATTTATCAGGTAGGTGCACGTCAAAATCTGGGGTTTGAAATGGAGTTTAAGTCAACCATTTTATAGGAACAGCTCTGACAGACGCAGGTGGGTTTATTTGTTGTCAGTTTGCCTGTGAAACTGCTTTTACCAGCTCAGCTCTGTGTGGCTGTTTTTCTCCACCAGAGAAGCTGTGAATATTTCTGAGCATAAATCTCACAGGCGGGTCGATACATCAGAGACTGTAAAAACAATCTCTTGTTAATGCCTCCATAATAATTTAGAGAGCATGCTCGGTGGTAGAAAACTGTAACCTCAAAGGTTTATGGCTGTAAAAAGCAGTAAAAAAAAAGCCAGGGGGAATATAACAGCTGCAGTCTGGTGTCACATCACTTGTGAGGCATTTAAACTACAAATCTGAAAAGAGTGTTTTTAAGGAAGAAGTGCTCTTTTTCAATAATACCCATGTTCACTGAGTCATTGGTTTATCAAGTGAAACCTCTCCTACATAAAAAATCTTCAGTCAGACATCATGTGACTACAGTGTTTTGGTGAAAATCAGACAGCACAGTATTTCTTGTACGATGGGTGCTGCTCAGCAGGGCTGATCCAGCATCTCCAAAAAAGGCTGTTGTCTTTTCACAGAACGGTGAAGAGAGAGAGGAATCTTTTTCTAAAAGATGATCTGATTAGAAATCATCAAACTGGCCTCTGGGACTTCAGAGTCCTCCCTCATCAAGATGACCCTGATGATCTGACACCTCATTTTTAAAACTATTTCCAGCTGAAAGACCGACTGACTCTCCCTTCCATGCATCTTGCAAGTAGGTGAAGCTCTGCCAGATTTACAACAAATAATCTGTAAAAACAAGATTTATTTAAATTCAGAAACAAATGACTGCAGAGTATAGACACTGTCCTAATCAGACCGACACCAGCTCAGGCTTCTCTGTTCAGCGTCTCCTTCAGCAGGTCAGAAAACACTCAAATCCATTGAAAACATTTTACAGCAGCAGCAGCGGGGTCAGTGTGCTGGTTCTCACTGCCATCACCACCAAACAGTTCGAGTCTCTCTATCTGCAGTGTAACAAACCATCCTCTGTGGTACCTTACCTGCCACGGTCTCTTCATGTTGATGGCGATGACGTGGAAGCGATAGCAGCAGAGCTCGCAGGTCCAGCAGCCTCGCTCGCTGATCCACTTCAGCAGGCAGTGCTGGTGGGTGTAACGCACCGAACCGTCACACCGACACGGGTTCAACAACTCACCCTGGAGACCGGACAAAGGGAAAAGGTCATGTATAAACAGAAATGATTTATTTGAGTTGAAAAAATCTAATTAATTGTTGTTACTCCTGCTGATCACTAACAGAGGTCAGTAAATGTCATATACTCGATTACTGATGGTTCCCACAAGTAAGGTTTATGACTCACACTACTTTAAATACCTGCCAAACATTTGCCAAAACATTTAGCAGTGTTTTAATTTAAAGTATTCTTCCTGTACTGTCTGTAACATTTTACTGAACCACTTTTGATATTACATTACAGAGTCTATTGATACAACAGATAATCATCTATACCTACTTATATGCCAAGTCATGGAGGTTAAAGCCTGATCCAGAGCAGAGAGGACAAGAGGTACAGTAAACCCACTATCTTAGCTTCCAGTATAAAACGTGTCAGTGTGAGACTTGAAACTACTACTTGAGTTGTGTGATCATCATAATCAACCTGTCACTTTGTGCTGATTAGCTGATATCACAAACAACTTTGACCTAATAACTAGGGCAGGCATTATTTTGAATTTGACTGATTACCCAGCTCAAGAAAGATTCAAGGAAATGATATAAAGTGAAGTTAACTGGTGGTAAATAGGTTTAACTCTACAAAAATACTAGCAGAAATCTGCCCCTCTGCCATCCTTCTCTAAGGTAAAAAATGTAGTATGAAGCATGCAAGACAAGAATCACCAAAGCTGCTCTGAAAGACTCCTGGATGTTTGATATTCATATCTTGTCTGGTGTTTCTGTAATTTTGACCACTCCCTGTGACAGATTAACCCTCAGGATCTTTTCAGGAATAGAGAGAAACGTTTTGCTTTTGTATCAGTAATAGAACAGTGTCCCCAGTAGTACATCCATTTTGAAGGTCTATGTGTCAACTTTCCCATCATCTAATAATCCTTGTTTTCAGGCTTCAGTTTGGCCTTTTCTCCCAGCGGCTCGTACATCAAAGAAAATTCACGACTTGTTCACCAGAGGGCTTTGCCAGCGTCGCTCAGATCAATGATCATTTCTCAAAGCTGCAACACTCGTGGATATTAACGGCAGGATGCAGCATGACATTAATCATTACAGCCGTATATATTTGTTCTGATGTTTTTTTCCTCCTCCAGGCATTCCTCAAGCAGCCATTACTGTAGCTTTGACCTGCCGGCTGCGCTGTGAGTGGCATATTAATAGTGTATTAAGGTCAGTGGTCAGAGAGCTCGTTTTTCATCATGTCATATTAACCTTGTGGGTTTAAAAGGACCTCGGAGGCTTTCACTTGAATGAAATGACACAGGTCAGCTACCCACTGAAGCTGTGATTGATAAAACCAACATCAAGGACTATTTTAATATGTTTCTAAATTCTCTAAGGGGACATTCGATGAAAGCATTCCACTTATTTTTAGTTCTATGAAGACCGATGGATTCTAGAGTCTACGAGAAGGTCGACATGAATTTAACTGAAGTGTGTAAACTACAATATCTTTATGTATTTCTTTATGACAGTGTACACAAACAGGAAACAAGAGGAGAGAGAGGGAGGATAATATGAGCCAAAGGTTTGATATAATCACATCCTGTGGCCTTCATCAATATATGAAGTTGATATGTTCTCAAAAGCTCCCCAGAAACTAGCAGGTGGACCTTGAGTTAAGATTATTTTGACAAAGAACTGCATAATAGACAAAACAATATCAACACAAGGTGTTTCTCAGGATCTTCATCAACAAATTGAGCTTACGGTGCAGTTCCCAGACAAGCATGTAAATGTCAAAACACTCTAATAATTAACAAAACAGTGTAAACTCAAGGTAAGTCTATTCACGCCTCCTGAAGAACCTAGAGCGTTTTTATGAACAGATGGATATTGATGATGAATATTTTGTCAAAGAACTGCAAAAAACAAAACAATCCTCAGTCAAGATCTAGTTACTGGCTTTTTCAGGAGCTTTTAACTGCACAGCAAATTCTGTGAGACTGTGAGATGTGGTTGAAAGCTTTGGAAAAGTCTAATAAGTGAACCTTGAGTTTATTTATGACTCTGTATCCATGTTGACAGAAGTTGCAATGTGCTGTTTGAACAAACTACCAAATACAAATTTGAAATGTAGACGAAGAAGTCTTAAAAGTGCTCTGAATAACAGAACTGAGCCAACTCCATCTGCTCAGACTTAAGGCTGCAGAGAAGTGTGTAAGTGGACATTGAGCTGAGGTTGTTCTGTCAGCTGCTGTTTCCAAAGTTAAGAATGAACTGTCAAGTTCCACTACAATTTCCCCCATGGTTTTGTGAGTCAAATAGCAGTGGAGTCAAACAGGACAGGGAAAGACTGAAAAGAGATTTGATCAAAACAGTGATCTACTGACGGTGAGTTGGCCTTTTCCCGTGTTAAATAACATCTTATTCTCACTCTATCTGCTCAGACATGAATATTTAAAGTGTCAAATTTCTGTTTTGCAATTTTCTTGATAACTGGTGAGCTTGCCCAGCCTGCGGCCTTGTATCAAAATCAAATATCAGTCTGGACCCGGAGGCAGAGCTATTAGATTAGCTCTGCTAATAGGCTATAGCCCACGTTCAGGAGACAGGATATTCACTTAGGCATTTACTGCCCTGACTCCTCTCTTTCCCTTGAGCTCCGGCGGGGATGAATCGTCCCTCATCGAGCCTCACTGTCACGAATCAAATAGGCCTACACAGTGTCAGATTTCAGAGACGGTTGGACAGAGTGTCCATTTGTCCCTGCTGGTCCACATCTGTCCATCCTCATCCAGGAAGACGTACAGACAGTAAGACGGATGCATCACTTGGGGATGATGTTTATTAGAAATAGATTATGATTCAGGCTTTGTCATCCACCTCTGATATGATGGATATGATGCAGTTTGTTTCATTTTGTATTGACTGTACAACTGATCAATATTACCTTAGTTGTCTATGGGAAGACCTTGACTGGACTGGATGATAGTACAACATGTTTTGTCACCATTAAGAAAACATAAAAATATCTGTTTCTGGGTTCCTCTGCTCATGTTTAATGATAGGCTTGAACAAAAATTTAATTTTGAATCATTTACTGGTAGAATATTTCCCAAAACAAGTGATTCATTATTTACCTTAGAAGTTATCTAATGTACTCCCAATGATACTGCTACCTACCTCTCAACTAATAGCTGTGTTTTCATGAATACCAGACACATGACACCTGTTTACAATTGACTGAGAAGCAGATAAACGGGAAGGAGGAGGCTGGTATTAAATTTGTGGTTTGCTAAAACAGAAAATATCTGAGTAACTGTACAGCTGAAATCTTTGTCCTTTCTCCAGTGTGTGTGGCTAAATAGGTTGAGGCTTTCTGGCAAAATTTTCAGATGAACAGTCTTAATTTCCTTTTTACAAACAACAAACCAAAGGCAGTTTGAGAGAGTTTAAACTATGGTCAGGCTCTGTCTTTGTGAAATCAGCCACTTGACTCATGATGAGTCATTCTGAATTTTAGAAATGGAAATCTAGTTAATGAAGTTGTTGGCAAACAGACATTGCTCATGTCGATTGTTAATCTTATTCCTATTGTAGTGAGTCAAACTTTTGAAGCTCTGTCCATGATGCTGAAAAGTGATTTTGACTGCGAATTCTGAAATCATGCAAAAATCTTATTTTTGATTTTCTTGATTTCTTTTAAAGATACCTATTTTTCACTGTGGTACAAGTTATTGTTTTATACTCAAGGTCAGTAGTTTCCAAAGTGAGGTTTGGGGACCTCTGGGGATCTCTGACCGGGCTTCAGGGTCATCAGCAAAATGAGGAATTGTTTAATGCCATTGCAATGTCAGAAATCCACCTGTGCATTAGGTCAGATTTAACAAATAAATACTGAAGAGCCTGTATCTGTTATAATCTATAAAAAGCATTAACCTGAATTGGTCATTTCAGTGACAAGGTACGACACAGCGGCCGTGGACGAAGTGGCGTGGTCACATTCCCTCTGGCTTTCTGTGGTTTCAGCTTCTGTGATATTGCACTAGGTTGGTTCATTAGACTCAGCTGCTTTTAGCTTTTTCTGGAGCGGTGCTGATAACAAACAATAATTCAAATGATGCCAATCAATTTCCCTGAAATAAAAGATGATGTCATCAAATTCACTTCGTCCAAACAATTTTCTCCAAACTCTCCTCACTGCCAGGAGACAAAGCAGCAAACTGTCATAATTGCTGAGGTGGAATCAGAGAATGTCACCATCTGAAAAGTGTCTTAATTAACTGATTATCAAAATAGTTGCTAATTTTCTGTTGATTGGCTGACTGACTGACTGACTTTCAGCTCTAGCGGTTACTGAATCTCCTTCTGTAAATAAGAAAGAAAGCTCCATTTTCATAACTTTTACCTGCCAAGTTTGCTGTGAAGACATTATTTTGCATAATGTTGTGTCCTTTGTACCAGTTTCTGTCCAAAGCAGTGATATCATTTCGTTTTATGTTAACTCAGCTGTTACAGTTCACAGTATAATGGCACTCCTCATTATGCTGGGGGCCTTCTGAGGGCCCCTAAAGGATCCCTGAAGGTTTCCAGGGTTCACTTTTGAATCTGCTGATGTGGGCACTGTCCGTGGTGCTGAAGTCACTGCAGCAGTTAAAGCTCATGTGTTACTGAAACTTAACTTTTTCTGTACCATCACAGATGTTTTCACTCTGTTGTGGTTTTTGTTCTGACTGACTCTTCATTAATCAGCCGAACTATTGAAATGATCCAGTCAGGCTAGTTTCCACTGTGTGTACTGTGAAGCCTCCACTCAGCAGGTTTACCTCATATTAATTAGATGTGTTGCTGCTGTCAGCCAATCAGGGTCCAGCACTATGAGGACTGTGCCCTCACTTTCATTCAGTTTAATTCAACTGTCACCATTCACAAAACCGGGACTTTTAATCTGATAACAGTAGACAGAGTGGACTCTAAACCCCAGACAGCCCGGTGTCAGACCTGTTAATGGTTTCACCCTCACGTCAGTGGAACATTTACCTGCTCAGCGCCTTGGAAGCAGATCCGGCAGCTGGGAGTGGGGATGCAGGTTTCGCTGCTGCAGTTTGAATGCATCGCCTGCGTCTTGCACGATGTGCCCCCGACCGCCCCATCCTCACTGGAAAAATTCCCCCCGTTGTCCTCCCCATTGAATTTCTCCGCGTTCCCCCCACATGTATCCCTGCAGCTCTGGCCCTCTCGGCAGTCCTCCCCTTCCTCTTCCCCTTCTCCCTGCTCAGCCTCGTCCTCATCGTCGGGATGCGGACGTCCTTGGGAGCCGTGCGGTTCGCCTTCCTCCCAGGTGTGGCGGTGGGCGATGGTGGTGCCTCCCCTCGCCTCTCCACAAGCTGGACCCGCCTCTCCCTCCTCTGTGCTCATAATAAAATGAAAAGTCGAAATAAAATTGCATAGATGCCACCCGACAAGCTTACTCAGTATCCACCACCACTGCGACGCAGGGATGTGATGCAGCCTTTAGGCTCCCAGATCACGGCGCTGTCGGAGAATATGCCTCCGTTCCGCGGATACCGAACCGAGCAGTGCTCCTGTAGCCGAACCTACAGTGTGGCAGCTTGGCAGAGCTGCGGATTGGCAGCCGAATCTCCCCGGTGCTGCGGCCCGTCGGTCGGCTGAAACCGCCTCATGCGCTCCGGAGACCCGGGGAGCATTTCCAAGCAGCCTCCATGCATCGCAACGGGACTCAACCGTCCTGAAGCGCCGGAGTCCCCCTCTTCCTCTTCCCTTCCTCCCCCTCCGCCTCCGCCTCTTTAGTCCACACCGAGGAAGCCGACAGCTACACAGCAGCGGTAGGGTAGTAATCTTCTGAACGGGACAACCCTGGGTGAACCCCCCCTCCTTGATGTGGCCGTGTATTCGCCCTGCTGAGGGGCTCTTGAGCAAGAATCCTTCTAGTCAGCCGTAAGTCCTCTGATGAGTCTTGCATTCTCAGGAAGCAGAAAAGACTGTTCCCCCGGGGAGATGACCAATCAATCACATTATTATCCCATTAATATGATGGAGGAGATAACTTTCCAGACCCATGCACGCACTACCTCTGCACAGCCGCCTATGAGAAGGTGATGAGCTGCATCATATTCACAGCAGCAGCAGCGGCTCGGTCAGTCCACCTGTGGTTTAGGTCACTGGGTTTCTTTAGAGAGGTCTTGGTCTTGTTGAGGGATCATGGGGTGTTTCTTTTAAAGTTTTCTTGGTACTTAAGGGACACCTGATGGTGTTCCAGGCGTCTTTGGTGGAGTAAGACAGTTTCTTCAGAGGCTCTGCGGGTAATGAGGACGGTTCCAGGGGTCCCTGATGTTACTGGAAAGTTTCTTTTGAGGGGTTTTAAGGGTCCCTGAAGTGCTCACATGAATCTCTCAGACAGTTTTGAAATGTCTGTAACAGAACTTGCTGCCATCCACAGAAACTAGATTTTTACTCTTCTTCCTCCTACTACCCAATAAGGGAGAATTGCAGTTATATAACAGCAGCATGGTCACTAGTCAAAAAGACCACCTTATAAAAAGCCAATTCAGCCAACTCTCTACAGCACTTTTGAGCAGAACAGAATCCCCCAAGTCAGCAAGAATGTCTCTGAAAAGGATCACAACAAAATGAGGGTTAGTCAAATACGTTTACTATAATTTGATCAATTATGCCTAACTGTCACTAACATCTTAAATCTCTAGTTTTCTAAATGGGGTTCCAGAATAAATTTACAATCAATTAATCTATTTTTTGAGTTAGCTTACATATACAAAATGAGAAATTTGCTTATTTTGTCAAACCAAACGTTGAAAAAAAAACAGTTAATCTGTTTATGGTGATACAAAATGAATATATGAAACAGCAAACCTTCAACTTTTCAGTCAAACACCAGTTACTACACAACTCTGCAAATTCAGTAACTTTGTGGCCTAGAGATGTTGTAGAATCTTAAACAATAGCTTTTCCAAAAGCCCAATCAGGTAAGAAATGTTCATTGTTCCAAAACAGCTGCAATTAAAGCATATTAGACTAATGAGCATTACTGGAGAAGCACTCACCTCTAGAGTGTTTAAAGGAAACGGGTTTTCTATTGGTTTCTCATTACAGTTAAGGAGAGACAGAGAAACAACAGACTTTGAGCTTGAGTCTGCAGCCAATGTTAAGATGTGGGACATCACTTCCATCTGTGCTCAGCTGAAAAGCAAATCAAGTTTAATATAAACTTTTTGAACATGTGTACCCCTTGGAACAACCACTTTTAACAGACCAAAGGACAGTGGTGCTGTACATTCAACATATCTGATCTGAATTAATAAAATGTAAGCAGACTAAACCTAGTCTGACATGAAAAACATCTTGATTTCAACAAAACTGATGTTTTTCTCAGTCTGTTGAGCATACGTGATGGCCTCAGAGCTGTCCACTGTTCAAAAAGGACTCAAAATGTCTAAATTATTGCCATGACCTCCTTTGCTGTTGCTCAGTATCTTATTATCAGCCTCCAAATGGACCTGATAATAAAGTTCGAGTAGCCTCAGCCGGCGAATCATTTGTCGGAGGAGACTGCTTTTCCAAGAAGAATCTTTTTTTTTTTTTTTTTTTTTTGACGATGTCTATCGCTTTCCGGGGAGTGGGCCAGTAATGGACTCTAATGCAGCAAAGGAAATTATCCACTCATGTCCAATCACTACCTACGAGGCACCGATCAATACCAGGTCCCCAGGGCTCAGAGGGAGACCGGGATCGTGCTGAGAGCAGGGAGGGCCGGGTGAACTGCTTCTAACCATTTGTTTAGGAGGGCTGTGGGACTGAGATGGACCGTCTCTGAATTTACTTTTGGATTTTACCTTCTGTGTGGCGCCCATCCACCTAATACATATTTAAAAGACTTGTATTCAGGTTTTACTTATCTCATATACAACATACTATATCAATTTAACTCTGGTTAAATGAAACCAGATTTGATTTGTCCGAGAAGAACAATTTGGTCACGTCACCCTTCATTAAGTGTTTAGAAGCTGTGACTAAAGACTTAAAAACATGTATGCTTTTTTACAGTGCATCAGCCATTAAGAGTAAGTTTTGGGTTGCCAGGTTATGACATATCCCTCCTAACGTCTTTGGTAAGAAATGTTAGTTAAGTCTTTAATGAACAAGTTTGTACTTTCAAATGTCAGCACATTGGTAACAGCTGCAACAAGTAGACGATAAATTCATTGACTAACTATTTTGATAACCAATTATTCTTGTTTGCCAAACATGTTCATTCCAACTTCTCAAATGAAAGTATTAGATGCTTTTCTTCATCAGTTATAACTTGAGTATCCTCTGAGTTTGGACTCTTCAGTCCAATTAAACAAGGATTATGAATACATTTCCCTGGACTACAGGACATCTGATTAAAGAACATCAGGGAAATAACACTGGAAGTCAGCACAGAGGTCAAACAGTCCTTTGGGGTAGTCCTCCTGATGAACTTAGGAGTTAAAAGGTCATGATGAAGGATGACAAACACCAGCCAAAGAGATAGTTCACAGCCTGGCAACCTAAAAGTTATTCTTACAAATGTCTTAAACTGATGTATACAGCTTTTGTAAATTACTTATCAAGCATTACTTAAGCATGAACAACTTCTCTCTCAATTCAAACCAGTTTCCAGCGCCTTAAACTACAAACCTCCCCTCTGAGGCTTCATGCTGCTGTCTGCCAATTCAGCCTTCTGAAAATCTAGTCTTTATATTGACTCAGTTTATCTAATTCAGCTGCAAACTAAATTAATTAGCAAAATATCCCAAAGAACATGAACTGCAGTGATTTATAGACAACAATATAAACACTGAAGGTGAGCAAATTAAATAAATGAACACCTGGGCTTTCAGAAACACGCATCAAACTGTGGAGCTATTTTAAAGAATCACCTCCTCCCATGACTTCCACAGTTCTAAGGCTTCTCAGCCATTTGCCCTGGTTCTCTCCCCAAGTCGTCCCGATCAATTAGTCTCCTCGCCGTCGGCCTGTCTGCAGGGCCCCCCCCCCCCCCCCTTTTTTCCTGTTGACTCTGTCAAACAGTGGCGTACTGTACGGGCAGAGTGCCCTAAACCCCTGAAACCATCACGCCGCAAACACTCTTCCAGCCTGCAAAAGGAAGTGGAGAGCCTGCCAAAGATAGAGTGGAGGACCACAAACAAATGGAGTAGCTGAGCTCATTAAAGGGCTGGTGTGGTGGGTCAGCATCCTGCCGAAGCCCGATCAGCTTTCGATGACATCATCTGCACGAGGCCCACAGTCACTGATAAGTCTGACGTATCTGAAAAGAACCACAGTCACGATGGGTTCAAACCTTTTTCTTCAGAAACCGTTGCAATACCACGGCTAAAAAGTCCTGTTCGAAATGTTTAAAAAGCACCCAAGTATCAAAAGTAAGAGTGAAGCAGAGTGGGTGGAAACCTACCAGCATGACTCAACATTTGGGAAAAACTGTGCTTTAAAAATTATACGGGAAGGGGAAGAAGAAAAAATATGGTGGGAAAGAAAAGCAAAAAGCAAAATCATGACAACATTATAACAATGTCACACTCTGGTTCTGGATCTTTGAACCCAACATTTCAAGTCATGATTGGAGATCTCTAGAATTAAAGACAGAAGTTCTGTCAACCTAAGCTGAAATTGATAATAAAGATAATAAAGCATGCTAAGATGGCAAGTTGAAGGACATTAATATGCTTCAGAGCTGCTATGAATAGTCAGTCAGTCGAAAGAAAAGTCATCACAAACTATTTTGATAATCAATGTTTTGGTCATTGTCAATCAAAAATACCAAGAAACTGATGGTTCTAACTTCTCAAATGTGAGAATTAACTCTTTGTTGGGCTTGAGTTACAACAAATCAAATATTTGGTTGGTTGGACAAACCCTAGTGCTGTAGGATATTGTGACTGACATTTATCAGTGTTTTCTGACTTTTTACAGCCTAAAAGGTTAATCAAGGAAATAATCTGAAGAATAATTACCGATGACAATAATTGGTGAAGGAAAAAGGCATGCTAATTCTATCTAATAAGAAACTGTGCTAGATATTACACAATACACTTTAACACATTAATATAATGTAACTTAAACAGGCTAACTGTGGTAATATTAACATGCTGGCACTTAGCTGCTGATGAAAGTTCAACCAATACTGGACCTTTGAGGCCAATACTGCTGAATATTTCATGTTAGCATGTACATAGACAAACATTTCACATGAAAGATCCTTAAATTTAGATATATTTTGTTGTTGTGACCATGATATCTAGTAGTACAGCATTTTACAGTTGGAAAAAAGTTGACTGTACTTGCTCTTGGACAAACTAATGAAGACACTGTTTCTTAATGACCTCAGATAACTTTGGCATTTCTTTCCTGTAATTTCTTCTGAGGATTCAAGAGAAGCTTCTTTAGCCAAATTTCATCAAGCCAATATTTTTCCTGGTGTGTAACAGTTTGGAAAACATCTACTATAACTTGATTCTGCTCATCAGCTGGAAGCAGGGCCAATCATCAAATTATGAGGTACTGCTGACATGATTTGTAACCTCTCACAGATCCTGAACCCTGTGACCAAAAAAACATCATTTTGGCTTGTTTTAGCACTAAATGAGGCTCTTCCACCTGAAGACAATGTGTAAAATAGTTAGTAATTACTTAAGGAAGACTTCCATGTACAGTATCCAATAAATATGAAACACATTTATTTAGTTGGATGTATTACAAGAACGCTCAATCATAAAGATGTAATTCTGTTATTAGTCTAAAAAAAACAGCGTGTTATGCAAATGAATAGTACTTTTAGATTTTAAATGATCAATATAGTTTTAAAAGTAATTTTGTAAACATGACTCATGCCCTTGATCTCCACCCAAGTGGTTGTTTTTGCAGTTAAAGCTGAGATGTAAGAATTTCCAGCTGGATTCCTATCACAAGTCAATTTCAAGCTGATTTACTGTGGACCTACGCTTTCTGCACTTTGATGTAACATTAAAGACATATTGGAAATTTGGGAAGAAAAGCTCATGTTACTGCTCTTCACGCAAGAATTATTAGAAGTAAAGTTGGTGAAGATTTCTACCTGTCAGTGTTTGTGCTGCTGTTGTCAAACCTCAAATCAACATGGATGTATTTACTTTAATCACAACAGAGCGTTACTGATATGAGGTGATCAACAAGTTTGATAATTCTTTCCGCCAGGGAACAAGCAACCACAACTTCTGCAGCTGTACTTGATTCTGTGCTCAAAGTCTTGCTGGATGGAAAACAGCAAAGATGTAACCAGTCCACGTCACATTTTGCACCATATTCAGCTCCTTGCAGACCAGAGTTTAGAACATGACTTGGGCTCTGAAGTGCTTCTGCTTGGTGGCGTTGTGGCTCATTCCCATCTTCAGCATCCATTTTGACTTCATCCTCTGTACGAACTGCATGTCTCTCTGTTTCTGACTGAGGGAGCTGTTGCCTAAGAGATAAGGAGATGGGAGGGGCAGCATGCATGTACATACAGTGTGTCATAATGTTGTTTGGGAGCAGGGTTCTCACAATTATTATGGGAATAATGAAAAGCGAACACAAGGGGGAGCCCATTTACCGCTGAGCTCAGCTGCATGAGGAGAAATACCAACCTGGTGGTCATTGAGAAAGACATTTCTTTAATATCTAAAAAGTTTTGTCCCAAGATTTTGAATAACTGGTGACTATTTCTCTGTCAGTCGTTAAAACAGCCGTTAAATAAATTTTGACTTGGAGAAGCTTACATTATGCTTGTGTTTTGATGTTTTTCTATAATTATCAATACAATACCATTGAGATTATGGAGTCATACAGGAATCAGGACTGAAGTTTGACAAACAGATGAATAAGGTATCACAATCAAATTTAAAATCAGCTCTACATCGTCTCCAAACTCAGATCAGTTCTGTGTCTCTGACCTGAAGAAAACCTCTTCATCTGGTCTCAACTGGACTTGGATTTTAGGGGTTCTCACAACAATAAGAGCTCATGTAACAACCTCATATGAACATTGTGCATTTCAGTCGATTTAGCCTCCATTTCCCCCTGACTTCACCTGGTCCTCTACTGATCACAGAGAGGGAACAGTGTAACTCCCCCCCTCTGGTTCTTTATTAGCTACAGAGAGGGAAGTTTAAAATCCTGCTGTTTTACAGAACTTCTGACAGTGTTTTTATGTCTTTCTCCTGAGCCAAATCTGGTTTCTTGTTCGTCATCGTCTTGTCCTCTCTGCACTGTGAAGCACCTTGGGCGAGCTGAGCTTGTGCTTTAGGATATTTTCTGAATTTTATCACTTTCCAGGTTTCCAGGTTTTCCAGGACATGTGTATACTCCCCATGAGTGCCCTCATGTGAAGAATGGGTAGGTAACCGTGGTAGTGACAGTACCTTCCTCTACCTACTACGCCACATGAGAAATAAAGGGTGAAAGAGGAAGCTGGTGGAGGTGATAACAGGAAATAGCATTATCAATAAACCCAAACTGCCAAAAACATGCCATCTCAACGATACAGAATGGAATAAAAGTTTGCACTCAAACCCTCCAAACGCAGCAAAGACAACAACATAACTAAAGAAACTGAGCTCCCAGGGCCAAAAGCTGACAACAACTGTAAAGAGTCGGACTTCCGAAGAGGTGATAAGAGATTCGTCATTCCCCAAACCACCGAGTAAACACGATAAATCAAAACTGGCATAAGGCAATACTGCAGGGTCCGAATCAGATGAACTGAGGAAATTCAGCTCTGCACCAAATGTACTTAAGTTTCATATGAAAAAGTTTCTACTGCCTTGACTTCTTGTGGAGCTGAATCACTTGGAAAATAAAAAGTTATGGAGGTTTTCTTAACTTCTTCACAGCAAGGACACCCAGGTGAGAACATTTTACATGACAGCTGCCTCACATTTCATTACCACATTCTGCTGTACCATTGTCTACTGAAAGAACCCATTTCCTGTTGTAGCCCTGTGAAACCTCACAATGGATACAGAGAGAAAAAATTCAATTTTAAATAAGGATGGAGGAGTGCATTTGATCGAACCTCTGAGTGCACATTATCCCGTCAGTTATAATGAATACTATAGAGAATATAGAGAATAAATGGCCTGATAGACAATAAAGTGTCATTTTAGTCAAAAGAAGACCTGGAAAATCACAGATCTCTATTACTGTTTCAGCACTTTTTTTAAGTGTTCCCATCTCAACAGCCATAGACACCATGAACAACCTCCACTGAAAGGTCAAGTTAAACTGAGTTAAATTCCCTGAATGTGTCGACATATTTGGTTGAATCTTACCTCCATCTCCTCCCCAGCCCAGGGCTTTGTACTGCCGGAGGACTCTGCCAACAGCGTTCTTATTGTGGGTCAAAACCACCGCTCGCTGAGCTCCAAATCGCTGTTTGTAGTACCTCATGAGGGAGCGGTGGCCGATCGTAGCACCTGGAGAAAACACACAGTAAGGAGGTGTATTCTGTTACAGTGTGAACACAATGATCAGAGCACAGGTTCAACACAAGTTCAGCACCTGGTCGAGTGGTTTCAAATGTGGCAGTCCCCCCTTTGGTATGAGTTCATTTGTTGAATAATTCTATTTAAATGATAAATCTCACTGAGCTCATGATCTCTTATTCAAGGTTATTCAACAAAAGAAACAATCGGTGTAAAATCTTTTAGATAAACAGGCACAATTCAAACACAATTATTTGCCGATTCTATTTATTTCAAAGTCAGGTCACCTGAGGGTAGAGTCAGCTCCAGTGTTTCATCGTCGTACTCCAGGTTCTTGTCGATGGGCAGCTCTTCATCGTTCATCTCAGAATCCTCTCCCTCTTTCCTGTCGGGGTAACTGCTCCTGTTGGCAAAACACAAAGAAACACGTGAACCAGAATGACAGAGACACAGCGCAGACGTGTTCAGGGGGAAACATTAAACAAGCTCAAAGGTTATCACGTAGTTACTTTACTACCTGAAGTCATAGAAGTCTGCGAACTCCAGAGCAGCGTCACCGTCTGTGAAGAGTTTACAGTGGCTTTTGTCTGTCATGTGACTCTGTACTGCTTCTGTCGAGTAAAACGAACGCCCCTTCTCGTTACACCATAAACACACGTTCCCAGCACCGACTTTTTCTCCTGAAACAAGAAAAAAAACCATTAGATTTTTTTCTGGAAAAAAAAAAAAAATCACACGCAACAACAAAAGCATCAGACAGAGTGAGTGGTTAAATCAGCCTGCAGCTGCACGCATTATTTGAATGCGCAGTTAAATGTGCACATCAAAAAGTGGTTATTTCCTTACGAGGTGGAATCTGTTGCAGGATCATTGTCTTGTATTGTATTGTGCAGGTATCGGCTTCCACTGCTGTGTACACCAACGTCTCTATACACTAGAGTTTTTTGAAAAAGTGAAGCCTGTTCCTGAAGTTTTGAAATAAAAATAAATTACCTGACAGGATAAGTTTGGGAATTTATGTGCAAGGAAGACGATTTGTTGAGGTGTGACTTTGATTCTTTCTCTGTTTTTATTTATGGATATTTTATGAAGATAATTAAGGCAGTCAGGTAAATTTTGGCTTGACTTGCACAGGGATGTAAACTTTAAAACCAGCTGTATTTGGAAAGGGAAACTTATCAGAAACGTTAAGTCACTGAAGTGGAGTATTTCCTCCTCTCATTAGTTCCTGATTTATTTTCCTTCTAAACACTAAAGTCTCATTTGACTGCTGCTGATCCCGGTTCAGATTTAAGTGAGTGTCAGAAGAATCTTGTCTGATGATACAGTGAATCAAGCATCAACAGTTTAAAGACCCTTCACAATGTGCAGCTTTCTCCTGCCTGAACACCATTTACTGCCCAAACTCACCGAGGTAACGGACGAGGCCCCTGAGGTCGACCAGGAACTCCACGTCTGGGATGAAGAAGCTGTGAACTTTGGTCATGTGGGTGAGATTCTTCATGAGTGACTTTGAGTGATGGGAGCAGAAGAGGCAGTCGGTGACAGGGATGGAGCCGGGCAGAGCGGCCGTGTGGGGGTCAGACGGAGCCGCAGAGTCTCCTTGCTCCTGATACATCACCTCCTCTTCCTCTTCTTCATCCTCCTCCATCTCATCATCATCATCGTCCTCGTCAACGTCCTCCCACTCCTCTGGAAGATTTTTAAGGAGACGTTTTAACACTTCTGTGACTGTAATTCTGCATGATAAATGCAGTACGCCCCCTAGTGTTCAACTTTCTGTACAGGTGGATGGAGATGTCACTGCAGCCATGGTATATAAAATGGGGATAACTGAGGTTGGTCTGCCAGGTGTGAAATATTTGTGTTAAGCTAAATATGACTCTTCCACCACAAATCTTTTTTAACATACTCAAGGCAAATTAAAGAAACAAAAGGGAAGGAAGAGTTTCCCGAACACCTCAGAGATCACAGAGGATCCCACAGGAATAAAATGTAGCTGACCTGCTATGTTCACAGAGCTATGTAGAAACGCAGTGTTAGCGCCACAGACAAGGTAGGTAAATCGACTGACAGCAATAAAAGCCAGTGATAAAAAATAAAAAAATAAGCAGACTGTGCTTTGACCTTAAGATAAGTGGGCAGTGATTTCATGTCTCCTCACCTTCCTCAGCTGTGGCTCCCTCTTCTCTCTCTTGCCTCTTGGCTTGCTCCTCCAACCACATCATCCGCGGAGGTTTGTCTGGCCTCTCCGTCTGCTTCGTTGCTCCCTCTGATGTCTGGGCCTTGGCTTGCTTGGCCGGGCTCGGCCTCTGCTGCTCTCTCAGGGCTTGCTGCAGGGCCTCGTTCCTGGCATCGTGATCCACCTTCTCATCACTGAGGCCCTTCTCCAGGTTCTTCTCGTTCATCTTCTCCACCTTCCTCTGGGCGGCGAGCAGGGCCTGCTTCTCAGCCTGCTGGTGTTTGTGGGACTGTAGGTGGTTCTGGTAGGCATTGGTACTGGAGAACTTCTTGTTGCAGACGGCACAGCCCTCTGTGGCGGTCGCGTCATTCAGATGCTGTTCGGCGGCAGCCCTCTGAGCCAGGACGCGCTCCTGGAAGTTTTCGGCAGTGACAGGTGGCATGTCAGCCACCTTACGCTTCAGGTTGTAGCGGTGCCAGTCGGTTTTGTAGTGCGCTCGCTGCACCTCGCCATCTGCAAAAGCCACTCGGCAGCTGATGCAAGTGTAGGAGGCCATGACCACCTGAAATCAAATTATTTATGCATCTTAAATCACAATATGGATTATTTACAACATGGACAACATACAACACCCTCTATCATTCAACCTATTTGGATCTCAAGTATGTGAGAGACCAAACTGAAATATTTTATTTTCTAGACAATTCAATGTCAAAAAAGTGGGAAAAAAAGCATCACTATCTTCTGAGCCAAGGGTGACAACTACAAACAACCCAACAGATGATCAACTTACTGTCAGAAATTACAATAACAGCAGCAAGACCTCACATTTGAGAGGAGCAAATGTTTGTCATTTCTGCATTAAAAAATAACTAATTACCAGAAGCAGTTGTCTGGGCAGGGCAACTGTTTGTTTACCTTGCTTTTTAACAAAACCACCGGCAAAACATTACATGGCCTTTTAGCAGTTGTGACAGACTGCTGGTGAATTCTGTATAAATAAAGGCAAATCAGTATTTTAATACAATTGACTATTTTCAGAATTCTCTGGTGGAAGAAGAGGACAATGGGCAACCAAACAGGAAAATATCATATTTTATTTAAATTAAAACTGTGTATATTTTGCTGAGTCACTAAATGAGTGAGATCTTTTATGCACCTTTGCCAAAGAAAATTCAGATTTTTGGAGTTTGGTGTAATGTCACTTTATACAAATGAAGCTGAAATGATTAAGCGACTAATCACTGATTATTAATCACTAACTATTTTGAAACTTGTTAAATTGTTTGTCATTTTTCAGGCTGAATGTCTCAAATGAACTTAATGTGCGTAAAAACTAATGAAATGCGTCAAAGTGCAATAATTTAAGTACTTTTATTAACTCTGAAATACCTGAGCTACACGGAAGAGACAGCATTGTTCAGCTGTAAAGTCTGTTTATCTGCTGACTGTTTCATAACATCAACTTAATGGACGTTAAACTTGTGTAAGACCTGTTAGCATAGCATGCTAGCTACAGTAGTTAGCTAGCTGTTTGGTAAAGTCACTGGGTGATAAAGCAGATCGACACCGACACCAAATGTAGCTTAATAAAAGTGAAAATTAACTAAACGTACCGTGAGCTGCTCAACTGTGGCGTTAGTTTGTCATAGACAAACTATGCTAACGTCGGCTAGCAACCAGCTAACCAAACTTCATGCATTTTAGTGTAAACATTTGCTAATAACGGCTAAAATCACAGACATTCGTTATAACTACGATAACGACAGACGGAGGGCACAACTGGCGACATTTACTCACTTATCCGGTGAGCTGACTTCTCCCAAAAAAGTGTTTTTAATCTAATTTTTCGTACGTGTGTCTCTGCCTCTGCTGGACCCACTGCACCACACGAGGGTAAACTTCTTCTTCGTGCTGATCTTTGGCGGTTTTCAGCAGCACTATCGCCATCTACTGCTTCCGGTTGTGTTTACAAGTATTGTGGACCGTGTTTTGTATACTGTATACTGTTAATGTATATCCACAGTAACAGTTCTGGAAATACATAGATGTTACTTTTGATTTCAGCCTAATTGCATTTGATTGGAGACAATAATAAAACCCAAAGTCTTCAAGCTTAAATACGAGTGGTGGTAAGTGAGAAATGTGGATGTAATGTCGGTAAACTAACCCTTTGTCTGGGCTGCCACAAAGTTTTATATCAACAATTTTTTTTACAGTTAGCGCGCACACACTCTCTCTCTCACACACACACACAAAATGTGTGGGCAATACTTCCCGAAAAATTATTATTAAGAACAGCAAAATATTTTAGATGACAAGATTATATCATTAAATTTTTGAGTTTTTTTCTCCAGCATTTTTGCACAAGATGAGGGTTTTGTCCATCTCTTACTTTGGAACCACACCAAGAACAGCTCCTGCACAGTCAGTGTGAACAAGAACAGCATATATTTACTGCCATTTCTTTGATGTCAGTTCAGCATAAATTACAAAATAACTGTTGGGTATATCAGGTTGTTTTGTGGATTGAGAGATTAAACCTCAGACAAAATCACTCACAAGAACTGTTAATGAAGTCTGGATTTAAAACTTTACAACCCAGGACAGTCTTACCGTGTTACCGTGTTATACTCTCATATTAGTTTCACATTTTCTCCACCAGCTTTGAATCAGATCCTGGAATGAAGACAGAAGAAAATATTTGATTTGTTCTTCAGGAAAAACAACTTTATTCATGATGTAAACCTTCAGTTTGTTCACACATTTAATCAGTAAAGTCTGTTAAATGACTCTTGTTCAGTGATTTCATGAACAGATTCACTTCATCCACACAATCAGTTTGTTTAACCTGAATCTCACATCTGGAAAAGAAAATAATGAACAATCTCCTCAGTGATTATTATCATGATAATTACAGTTTTATAACACCTCATAGTACCTTATTTGTAAGTTGATTTGAACAACAACATTTGATCCTTTAAATGAATGAATAAATGTAATCATAGAGTGAGAGAACAAAATATCTGTGATAAAAGGTCTGGTGATTTCTCTGTTAAGGTCCATGCAAGAGAAACAACAACATACAAATACATCAATACAAATATTCAACAAACATTTAGAGACAGAGAAGTTTATATTTTCATGTGGAGAAATGTCAGTTTAGGTAAAGAAAAGTCATCATGAGCAGTGATATCCTCCATGGCTCCAGCTCCACCTAAAGAAACTCAAACATCAACAGAACAATAAATGAGAAGATAATAAAGAGCTGACAATCATTGTTTGATTGACAGATGATCTCTGTGCAGAAATGACACAACAATGAGCTTTTAGCAACAAACATGGAGACAAAATAATTCATGAACTAAAATACAGATTTTAACTGACTTCTGTCTATTCAAGTTTACAGAACTCAACAGTGTCTCCATAAGAAGAATAAAGTGAAAGTCCAGCATAGAGAGGCTGAGTGAATGTGGTCTGGACTCTGTGGAGGAGAGTCATGGTTTCAGAGACGCTGTAGAAGGACAGAATACCTGCACTGTGATCCAGGTACACTCCTACTCTGGAGGACTGAGGACCTGAGACTGGAGTTTTGGATTTTGTTGAACCAAAGTTCATAACTGTTTTGGTTAGAATATAATGACCAAGATTTGTCATTGTGTCCAAATCTACATTCATTCAAGCTCCCTGCTCTGCTGATATTCTTGTATGTGACTGCTACATAAACTCCTTCTTCTCTCCACTCCACCTCCCAGTAACAACATCCAGTCAGACTCTCTCTACTCAGAACCTGCCACCAATCGGTGAATCTGTCTGGGTGACTAGAATAAGTCTGTTGTTGACTCATCATTTTTGCTTTCATCACTGACACATCTTTTCATCTATGATGAAACCATAGAAAGGAGTAGTACACAGGCCACATGCTGGTTTATCTTATAAACAAAATAATGTCCATCTGATAAAATGACAAAAAAAAGGAAATATCCAAGAACAAATAATCAACAATTTCTCCCTCCCCATGTTATTGACAGTTTTTTTTTCTACAGAGGGCAGTGCAGAAACAGCCTCTGAAGATAAAAACACTTAAGAGCTCAAAAACAAAATGTTCACTCCCCCTCCCAGTAAAGATGTCCAGTGAGACTCACTTTACTCAGGGTCTGACACCATTTGCTGTATCAAGTCTCTCTGGATGATAAAATGATCTGAATCTGCTCAATGATGTTTGTGTTTGTCATCATGTCAAACAATTGTACAGAGCTGAGCTTAAGTCCATCTCAGAAATCCCATGTTGTTGGTGACTATTACAGCGCTTCATATCATTTCTCCATATGAACCAGGAATCAATTTTCATTCAATCAAATGACACAAATGAAACATGTTGGTTTTTCCAGTGTGACATCAACAGAAATGTCAACATTTGAATAAAATAAAACAAACCACAAAGGCAAAGATTCAGGAACAACAAGCATGTTCATAATGTTAAGAAATTTAGGAAATACAATTTATAACTTCCCAAGATGATAAGTGTAGATGATTAAAGTGGCAGAAAAGTATCTGAATATATTACAGCAGCAATACAAATATACAATTTGTCATTACATCTAGAAGAAAGAATAGGTTAACTAGCGATCACCGATCTGACACATCTATGGTTCAGCTTTAGATTTGGATAAATAAAACTTCTTTGTTGAGGTTTGAAAGATAAAAACATGTAAGACCATAACCAGAGATTTTGAATACACTGAAGTCATCAGTCAGCCCAAAAAAATAAATCCTGTAAAATGTTTGGATTATTTAATATTGTTTGCTTTAACTGTTAAGTTATAGTTTGTCTAAATATTATCTGCCTGCATAATAGTCTAAATTCAGTTACAAGACTTTCATACTATTTACATTATGTTTTCAAATATGTTTGCTGTTAGAACATCACACTACTTCCTTTTTTCCACACACAATATAAGTCTGTTTCTCAGATCAATGTAAATCTTAACTCTTTCTGTTTGTCACTAATACAGCACAACAGTGACAGGTAGGTCACCTACAGAAAATCTAACCTGATCAACCTGAAACTGTTTTACTTAAATACACCTCCATGTTCACTTGAGTTTACAGAGCTCAGCATTGGGACTGCCAAAAATGAACAAACCTTCACAGGGTAGAAATGAAAGTCCAGCATAGAGAGGCTGAGTGAATGTGGTCTGGACTCTGTGGAGGAGAGTCATGGTTTCAGAGACGCTGTAGAAGGACAGAATACCTGCTCTGTGATCCAGGTACACTCCTACTTTGTACCAAGTACCGGCCCAAGAGAATGAGACTGGAGTTTTGATATTGTTGTAGTAAAATTCATAACAGTTTGGAGAACAATCTAATGCCCAAGATTTGTCATTGCGTCCAAATTCACATTCATCCAAGCTCCCTGTTCTGTTGATATTCTTGTATGCAACTGCTACAGAAAATTTTCCTCCTGAACACTGCACCTCCCAGTAACAACGTCCAGTCAGACTCTCTCTACTCAGGACCTGCTTATATTCAGTGAATCTGTCTGGGTGACTAGAATAAGACTGTTCTTCATTCATTAATGTTGCTCTTCTGTTTCCCTCAGACAATAACAGACGTGTGTTTACTGTGTTTGGATCCAGTGTGATTTCCTGTGAATATCTTAAGAATCCATTTCTGGTCTTGGGCTCTGATTGTGACAGTAAAACATCCACTTCAGTCAGTGTCAGTGAGATGTTTGTCCATTTCTCTCTCAGAATGTCCTGTAGTTTATCTCTGAGCTCTGACACAGCTGCTGTCACATCCTCAAAGTACCTCAGAGGACGGATATTGATGCTGGATGAGTCTGTAGATTCACTGAGTTGTGACAGTGAGGGGTAGTTGTGTAGAAACTGGTTGTGATCCTCTGTGTGTGAGAGCTGCTTCAGCTCAGCGTCTTTCCTCTTCAGCTCAGTGATCTCCTGCTGCAGCTTCTCCTGAAGCTCTTTGACTCCACTCACTTCAGTTTTCTGCTGGGATCTGATCTGCTGCTTCACATCAGACCTTCTTTTCTCCATCAGACGGATCAGCTCAGTGAACATCTTCTCACTGTCCTCCACTGTTTTATCAGCAGAGCGATTGATAGCCTCCACCTCCTGTTGAAGCTCCTTCACATCTTTCTCTCTGTCCTGGATTCTCTGCTGGATTTTTAGTCGACTCAGCTCGAGCTCTCTCTGCCTCTCAGTCCTTTCTGCTGCAGCTGAGACTGTGTCGTGGCCTTTATGTTCATCCACAGGGCAGAGATAACAGATACACTGCTGATCAGTACGACAGAACATCTTCATCACCTCATCATGACGAGAGCAGATGTTCTCCTGGAGCTTCTTGGAGGGGTCCACCAGCTTGTGTTTCTTTAATGGAGCCACATCATAATGAGGCTGCAGGTGTTTCTCACAGTAAGAGACCAGACAAACTAAACAGGACTTGACAGCTTTCAGTTTTCTTCCAGTGCAGAAATCACAGGCCACATCTTCAGGTCTAGCGTAATAAAGATCAAGAGGGCCAGCTTGGAGTCCAGTCTTCTTCAGCTCCTCCACTAAATCTGCTAACATGGTGTTTTTCACCAGGACAGGCCTCGGTGTGAAGGTCTGTCTACACTGAGGGCAGCTGTGGATTTCCTTCTCATCCTCTTCATCCCAGAAGCTTTTAATACAGTTCATGCAGTAGCTGTGTCCACAGGGAATAGCCACTGGATCCTTCAGTAGATCCAGACAGATCGAACAAGAGATTTTTTTCCGGTCCAGCTGAACTCCTTTCTGCGCCATTTCTCCTCTCAGTGACAATGACTGTCTGAGTTTCACTTTCTGGGAACTGAAACTAGTTTGAGCTCTGATCTAAACAACATGTGTTTCTGCAGTGAATGTTTCCTGTCAGCTCTTGTACTTCACCACATGTTGGTTCCACCCATCTTCAAACTGTAGATCTGAAGGGGAGGGAACAAGGAAACACGTGGACAGAGTGGAGCTCGCTGTGTTTGAGAGCAGGAAGAAGAGGGAGGGTTAACAGACTTTGACTTATTCCAGGAAGAGGAGCAGTTTGATTTACTGTGTTTAACCCTGTTTACAATGTAAAAACTCAACTCTCCATACTTATTCACCATGCACAGATCAAAACAGTACAAAGTACAAATCAGTGTATAAGTAACTAATCCATTTGAATGCAAGTGTCAACCTCTTTGTTTTTATCAAATCAGAGACAGAATAAGGTTCAGTTGTATTTGGATATAAATGTGGTTTTAGCTGAGAAGTGACAGAGTTCTCTGAATACAGTGGTACAACAGATGTAACTAAGAGAAAAGTGAATCTTACATTTAAAGTGGAGTTTATCACGTTACTATTCAGGGAAGTATAGGCTTCATTAGAATATTTAATAGTTAAATATCAGTAATTATCTTGAAGCTCTAAGACAGGTGTGAAGGATTTGACCTCAGCAGTAGAGAGCAGAGAAAGGAAGAAGATGAGGCCCACAGTGATGGAGACAGTGATCACCCATGAAAAAAGGCCAAAGAGTTCAGGTAAATGCTGCTTCTGTTGTAAGAGCTCACAATTTCACTGTTCACCAACACACCAGAGACATGTTTGACTGAACAATGGATAAACATTAATATTTATATCCATTGTCATGGACTCTGGGTATAAATGGTTTAAACTGGTGTGGTCTTAGTTTTTGTGTGATTAGATTTTTTTTCATGTGTCTCCTCCGGTGTAAATAAACATCTGTTAGAGTTGGTGTTTATCAGTCAGTCAGTGGTCATCACTTCCAGTGGTTTTGTTTTCAAGTTTTCATGAAACATAATCAACTTTTGCAAATATATTAAGTTACATTTTAAAATGTAGTGTTGTTGTACTTCTTCTAGTCGTGTCTATATTTGTCCACTAGATGTCCCCCTTGGCTTAGTTTCTGCCTGTGACAATAACCTACAGCAAGACTGAAGATTTAATCAGAATCTATTCATACAGTCACTTACTTTGTTTTTGTTTTTCACAAGTTCACTGTTCACCAACACACCAGAGAAACACATGTTTAACTGAACAATGGATAAACATTAATATTTATATCCATAGTCTCGGACACCAGGTATAAATGGGTTAAATTGTTTCTCCAAAGTGAGGATTAGATGCTTTTCTTTGTCATTTATGAGAGCCAATGAAACATCTCTGGGTTTTGGACTTGGTTGGTCAAAACAAGCATTTTGAAGACTTGCACAGAGCCACTGGTGAAAAGCCTTCACATCAACTCAGTGGACAGCAACATCAAGATTCAGATGAGAGAACATCAGGAACAACAGCATTCACACTGAAGGAGACAGGAGCCTCCACACACAGACCAGTATTTACTCTTTGACTCTCATTATCCATTTAAACATAAGCTAGGAGTTATCAGCAACCTGCAACACCAAGCTGTTAACATGCTCTCCAAGAGAAGTCCAAGAGAAGGAGCACAAACACCTAAAGGATGTTCTTAAAGCTTGTGGACACTGTAACTGTACCTTTGTGAAAATGGCTGCAAAATCCAGGGAGAACACCACCACTATGAGTGGTGAGGAAAAGAAGAATCATCATGATTCCATGTGTCTGGGCTATCTGAGAAACTCGGAGGATCTTCAACAAGCACCTCATCACTGTAAAATAGAAACTGGTCCATCCAAAAGACTGTACACCCAAACACAAGAAAAGCAGTCTGGTGTATGTCGGACAATGCAATGAGGAATGCACTTATCCCCCACCTACAACACTGTCCATTCATCCCTTCCCAGGAGATTTAACAGCCAATCACACTCAGGTGTCTCCAAAGACTCTAACATCTATCAACAAACAAGCCAGGAGCACTAATGAACCAAGTGACGTCCATGGCTTTGATAATGGCCAGGTTAAATACCAGCGTCTCTCCATCCGTCTGTTGGAACTGAAGAAGCCTTTTGGATGAGAGGTGGAACATTTTCAGGTATCTACAACCAAGCCGGGCTCCAGTTTCCCTCCGTCCAACCCTTCTTGGATTCTTAGTCTTTTTGATCTTTTTCCATCAATCATACTTCCTCTCCCCTCTGTGTCTCCAGGCCTGGGCTGAGCTGTCCGCGGTGCTGAAAGTGCCCATAATGCACTTAGGTTGAAGTCCACAAATACACCATTATTGATGCAAACCAATTTAAATCCTTGCTTTTTGTGGGGGGTGGGGCACCACATTAGTTTTTGCGAGGGAAGACGCTTAACAAATCATCTGTATTTACATTTACATCACAAAAAATGACCAAAACCAACGTTTAATCAGACTGACGAACATATTTGCATCAGTGGGACAAACTATCTCATGTAAGCAGAAACGAACGACAACATTTTGACACCGATCAGGTGTGGACTCACCCCAGTCTTGTGGACCCTGTCCGCTCGTGGTACGAGATGCCAGTGAGTTTGCGCGCGCACTCTTCCTGCTCCAGCCCAAGACGCGTCGGGAGGGCGCACCGGAGTCAGTTTGCTCCAACCTCCCGAAGCGGTCGGTCGCTGCTGGTTGCAGGGAGTGGCGTCTATAGCAGCAGGAGTTTGGGGGTTTGTGGAGATTCCAGCCGTTACTTTCTCGGCTCCTGACCTGCAGCGCCACCAGGGGTGGCCACGGCCCCCCCTATAAATTTGCTGGCCACCCCACTCGCCAGTCACATAGATTCTATCGTCAGTTATGCGTTTCATCCCAAATCATTTGGGCCAAATGCACAGCCTACCAGGCCCAGGAAGCTGCTCTTGACCTTCCATCACTCACAACAGCCCCCGGCCCGCCCCTTGGCACCTGTCTCGCGCTTCGACGGCAACGGTTCAGCGCGAGCGCGAGCGCGTGACCCGTCAGCGATCTCAAAACGAGTTAGGAGAGAAGACGGAGAAGACTACTAGTGGGTAAGTAAGTCACACATTTCTTTAGCAAAAGAAGAGGGGGCAGTATGCGTCGTGACATGTGCTTTTTAAGTGCCAAATGGTGCTGTACCTGTTACAGAAGCTTTTTGACTTATTTTTTGACATTTGGAGCTGAGTTATGTAGCTAACGTTAGCTGCTGCTATTATGTCAATTTGCAGACAATGAAGAAAAAGTCCACAGAAATCTCTTCTTATTTTAAGAAGAAAATGAGTACAGTAAGAGAGAGAGAGACGACAGGGGAGCAGCAGAGGCTTGGTGAGGAGGAGAAAGAGGAGGATGGAGGAGAGGAACAGACAGAGCAGCATGTCAGGGTTACACAGGCTCAGCCAGCATCAGTCAGAGAGCAAAGTGACGAGGAGGAGCATCAGAAAGCAGCAGATCAGGGACAGTCAGCAACAACAATGGTCACAGAAGCCAGGCAGGAATCTGCAAAAGCAGGTGTTCAACCTGTTCCTGGACCAACAGGTGAAGTTATGACTGTGTGGCCCTAATAATGAAATTGATGGCCAGGTCAGATAGTAACGTCATCTGGAGAAATGTATGTTTATAGTATGTTTCCATTAAATTACACATCATGACTTAATCACTTAAAGCTTTTTGATTCATGTTTATTGGTAGTTGAGTTTGATTAGTCTGAATAGAAATGCCTATAGGCTATTATTATATATATTATACCCAAGTATATCAGTAGGCGTTTCCTTAAGTATTTCTGATAGTTTTCTAGTAACCTGTATACTACAACAGTATAATAAAATCCTGAAATGATGGCTTTTAGTTTTGGTGTGCCACCCCAAGATTTTAAGTGGCCCCATCTGGCCACCCGTATGAAGAATTTCTTGAGGCGCCCCTGCTCCTGACATTTCTGCCGTGACGACAAGTCAGAGAGAGAACAGAGAGAGGTGGAGAAAGAGATGAAGTAAAGAGCAAAGATCTGGAGGAACTAATTGGGATTTTCTGATTCTTCTGCATGTGGATTATTTCTTCCAGGAGCTGGCAGGTTGTTCTCTAACAGACACAGGGATCTGGTGCTGAAGCTCACAGGATACCAAGGACCCAACAACAACCAGATCTCTTACTTTGAGACAGTTTTCGGTTATTTGGGGGGTTTGGGACATAAACCCCCTTTAACACTTTGTCGCCTCCGTGTGTCTTTATTTCCTTTTTTCTTTTACAGATTGTCTGTGTTGTACAACCTAACAAGGATGCGGAGTGGATCGCTGTTGTTCCTTTTCACCCAAGTCATCTTGGTTTCCTCGTTGACTCAGACTGGTAGGTGATGACTGTTTGAATGCATGTGGTTGTATATTGATCCATTTTGCACCATTGTTACTCTCACCTGTTGTGCCTCGGTTTTCCCTTTGAGACCATGTTTAGACCAGGTATTCAACCCTAACCCCTAAGCCTGCTGCTATTACCGTCACCGTGAATAAGAACTAAGGATATTATACAAAATACAGTAACAAGATTAATGCAAGTATTTTAGCCATACCAGAAAATGTACAAGGTATCTTAGAATCGCTACAAATTGACAATTTAATATCACAGATCACAATATCATACAAGCAATTTAAGAAATTATTCATTGAGAAAATGTAATGCGATCATCCCGCCTGTTTGCAGGAGCGACAGAACCCAAGCCGCCTCACTTTATTCCACTGACTGACTCAACAACTTTCCGTCTTTTCCAATGCTGCAGATAACTGCGGGTGGAATATAACCCTTGAGACAGACGCGGGGAGCTACGCAACCACCGCCGGCTATCCCATGGAATATCCCCCCTCCCAGCACTGCACATGGGTGGTAACCGCTCCTCAGCCGGATCATAAGATCCGCATCAACTTCAATCCGTTTTTTCATCTGGAGGACACAGACTGCAAGTAAGAGTTCACTCCTCACTCTAACTCTCCTCCGCTGACATGAAGGGTCACGGGTCATAAAGGTTTGGAAGCACTGATCTAAACTGAGGGACAGTTCAACAGTCTGTCAGTCTACTTACCTTTGAAACTGCTGTCGTGATTCCCGGTCCCTCACCATCATCAAGACACAGGTTTTACAAATAATCGTCAATATTGATGCAATGGTAGCGAGATATTCTGACTTATTCTCCTCTATGGGTCAAGCTGTTTATCTTACGCTTACACGCTTTAGTGCAGCTTACACTTCAGTTGCACATACACATATACTGTCAAGAAACAAAAGTTCGAAGCCAGATAAACAAGTTCTGAAGTTTTGGCCTCAAACGATTTTTCAGTCTTGTAAATTGACTTTTTGGACAGATAAATTTGGCTCAGACACAACAATTATTCATATGCATAAAAGAAACAAACAGCAGTGGCTGTAGTAGGACAACACTAAAGCTACAGTAAACATCAGCCCAAACCTAAACCTGTATGTTCTCTCTACTCCTACAGCCACGACTATGTTGAGGTTTATGATGGCGGTAACGAGCTTTCACCCAGGATGGGAAAGTTTTGCGGGACGGTCGCACCGCCTGTGATTGTCTCCAGTGGCAGCCAACTCCTCATCAAGTTTGTCACTAACGATGAGAACAACGGGGCAGGATTCTCTATTAAGCTTGAGAGCTTCAAATCAAGTACGTAGTGATCCGTGGTTTCATTATCTAACTGTTGAAATGTCCTTGTTGTAGCTGCTAGTACTGGACAGCAGCATCAGCTAAGAGCTTAAACAAGAGCAGAAGCAGAGCTGCAATTGCGCTGCTGTTTTCCATACACTCCATTGAACGTAGTGAATCATTTCATGGAAAACAGACAATTTAAATTCAGTTGGAGTAAAGCTAAGTTTCCACATGGTTCTGGTTTGTTCTGTAGCTTTTGGATCAGTACCATGCATCACCTTGCAACACGTGATGAACAATAATCTGCAGTAAATACTTCTTTTGCCATTTTGCATATTTCAGGAGAGGTGGTTGAAGAGCAGCTGAGAATAGTAGACTTAGACTTAGACTAGACTTTATTGATCCCTTTGGGATGACTCCCTCAGGGAAATTAAGTAACAGACTAAAGAAACTACATTCTTACTGTGACTGGCTGTCATAAACTGGAATGTTCTTTTAAACTGCAAAACCAACAAAATACCAACAAAACAAAAGCATTTCTGTTTTCTTGATTGTTTGATAAAATCTAGTACCCAGTACTTTTCAGAGAATATATCAGCCTTAAAGCACTGCCTGGCAAGGAAGGAACCTTTTTCATGTGTCCTTCAGTTGTATTTGCTCTTCCCTCTTGGGTCCATTTGAGAGGCTGCCAAAATATCAAGTCTCCTCTGCCCACTTCACTTTCCACCAATAGGGACTGGAGATAAATCAGATGAAAAGGGAACATGTGTTTACATGAGATTTCTCTTTTTATGTTTGCACAGAGAAAAATAATCATTCACAGAATCACAGGATCTAGAAATACCTAGGTGCTGCAGGTGGAGTTATGTTTACAGTCCAATTTTGTGTTAGGAAAAATTGTTTTTCGTACTTAAATGGAAACAGGTTATGACCCCTGATTGTTCACACCTCTGTCCAAGTGACAACTTTAAGTGTCTATCCAAACATTTCTTAACAAGATACATCAGTATCTTCTCCCCTCACAGTTGAATGTTCCAGAAACTTCACGGCTATATGTGGCACTATGATTGCAAAATCTGACATCTGACACAACCATCGCAAAAGACAAAAAAATAGTGTAGTCTGATCCGGGCATTAGTCACTGTGTTCAAACATTTCTTGACACTTTAAAAACTCATCTCGTCATCAGTCTCTTCTCCCCTCACAGCACCACAATGTTCCAGAAACTTCACAGATCCCCAGGGTGTCATCACAACACCGCTCTTCCCCAAGAAGTACCCCAACAACCTGAACTGCACCTTCATGATCTTGGCCCCCGAGACATCAGAGATCGTGCTGGAGTTCGACAGCTTCGACATGGAGGGCAACCCCTTGCTACTGCCAGGCCCCATATGCGAATACGACTGGCTGGATATCTGGGACGGCGTCCCTGAAGGTGAGGACAGGGTTTGGATCAGGCTGAGATCGAACAGAGAAATGGATGAAATGTTGATTAAAATCTGAGAGGGTAGAACATGGGCTGGCTGATTAGTAAAGGAAATATTTCTACTCAAGTCTTAAAGGAAGAAAATAAACAAGCTATAAAAATTGATTAAAAGCACTAAGCAGGTAAAGTAATGAAAATGACTCTTTCCTTTTTCTTCTCATCCACTGCTTCACCTCTCACTCCACCTGTTTCTCTATGACCCCTTTCCCTTTTCCTCCCCTATTCTTTTACTTTCACTCCATCTCACTTCATCACTTCCTCGTACCTTCTCTTTCCCTATCCTCCTTATTAACTTCCCTCATCCTTGCCTCCACTTCTCCCCTCTTCTTCATCCACCTTCATCCCTCAGTGGGTCTTCACTTTGGCAGATACTGTGGCAAAACCTCCCCGGGCCCAATGATCACCTACAGTGGCACCCTGTCCATGACCATCACCACTGACCACGCCATCGCCAAAGAGGGATTCTCTGCCAACTACACCATCCGTGAGAGGAGCCTCCCCTCCAGACCCAAAGACAAGGGTGAGCAGCTGGATTATTCTATCTCTCTATCAGTAATCTAACACTGTAGGTCACTGGGTTGTAGCAGTAGACCCAACTCTTAAATGTTTGTAAGAACAGTCTTTGTTATCTGACTCTGTCCCTGCTAATGCTCTCAAATCTTTTACATCAAAATGTAAAAGTCGACATTTGACTGCAGTTCAGTCCCTTCATTAACAGACTGAACAACTTTCTGCCTTTTCTTATGCTTCAGATAAATGCAGGGCGAATATAAACCTAGAGATAGGTAGAGGAAACTACCTGACTTCCGCAGGCTATCCCATGTCCTACCCACCCTCCCACAAGTGCGTATGGGTGTTAACTGCTCCTGAGCCAGATCTTAAGATCTTCATCAACTTCAATCCATTTTTTGATCTGGAGGACACAGACTGCAAGTAAGAGTTCACTCCTCACTCTCTCTCTTTTTCTGACATCCCAACACATTCTTGAGATGGAGCTGATATTTTCTTATGAGCGTGAACAGCAAAAAACATGCATACATTTTTCACTTCAGACCAGTTGATATATGGAGAAAATATAAGATCAGACACTCCAAATACTGGAGACACTCATATGTTCCTGCCTTTCTGATCTATGTATCTTGATTTTGAAAGAAAAAGCAAGCAAAAAGTCACAAAATATTGTAGAGGGAACAAACAGTAGCTCAATAATCCACTGGGGCAGGTTCATGTAAAAATCAATAATGAGTTCACATTCTTCTAAGCATCAACTCATCTGTATTTCGCACCACAGTACTTTGCAACAACACAAACCTAAACCTGTATGTTCTCTCTCCTCCTACAGTCATGACTATGTGGAGGTTTACAATGGCGGTGACGAGCTTTTGCCCTCAATGGGAAAGTTTTGCGGGAAGACTGCACCGCCCCCAATGACGTCCAGCGGCAACCAGCTCCTCATCAAGTTTGTCAGTGACAATGAGAACCATGGGGGTGGATTCGCTGTTCGCTATGAGGTCTTCGAGACACGTGTGTAGTGATCCGTAGTTACCAGTATTGCACAGCAGCATCAGCTAAGAGCTTAAACAAGAGCAGAAGCAGAGCTGCAATTGCACCGCTGATTTCCATACACTCCACTGAATGTGGTGAATTACAAATTCATTTGTAGTAAAGCCAAGTTTCCCAGTGTTGCCTAAGGTTGTCCAAACAGCCAGAGCTGAACCTCTGGTACAATGACCTCCATAGGTTGGAGGTCAGTGTACCAATTAAAAGAAACAGAATTCCATTGGAGCAACAGCTATTCCCAGCGAAGATTGGATACTGGCAGGACAGACTTGCATAAGCACTTCTGGCGAGGAAGGAACCTTGTATTTGCTCTTGGGTCCACTTGAGTAGTCACCAAAATGTCAAGTCTCCTGTGAGAGTCAAGTGCTCTTTGTACTTAAATGAGGAGTCAAGCAGGGTTAGGGGCCCAATTCATTCACTAAAATATGGCAAGAATTTATGGCACTATGATTGCAAAATCTGACATCTGACACAACCATCGCAAAAGACAAAAAAATAGTGCACTCTGATCCGGGCATTAGTCACTGTGTTCAAACATTTCTTTACACTTTAAAAACTCATCTCGTCATCAGTCTCTTCTCCCCTCACAGCACCACAATGTTCCAGAAACTTCACAGATCCCCAGGGTGTCATTGAGACGCCAGGCTACCCTGAGAAATACCCCAACAACCTGAACTGCACCTTCATGATCTTGGCCTCCAATACGTCGGAGATCGAGTTGGAGTTCAAAAGCTTCTACATGGAGGGCACCCCCTTGCTACAGCCAGGTCCCCACTGCCAGTACGACTGGCTGGACATCTGGGATGGCCTCCCTGCAGGTGAGGACAGGATTTGGATCAGGCTGTGAAAAATAGATGAAAGTTTGAGAACAAAGCTGGGATCAGAAAGAAAGTGCAAAAATAAGATGGTACAACTTGAAATTATTTATGTTGTTAATTTTCACTGATTTAACATTTAAACATCCACAAGTAAGCAAACATTTTCTCAAATAGCAACAATGAAAAAACGACTCTTCATTTTCTCCTCCGTATTCCTGTCCTTCATTCTTCCCTTTTCAATCTCCCCTCCTTTGTCCCTCTAACCCTCCTCTTCACCCCCTCCTTTGCCCTTCAGTGGGTCTTCACGTTGGCAGATACTGTGGCCAGGAGCTCCCGCATCGAGTGATCTCCTACACCGGCATCCTGTCCATGACCATCGCTACTGACCATGCCATCGCCAAAGAGGGATTCTCTGCCAACTACACCATCCGCGAGAGGAGCCTCCCCTCAGGACACGAGATGAAATGATGGTTTCATCTATGAGCAGCTCAGATAATCAGGTGTTTTCTTAAAAACCACCATAATGATGACTCATAATTATTTTAGGTTTAGACTAATCAGACAATCTGTTGGCTACTCACAAATACTGCATCAGTCATGGAATGAAAGGGATAGAAGAAGAAAAAAAGAGATTCTTGTTCTCTGTGAGATTTGTACTTTATACTCTCTGCTATTTGAAGAATAAAAATTGCGTGATTCAGTATTGAATTTCCTGTCTTCCTGTGTCTTTGAGTTGGTTAAGTCTACAATTGGTGATTGTAGATGATTCTGGAGCCAACAGGGAAACTGCCATACAAACATCGACAATCCCACATCGCGATATGGGAAGATTTTAGGTTAAAATGACAAAAAGCTCAGAAAAGTCATCCTCCTTCTAAAACTAACTCACTAAATCTAAATCACGTAACTTTTTCGGCCATTTAAAATTCGCGTTCTGTGTGAAAGTATCTTGACAAGTACAACAGGCTGAAAAAATATATTGATGTGTTAATTCATGCTGTTTCTTGTCGGCTGTTCAGCAGCATTTTAGGCGCATTAGCACCACCTAGTGCTTCCGGTTGTGTATAGCGTATAGTGTTTAGTGTTTTTATAGATTATTCAGATTAACAGTTCTGGAAATACATAGAAGTTACTGTTGATGTTCTTCTCCACTCCACCTTCCACTGCTGTACATTTGTCCTTTCCCAAGAGATTTACCAACTGACTCCAAAAACTCCAACAACAATGGTTGTTACAAGAAAACAGGAGAACTAATGAACCAAGTGCCAACTCTTTTACTCTCAAGGCCTTGGCTTCCTCCCCCCACTGTGTCTCCAGGCTTGGACTGAGCTGTCCACGGTGCTGAAAGTGCCCATAATGCATCTAGGTTGAAGACCAAAAATACACCATTATTGATGCAAAAATGCTTCTTTAAACTACACAAAATATCCACAAAACAAAACAATTTCTGTTCTCTCATTTGTTTGATGAAACTAGTGCCCAGTACCCTAAAGTAACTTTTCAGAGTATAACAGGCTTAAAAGTGTTTCGAAATTCAGGTTGTAGTGTTGCCCAAGGTTGTCCAAACAGCCTTAGCCGAACCTCTGGTACACTGACCTCTAAGCTGCAGGACAGATTAATTAAAAGACCCAGAATTCCATTGTTGTAACAGTGGCTCCCAGCTGGGGGAGGACAGACTTAGATAAATCAAAGCCTGGCAAGGAAGGAACGAGTCTTTCACCTGTGTTTGCTTTTCCCATTTGGATCCACTTGAGTAGCCACTTGTTTGCACAGAGATCAATGATTATTCACAGAATCACAGGATCCAGGAATTACCACCCCCAGGTGGAGTTACGTCAGAAAGTCCTGTTTTGTGTAATGTAAACTTGCTAGATAAGTACTATTTGTACCTAAATGAGGGGTAAGGCAATAATACCAGTGGGGTTACAGACTCAATTCTGGACAACAAGGTATAAACCAAACTGTAGATTTGGAGAATCATTACACCCCTATAGATTAAACATGAAGAGTAGTGGTGTTCTTATTTCTGTTACTTTAATGTCTTTCTTCTCATCAGCATTTAGGAAAACTTGAAAAATGTGATTTTTTCTGTGTAACTGGGCAATGTTTTACCTGAACTCCCCTGTTGTTTCAAAGGCCTGGACTGAGCTGTCCACAGTGCTGAAAGGGCAGGTCCAGTAGTTTCAGACATTCCTAAGCAAAATGTGTTTTTGCTTCTGTTGTTGATTTAATTTGAGGGAACTGTTAAATATGTTTTTATGTCAGCTGATACATAACACATAGTGATGTCTGAATCATTTCTATGTTGAGATGCATTTAATCTAAAGTCCAAATATATACGATTATTGGTACAAACCAACTCGAATCCTCGCTTTTTTTTCTCCTTGATGTTTTTTGTGGGTGATAGGAATCCCACATTAGTTAAATCTGCATCACTAAAAACGACCAAAATCAGTGTTTAATCAGACTGATGAACATATTTGAATGATGAACGACTCACCCCAGCCTGGTGGACCCTGCCCGCATCAGTGTCGATTCGCTCTAAGGTCGGTCGCTGCTGGTTGCACGGAGTGGCGTCTAAAGAAGCAGGAGTTTGGGCTTTGTGGAAATTCCAGCCATTACTTTCTCGGCTTGCGACACACTCCTGATATATCTACCGTGACGGGCACGTCGAGATAGATGGAGAGAGAGATGAAGTAAGGAGTAAAGATCTGGAGGAACTGATTTGGACTTTCTGAGCTGGCCTGTTGTTCTCTAACAGACGCGGGGATCTGGCGCTGAAGCTCGCAGGATACAGACAGTTTTCGATTATTTTTATACGTTTTGGACATAAACCCTTTGACGCCTTTTCGCTTCCGTGTGTTTTCATTTCATTTCGTGTTGTACAATCTAACAAGGATGCGGAGTGGATTGGTGTTGTTTCTTTTCAGCCAAGTCATCTTGGTTGCCTCCTCGAGTCGGACTGGTAGGTGTTTGACTGTATGAATGGCAGGATACTGATCCTTTTTTGCATTATTTTACAGTGTCTCCCTTTGAGATCATTATGCAGGGATGCAATGCCGTATTTGCTGTTATTATCCTGTCATCAAAATGAAATTAATGTATGTATTTTGTCATACTAAAAGGTTTACAAAGTGCCTTACAGTCATTACAGACAATTTAATTTACACTTAGCCTCCTGTTTGCAGGAGAGGCAGAAGCCAACCGACCTCACTTTCTACCACTGACTGACTGAGAAACTTTCCGTCTTTTCTAACGCTGCAGATAAATGCGGATGGAATAAAACCCTAGAGACAGACGCGGTAAGCTTCGTGACCTCCCCGGGCTTTCCCTGGACATATCGACCCTCCCAGGACTGCACGTGGGTGATAACCGCCCCAAAGCCGGATCAGAGGATCCTCGTCGTCTTCAATCCGCTTTTTCATCTGTATGACACAGACTGCAAGTAAGAGTTCACTCTACAGCTCATGAAGGTAAGCAGACAGTTTAACAATCTGTCTGCTTACTTTTGATATATTCACTTGGAACAGCTGTCGTGATTCGTGGTTTACTCTTAGTGCCGCAGCAATTTAATATTGTACTTCCATAAAGCTGAGGGACAGGTTTTAAAAGGTATTGTTAATGATGCACCAGCAGTGAGACACCCTGACTGTTATTGTCTTGTATGAATTAAGCTCCAATTTGTTTATCCTATGCTTCACTATAGTGCAACTTGCTCCTACACTTTGATCCAGAGCCACAAACAAATGAAGACTTCAGTAAAAAAAAAAATCAGTCAAAATCTGAACCTGTATCTTCTTTCTCCTCCTACAGACATGACTATGTGGAAATTTATGATGGTGGAGATGAGCTTTCACCCATCATTGGAAAGTTCTGCGGGAGGGTCGTACCACCCAAGTTCATCTCCAGCGGCAACCAGCTCCTCATCAAGTTCGTCACTGACAATGAGGATAACGGGTCAGGATTCTCTATGAAGTTAGAGGGCTACAAGACATGTGGGTAGTGGTTTACTCTGTGGTTTTATTATACAACTGATGAAATGTCCTTGTTGTAGCTGCTAGTGTTGGACAGCAGCATCAGCTAAGGGCTTGAACAAGAGCAGAAGTGGACATGACACAAAACTCTTCTTCTTTTTTTTTTTTTGGATGAAACTGGGGTCATAAAGTACAGCAGGCTTAAAAGTGTTTCGAACTGTCCTCTAAACTGCAGGTCAAATTAATTAAAAGACCCAGAATTCCCGTGGAGCAACAGTGATCTTGACACTTTAAAAACTAATCAGTCTCTTCTATATTTGCAGTTGAATGTTCCAGAAACTTCACGGCTCCCCAAGGCGTCATCACAACACCGTTCTTCCCTGAGAAGTACCCCAACTACATGAACTGCACCCTCACAATCTTCGCTCCAAACATGTCAGATATCGTGCTGGAGTTCGACAGGTTTAACATGGAGGGCAATCCCTGGCAAAAGCCAGTCCCCATCTGCCCACACGACTGGCTGGATATCTGGGACGGCCTCCCTGAAGGTTAAGAGAGAATTATTATCAGACTGAGATCAATAAGAAATACTGATGACATGTTGATTGAGATGTGGGAGGTTTGAACGTGAGGTGAGGCTGATTAGTAAAGGAAATATTTCTTCTTCTCTTTCCCTCTCCTCCTCATTGCTTGCCTTCATCCTTCCCTTTTGAACCACGCTTCCTCTGTTACCCCCTTCCTAATCCCACAGTGGGTATTTTCATTGGCAGATACTGTGGCAAAACCTCGCCGGACCAAGTGATCGCCTACAGCGGCATCCTGTCCATGACCATCACCACTGACGATGCCACCGCTGAAGAGGGCTTCTCCGCCAACTACACCATCCGCGATAAGAGAGACTCCTTGGTAGATGAAGATGCGGGTGAGCAGCTGAATTAGTTTGTTAATTAACTTGGCTTCAATTGAAGTGTCCTTGATAAAGACGCTGAATCTTTTACTGGTTGGTTACATGATCTGTAGTGAGGACAACCTTCCTGTGGTTGCTCTCAAATTTTTTACATCAGAATGTGCTGCCAGTCGACATTTGAGTGCAGTTCATAAAGTCAGTTTCCTTTTCTTTTGCAGTAGATAAATGCGGGGGGAATATAAGCCTAAAGACGGACAGAGTGAACTACCTGACGTCCCCGGGCTATCCCCTCGGGTACCTGCCCTCCCAGCAGTGCATATGGGTGATAAAAGCCCCTGAGCTGGTTCAGAAGATCCGCATCAACTTCAATCCGATTTTTCACCTGGAGGGCACAGGCTGCAAGTAAGAGTTCACTCCTCACTCTCTCTTCTACGGTGGCCCTGAAGGTCAAAGCACAGCAACATTTCAGAAAACAAAACAAAATTTCACAAAACACAACAGCTTTTCACAAAACTTGTGTTGTAGTGTTTTGACCTTCAGGGCCACCGTACTTTCTAAATGTTTTCTCATGCACATACAACATGTGAAGCTCCCACAAGCGCAGATCTGACCCTTTATATCCTTTCTCCTCCTACAGCCACGACTATGTGGAGGTTTACGATGGCGGTGATGAGCTTTCACCCACGTTAGGAAAGTTTTGCGGCGTGGCTGCATCACCCCAAATCACGTCCAGCAGCAACCAGCTCCTCATCAAGTTTGTCACTGACGATGAGAACCAGGGGTTGGGATTCTCTGTTGGCTACGAGGTCTTCATGACAGGTGCGTATTGGACCATAACACGATATACTAGTGTTCAAGGTACAATGGACAACAGGATGCCAGAGCACTCTCTTAGGGTTATATCACTGCCTGCTGATTTGGCTCTTGACAACATGTTTACAACTTCTTGACCCTTCTCCAAAGCAACATGTATGGACGTGAAGATCGTTTGGGGTTAAACTTGTAGTGTTGCCTGTCTATTCAGAGCTTCACAGCAGCTCTGCAGGGGCGTCATTGAGGCGCCGAACCCCTAAGTACCCCAACAATCTGGACTGCACCTTCATGATCTTGGCCTCCAATATGTCAGTGATCGAGGTGGAGTTCAAAAGCTTCAACATGCAGGCCGACCCCACGGCACTGCAGGGTGTCCTCTGCCGACTGGATCGGCTGGACATCTGGGACGGTCTCCCTAAAGGTGAGGACAGGATTTGGATCAGCTGGAGTCAACTTGCTCAAAAGAAACATAAATTATTTTTATTGTTACTTTTCACTGATTCAACATTTAAACATCCACAAGCAAGATGGTGATCAGAAGAGACATTTTCTCTCATAGCTACATTGAAAAAAATGCAATAAGTATATTTTTGGGCTGCTAAACTTTACATTTTATGAGTACTTTATGAACCTTCAAGCCCTTTTCATGCCTCTGTGACTGTAAGAGCTAGGAGGGATTATGTTTTAGGGTTGTCCGTCTGTCCGTCCGTCCGTCCTACTCTCGTGTGCATGATATCTCAGTAACACCTTGAGGGAATTTCTTCAATTTGCTTCACGTGAAATCAAAGATGAACAGATTAGATTTTGGTCCCAATTGACTGACCTAATATTAACATAACATTTATTAAAACAGCTCATTCTTCCAATTTAATAAGTTGACTTTGAGTGACTATTTGCTGATCATTACAAAAAAACCCCAAAAACTGTATCCAATCTGTCCCTTTTCAAACATTTATCTTCCATTGTAAACTGAACATTTTTAGACAGTGGACAGTTTCTCCTCCTTCATCCCCCTTCTCTTACCCTCCTCTTCACCCTCTCCTTTGTCCCTCAGTGGGTCGTCACCTTGGCAGATACTGTGGCCAGGAGTTCCCCCACCGGGTGACGTCCCACAGCGGCATCCTGTCCATGACCGTCATCACTGACAACAGAGTCGGCAAAGAGGGATTCTCCGCTAACTATGCCATCCGCGCGAAGAGCCTCCTCCCGGGACACGAGAGGAAATGAGGGTGAACAGCTGGATTAGTGATGAGAAATAAATAGTAGAGACTGAGAGTCTGTACCAGTGTGCAGGTGGAACTTTCCTAATTTTAGAATTAGATCAATCAGACCACCTGCTGAACAATCACTAATACCACATCTGTCTAGGAGGAACCGAAAACTGGGAGAAGAATTCTTGTTCTCGGTGAGACTTGTATTTTGTACTCTATTTGAAGAATAGAAAATCCATGATTCGATATTGAATTTCCTGTCACCTCCTCCTCCTTTTGATTTGGCTCCTACTAGAGTTAGCAACACAAAACCACAGTCTGGTATTGTGATACCTGAAGACTCTCAGCAGCAGTATCCACTCATGCAAAAAAACTCAATTTTCTTTCTAATTTACATTATAGCATATATAAATCACAAAATGATTATGCTGTTTAAAGTTAGAGGCAGGCTATTGTACATTTAGTAAATATTACAAAATACATTTGTTTTTATTGTCTTCAAACTTTTGTTCTACAGTCATGATCGAAATCGTGCCAATGGTCAAAGAGATTAGATAATTTAATTAGCTCAAAATGAAGAATAATCCTGAGATCCCGCGGTAAATGTAAAAGATATGTTTGTGTGACACAAGGTTATTTAAGTTTGTCCAACAGTTAACAAGTTAAATTTTCTGTTAAACACCAGGCTTAGTGCATAAAGCGGTGAAATTTATGAATGTAATACTTCTATTATAATGATTGTGATAATATCTGAAGTTGAGGTCAGATTTTTGAAGATGCAAATGGGTGGCCTCAAAAAGCCAATATGATATTAGTTGGGCTTCAGTTTGAAGATGTGGGCAGAACATTGAACATAGCCGAACAATTTAGGTTTAGTTGGTCATTTAAAAAGGGTTTAGGAACAGAAACATCAGCAGCTACTACTTTTATGGAAATTGGACTTCTCCTTTCAGGTGTGATATGTGAGGTTTATAGTGTGTTCCAGAGTGAGGAGTTGGATGGTAGGAATAAAGCTGAACTTGGATTTAGAGCCTCAGTTAAATCACCAACTCCATGAATTCAATGGTTTCAGAGATTGAACCTAAAGGCTCAGGGAAGCTACGTCATGCAGCATCAGACAACTTCTATCATCATTTGTCATTTTTAATAGAAATCTTTTCACCCTCACACAAATTGCATTTTTTTCTCCAAATGGACACACAGTCAGCAGTGGACAACTTACTGGTTGACATCTTCCTTATACACACGTGAACTGGCTAAAGAAGGAAAACAAAAGATTAAAATAAGAGACATCTAACTTGATCTTACCACCACTTTACTATGGCATGCATAGGTTTCAGACATACTCAGAAAGGACAACAGACACTTTGTCTAAGAAATTTTTCTAAGCGATGCCGTGACTGCTTGCGATCAGGAAAAACAACAAAAAGAAAAAGAAAGCGAGAAACCAGCGAAAGGTACAGGAAAAGCTCCTGTTCCACCGTGAGGAGGAAATGTCACTCCGGCCCTGGGGAAAAACTAGAGGAAAGATGGAGGTGGTGTCAAAGCAGAAGCCTCGGCGTTCCGTTTCTCACACAAACACACAGACTTCAAACACGCGGCTGCGAAGGTCTTCCTAAAGTATTTGGTTCTTTATTTTGTCCAGTGTGGTTTGCCACAGTGCAGCTGACAATACTGGTATTTGTATTATCGCCGATGCTTTAAGCACCAGGAGGAAGGCCAGAGGGATGATCTGGAATTAAAAAACAAGCTGGTAAGTGGGTAGAGGGGAGGACGATGGGCAGACGGGTTGTTTTAGCTGGAGACAGGTGGACTTGGGGGGCTTTTCATGCCTGAATACTATTTCAGCAGGGAGCATCAAGTTGAGGTTGACTGAAGAAAAACTAACGACTGGAGGCAGTTTAGGGTCGGCGTTAATGATGAAAACAAAAGCGAGCAACAAATCTGACTTTCACCACCCGACTTGTTAAAAACTGAAGTGAAATTAAAATTATAACCAGAGGCAAAAGCGCCTACTGTGGTTACAAGAATACTCATCCTGTAACTCTGCACTAGGCTGACCAGGCTTGTTTAGTTCCACTCTGAGTGGAATACAAACTTCACAACACGATAAATCCTTCCAAATGCTGAGCGTTCAAAGGGACAGATAGCTTTAATTTCTAACAGCTGATAACAAACACTATTTGGACTTGTTGAGGAGAAAAAAATGTTTGGAGACTGTAAGGACTACACAGATATGATATTTCAGGTCGCCTCCGATTTAACTTGGTATCTGTCAAAAGACAGCGTGAGGCTTGAAGCTTCAACATAAAAGTGTCCAAAAAATACTTCAAACCCTTTTGAAAAGGAAATTAAAAAAAAAAAAAAAAAACATTTTTTAAAAAGAGCATCTTTCCTCAGACAGAAGCGAGAAAAACTCAAATTTCAGTTCAACTTTAAATACGACCACAGACCTCGTTCAGGCATAATACAGCAGCTTAGTTTAGCTGTTGGTTGGACTTTAAGGTGTGATGATTCTGCACTGTCACAGCTAAAAACAAACAAATAAACAATAAAACCATGAGTCCACCTGTAATTAAGGCCGGGGTCTGTCAGCTGCTTGGTTGGACCTCACTAATCCGTCGAGGAGGAGGAGGAACAAAGGGACATTTGGCTCCTGAGTTCTTTGTGGAGTTAGGATTAGCATAGACATCCATGAAAATAAAGATTATGTGTTTTGCATCAAACCACTGTGCCTTTCGGGGGTGGGGGCGGGGTGACAAGTAAACTGGGGTCAGAGGTAGGTCACAGGGTTCCTACACAGAGTTTCCATTTCAGAAAATCCAGACTTTGTCCAGAGGTGTTTGAAGATTCTTTCCTGAGAAACCCGGCGAGGCAGAAGTAGTAAGAGACATTGCTTACAGTAAGAAAGTGCCACAGCGTATCAAATTGAAGTTCTGAACTCTGTGTTTCCAGGTGCTCCAAAACTTTATAGACCTGGAAAAGGTCTGATACATCCATGGCTCCTGCAGGGCCCAGGTCAACAAGACAGGAAACAGAAAAAACTGCGGAGCAGGAGCGATCCAACTTCAAGTGCAGTGTCGGTACAAAGCATTAAAGGATCAGGGGGTTTTCCCAAAGATTTCTTTCATTTGATAACTAAATATCTGCTCTAATGATATAATTACATTTTGTACAAAGTCATATATAAGCGTTAACATGTACACACGCTCGTCACTGGTAAATCGGTGGAATCGGGACCTTTATTATAATAAGTTGGTGGAACTTGCTCTTGATGGCGCTCAACAAATATACTGTGAATGCAAGTAACAATAATTAATATAATGATAATTAGAATAATAATAATAATAGTTGTGTCGTCTGCACCATGCCTTGTAAACCTGGAAAAACTAAAAACAAAACAAGAGCCAGGTAACCACACCTCCTCAGCCCCACCCCACCCCCCACACCGCTCACCCACAACAAAACAAAAAGATTAAAAACAGGGAACACTGAGTCGAGACCACAGATTCTCTCTAGCTTCTCCGAAGTCCCGAGTCCACATGCGTCACAGAAATGTCCGCCGATGTCCTGAAGTCAGTGGAGGGTGGGTGAGAGAATGGGGGGTGCGGGGGTGCAAGGTGAAGGAGGGAGGGGGGCGTAGGCTGTCTGTAACAGAGCCCCGCGTCAGCTGGAGTTGAAGCAGCAAGCCTCTGTGCAGGCGTCGATCCTGGATTCAGCATCAGCCAGCCTGCGTGTGTTCGCTCGTCTGCGTGTTAAATGTGTGTGTGCGATGGTTTACAGGGACCACGTTAAAAGGGTGGTCGCGGCCACGGCGGTCACTCTGTTTTTTTCTTTTTTTGTCGTTGTTCTCGTTTTTTCCTTATTTTCCTGTTTATGTTTGACCAGGGGTTTTTGCCAGTCTGTCTGGGTTTAATGCCCCCCCCCCGACCGGTCAGGTGAGTTTGGCTCTCCGAGTATTTTCAAGTTGGCTACTCTTGGCTGGCGTCCCCGCTGTCAGTCAGAAGGATGAAGACGCAGCCTCAGAGGGCTGGAGGAGGAGGAGGGGGTCAGCGAGGCCAACCAAGGAGGAGGCGTAATTTCATATTTTCGATGGAAAGGGAGGTGGGCTGTGTGTGTGTGTGTGTGTGTGTGTTTTAAATGTCGGTGGTGTGTGTGTTTGCACCCTAAAGATCTGCCCAGAAATGAGTCCTGGTCCTCGGTGGCATTTGTGTCGATCAGTAAAAGCAGAACAAGAAGCGAGTGAGATGTTTAACTTCCTACTAACTTGTTATCGTGCAGAGGAGCGTCTCCTCAGCTAATAAGACTACACTGATGGAGGAGGTGGAGGGGGACATTTCTGGACAGGTCCTCGGAGAGTGTGTGAGTGTGTGTGTGTGTGTGTGTGTGTAGATGGGGCTAGTGCAAGTAATCGTCCACAGAGGCAAAGGCGCAGGAGCCACTTGCAGTCCGTGCCATGATGGCAAGGCACTGGGCGGCCTGACCCACGGCCTGGGCCAGGGGGGGCTGCTTGGGCAGGTTGTGAGTCTCTGGAGAAGAAGAAGAAGAAGAAGAAGAAGAAGAAGAAGAAGAAGAATGTCAGACAACAAAGAACAGGAGTTTTCACCTGATACGTATGAAAACAACAGTTTGAAAACGTACACTAACGTACAGGTTTAAGACCGACGTGGCTGCTGCCTCCCTGAACAAGATAAAACCTCTACTCAAGGTCCACTTACTAGCTTTGTCCAGAGCTGGAGAAGAGTCTTCTCTGATGGTCATACATGTTTAAAGTGACTCTACTTCTGTTTCATGTCGTCATATTTAACCCCGACAGCGTGGACCAGCTGACCTACCTAATATTGCACTGTTGAGAGTGGAGCAGACCGGCTCTCTCTGGATGGCGTCCAGCTGGTAGCCGACGGGGCTGTTCCAGGGGTCTGAGTAGGCCAGCAGGCTAAACGCATCCTGCAGCAGGAGACAACAACACACACTGATCACACCACAGCTCGCCACACAGCTTCAGCTGCACCGTCTCCTCTTCCTCGACTCGGGACTAAACGTTGCGATTTTCTGCGTTACCTTGAGCATCTTCTTGTTAGCAGAGTTCTTGCCACACTCGCGGCGGAGGTGTTCGCTCATACTCTGGAGCTCCCTGCCGAAGTGGATCATCCTCTCGATGGCCGCCTGGCTCCCGCCGCACAGCTGCCTCTTGGACTGAGCAGACTCCACCTCTGCAGAGCCGCAGCCAGGTCGGCATGAAAAATCAGGCAGAGAGATTTCAACGCAGGCTGAAGGTGACGGTACATTTACAGGACTTACCTACGCACTTACAGTGACAGCAGGTGGAGAAGCCTCCAATCCCTGATTACCACAAAGTTGTCAAAAAAAAGGACACAATCTTTGTCTTACTGCCTAATAAACTCTTTAACTCTAACATTAACTCTACCCACCCATGTCTGCGTCGCAGTCGTCGGGCTCGGCGGTGTGTTTAGAGCTGCCGTTGAGGAAACCATTTGAGGACGATTCTGTCACTCCGTTGGTGAAGTGGTCGACCTCCATATCCACGTCGTTACTGCGGGAAAAGACGAGACAAACAGGTCGTTCGAGGGAAGGATTTCCGACCACGAAACATCGGAGATGAAACGCAGTCTGTGTCAGTGAGGGGGGGTTTTCTCAGTACCTGGTTATGGCCTGTTGACTGCGGCTCCCGTTGATGCTAATGTCGGACGCTGGGAGGGCGGAGCCAGAGCCTGGGGGGCAGGGCTTGTGACTGTGAGGAGAGGAGCTGTGGCTCTTATTAGACGTCACACCGTTACAGCAGTTGGTGTCAAACCCTGAAAACGACAAGAGACAGAGACGTCTGAACACTGAGGAGTCCTCTTCCCATTAGAACTCCTTATATTGATGCTGGACTGTACCTGGGAGGTAGGGCTGGGAGCTGCTGGCTTTGTGGCTGGGGCTGCTGAAGGGCCGGGGGGAGCCGGGGTAACTGTCCTGAGACTTTGGGCTGCGACCTCCCAGACACCTGACCTCACTGTCCGTCCCATTCACCATCTCTATGAACTGTCTCACCCTGAGGACGGAGGGGAGAGGAAAGACAGGTAGGAAAAAAAAATAGACAATTAAGCAAGGAAAAATTAAAAAGATTTTGTTTTCATCTGTGAAAGACACTCAAAAGCAGATCTCACTTGAGCATGAAGAGAAGGTCTGGGTTCCTCTCCAGGAGGTTGGGATAGAGCTGCTGGGTGGTCTCGATGGCCTCGCCCATTCTACCTGACAACACCAGCTTCTGGATCTCTGCAGACCAACAGCAACAGGTTTATTTCCTCAAACAGCTTCATTTACCTACCTACCTTGACCTGATCCGCTCTCAGTGTTACTGTATTCAACACTTCCGGTGACTGTTTCAAATTAAAAGCCCTCTGGTGCTTCACTAGACAGAAACCTTTAATTTCCTACAAGGGCTTTTATTGTGAAACCATATGCAGTAACATTATACTGCAGCAAATGTAGCTACTGCCATCTAGTGGTACTTTTACGTTACTACAAACTACAGGACAAAGTATCAGCATCATTTAGAGACGTGCCAACACAGAAGGACTCACTCTGTCGGTTTTTGATGGAGGCCAGCTCCTCGTGCACGGCCTGGTCGGTGGACTTGGCAAAGGCTTCGGCCGTGGCACAATAACTGTGGTGCACCAGGTAAGAAGCCACCATTCTGACAAAGACAAAACACAAAGAAGAGACAATAAATATGTGTAAATATCTTGATTTGGCTTCTGATTTACTTCTATTCACATTATACTTTAAATCTAAATTAGAAAATCTGCAAACCAAACGACCAATAATCAGGATCTGTTGAGTCAAACTGAAACAAGCAGAACATTTAACCAAACCTTTCCTGTGCAGACTCATTTCTATCAGTGATGATGACATTGTACACACCAAGTTATTTTGGAAACTTGGGGACAAGAAAAGCAAGCAAAGCGTTTTTAAACCACTTTAATTTGAGGTAAAACTGCACCCAACTACAGTAAGTACAGATGGTCAAAGTAGAACCAGGAGGTCAGTTTGTAAACTGAGCTTCACAATGGGCAGTTTGGATAATAATTACACAGTTGGCCTTTGTTTTCATGCCGACAGCTCAACTGTTGGCTTGTTCCCAATCTGTTTGATCGTCTGCCTGCTCACAGTTATTGACTCGTCTGATTCTCTTAATCGTTCCAAAATCAGAGGATTTAAACCTGTGATTACAATATTAATATTACAATAAGACCCAATGAGTGTGTGTGTAAGAAAACTGACTCATTATTTTCTGTGGGTGCAGGTGCATTATGGGTGGATGATGGCCGGCAGCTCCCTGTGTTTTCAGGGAGACTCCCCCTGACTCATCATCATGTTTCTGCTTCTCTACAAAGACACTTCCCATCCCACCAATCTGACCTGAGCTTAAAAACTTCCTGTTTTCAATTCCAGGCCATGAGGCGACTTTTCCGGCTAAAGGCAATGACTCCGCTCCGCTCGTCTCTGCTCCACCCTCACAACCTCAATCCCCATCAAATGGAGATTAAATCCATTCAGGACAAGTAATCATAGCAACAGAGAGTTAATCCCATCAGGGCACTGGCATGAAGAGAAACAAGAGTCCCACAGTTTTTACTTCTGGATCACGGCTCCTGCTCTTTGATGGGGAAGTGGTCCGTCCGGGGCCCTGATCCGCATCATGTCAGCACTAACTTCCTGTCACCTACAGGATCCCATAGACTCCTCAAGCAATAAATGAAATGATGCTGAATAAAATTAAGAGCTGACTTCTTAAACTACCTCACAGATCCACAGAAAACAACACTTTAGTTTGAGTAAGTAAAAATAATCAAATGACTAAAATGTGTCTAAAACTGAAATATTTCCTCAAAAGGCAAAGACTGAAACAAAATCAGCTGCCAGAGCTGCTTTTATTCTCATCTAAACTCCATTATTTCCACAGTGAATACGTATTGTACAGGTTTGCACAGGAGTGATTCAGCTCTCCAATCCTCTTACTTCTGGATCATGGACTGCCACTCGCCCTCGCGCTCTCCAATGGGGAAGCGGTCGATCTGGGCCTGGATCTTTGTCCTCCACTCCCGCATGTAGTCCTCGATGTCAAACACAAAGGGGTGCTGGCCGAAGTTTGCGTCCACCACCTCCCCTGGAGTCTGAAGGCCCACGGTCGGGTACAAGTTCGGCTGCAGCAGAGATAGAGAGAGATAAAGAGTTAGCACGAATGTAATCTGAACAATAAATCAAAACAGGAAACAATGAGGAGGAAAAACAGGAAAACCAAAAACCTCAGGAAATAAGCTTTTGTCTACAATTACTCCTTAAACCTCGACTGTCCAAGCTGACAGAGATTATACAATAAACGTGTGGTGGCTGGCTGACAGGGTTCAAACCTCTATGACATTAAAGGCCACAGATTGACCAGAATACATCAATCAGGCTGATTGATGTGATTTGTTGATCAGAACCAGTGACTCGGTGATTATATTGCCAGGTGCTGAGATTTCTGACTCTGAATCACTTCCTGGCCCGCTCTGCTTTGGCACTTTGCTTCCCAATCTACAGTTTTATGGACCATGGACCATGGACCCCCCCCCCCCGATCACTACAACCTCTAAACCATCAGATAAATATTCCTTTCCTTCAGTTTTAGTTTGTCTCTCTAACCTTAGTGGCTCAGTGCTACTAAATGCAGAGAATGTGCCGTTTAAAGGAGTAAGGCTGACATTATTCTGATAGTCTGCCGTCCGTACACCGTCTATGGCACTAAGCCCAAAGGCCACTGGTACCTACTGAGGACATAAAACTTTAAAAATGTCTGACAAACGTTTACAGAAGGCTCAGTAATCTCCTCAAACACCCAGCTACTGTAGTTTCTACAAAACATTACTCAAACAGGAGTAAATAGTTGGTTTGTTGAGGATGTGACTTGTTTTAGAGTTTTCTGAGTCTGAACAAGAGTTTAAGGGTTAAGTACATGTCGATTTTTTGCTCCTGGGAACATCAGTCTGCATTTTTTGAAGTCTCTGATGACAACTGTGATAACAGGATGAGGAGATAAACAGGAATATGAGGTAAGGAGGTTTGTATGGGCTCACTGTCCTGCTAATCTAATCACTGCCTTCATTTGATCAGTGAAGGCAGTGACTGACTGTTCTTGGATTGGTGAAAGCATCACTGAAAAGTTTTAAATACTAATGTTTTACAGCGCAGTTTGAAAACAGCTGATTGTGTGAGGTAGAAGTTTAGAGTCAGGACTGGTCTTCAAAAAGAGGCAGGGCTGAGGTTAGACGGAGAGTAGAGGTTAAGGAAAGGAACTGGTTGCAGTTAGAGTTAGTACTAGGTTAACAGGCAGGGAAGAAATCGGTTGAGTCCCCATAAGAACAGCAGTACAAAGGTGTGTGTGTGTGTGTGTGTCTCTAAAAGTTGCCTTTGTCATGGTCCAATAACCACAAAGGTCAGCTGTGCCGAGGTGACGCACTTCACTGCACAACTCTGGAGGAACATGAATGTCTGGCTCACAGCCAAGCCTGTTTTGCTGCTCAATGGATTATTGTTGCAGCTAAGACTCTTATTTTCTTCTCCCTCGAAAACAGCCGGCCCCCGGCTCTCATTTGCTACCGAGGGGGGGGGGATGTAAAATGTATGTAAAAAAAACACAAGAGTCTCCCTCACATTTTAATGCACGTAATAAATGCACGAATCCCATTGGAATTAATGTCCGTTTGGTGTGGGAGTCGTTTATATAATGAAGCATGGGAGCCGACGGGGGGTGAGACTCGCCTGACGATGAGACACAACAGTGACGTCCTGTTCACTCTCTAATATGTTTTATTTAAGTAGTGGGAGCAGAAACAAGCTGCAAACATGACGCTGACATGACGGTTGTTTAAGACGACTTGGTGAGCTTGTGAGCAAACAGTTGCCTGAACACACAACGAGCAGAGACGGACCACAAAGTCCTGAGAACAATATCTTAGCTCTTTAGCTCCACCATGTTCTACCAGCTGTGCGCTGTTTCATGCCGGACTGATGAGTCTGCAGTGGGTTTAACTGCTGAAAACAAGGCAGTGAAAGCAGCGACAGAAAACCAGAGCAGTAAAGCCGCAGGCCGTGAAACCAAAACAATGAGCTAAAAGATGCTATAAAGCTCCACACAGGTGCAATAACTCTGTGGGTTCGTCACCAAGAGCGACCTCGCTTTTAAAACCTGCAAATGATCCTGTAGATCAAAAACAGATGCTTTGCTAATGTCACATTTATCAGTTTGTGAGAAAATAAGAACCATAGCGCTCCAAAAAGTTTATATAAAATAGTTTACAGCATCAAGCCTGTGACTTTTGAGTGATTTAAGTAAATTTCTTTTAAAATCCACAATAAAATCACAACATTTGACCTTTAAGTGACACCTGGAATTTGATTTAAAACTATTTTCAAAGTGAAAATAAGTGAAACCTGCCAGTTTATGACTGGATACAGCCAAAGAAAGAGAATGAACGGAAGCGACACAAAGAGAACTGGACTGGACACAGATTGTACAACTAACCAATAACCTGCAATAATGAAAAATAACACCTCAAGACTGTGATTTAACTCATTTTAACACTTGACTGCTTTAATTTCAGGTGTTAGAGAGTGAAATCTGCCCAAACTCGTTTCTCCCCTGGTGTCCCATTTTTTCCCAGACACCCACTAACTCTCTGATCAACATCTGAAGCTCACAGGTTTTCCAGCCTCCAATCCTTTATTCTGCACAGTGTAAACATTGTGACAGCAGTGGACACTCTGAAGGACAAGAAACATTTCTTTTCCTATAAATAGCCCTGTGTCCAACAGCCCCTGATTAATAATGGAAAGTAAAAAGATTTCTTTACAACACAGACGAGAACAAAATGTGGTACTTACCGGTAGGTCTGTGAAGGCAATACCTGCAGAGGAAGAGAGACAGTGTCAGCCTGAAGGAGAACAGTCCTCTCAGTGGGAGGCCACAGTCAGTGTGTTTACATGAACTCAGTTAATCTGGTTACCATCATCTCTCTGCAGTAACCTGACTTCTTTAGTGATGTGTTTCCCCTAGTTGTGTGTGTTTCTGTTGTACACTTTCACTCCTGCGTGTGTGTTTATTATTTAGTGTTTTATATTTGGAGCATGTTTCTCTCTTTTAAGAGCTTTGTCCTTAAAGAACCAGTTTAATTTCAGCTGGACTTTAAAAGTTATTTGACTCATAGAAATGACTCGAGGTGTGACGAGATCTCGTGCCACAAGATCTGTTAAACAGAAATCATTCTAACTGTGCAGTGACTAGACTTTCCCACAGGTTAATATCCAGGACTGTAAACAGCAGAGCTCCTTACCTAGGCTGTGTCCATTCTTTGTGTAGAAGCAGGTGTTGTTGATGAGGTTTACGCAGCAGCCAATCACGTCGCCTGTTGTAAACGTGGGTCCGTAGGGTTGCCCGGTGCCAGACGAGCAGAAGGAGTGGCCGTCGTCTCCGTGGTAACCATATGAGTGCTTGTCCCAACCTGAGGGATGTGAATGAAATGAGTGTCAAAAAAAAAAGAGCGCTGTGCAGCGGGAAGGTGTAAAAACACAACAGATGGTTCGTTCTGAGACGACGTTCAAATAAATCACACACTATTTAATGACAACACACTGACCACAAAGGCAGGACAACAACAGGAGTATGGACACAATCTGACCCTTACAAACACGTCTCATAAGTCCTCGTGTTTTGGTAATCGACACCTGACACCTCATGAGGACCGAAGCTTTTTAAAGAGCCACGCCCTCGTTCTCAGCACCTTAATGTGAGCCAGCAGACAGACAGTGGCAGGGGGCTCCATGCTTCGCTCTATGGGAACTGAACCTGCAAAGCTGGGACAGCTTGTTGTTTTCACTGCAGAAGGACACGGCTCATTCACTCTTTCCACAAAGTTGGACATGCTCCCAGAATTTGGAGCTTTTTAGCATTTTGACCTTCATTTCTTTCTTTGGCTGTTGTGTCGACTCGATCGCCTTCACTGCAGACGGTTTTTATTTCTCTCCTCTTGACGTAACCTCAGTAAATATCAGTTGTGTTGAGCATACAATCGCTGTATTTGAAACGAGTGGTTAACAGCTGAAGAGAATTAAAGTTTTGTGTGTGTTTGTCCGATCTTTGTTTCACAGGGAGAGTGGAGGGGGAAGCAGCCTCTGCTGCAGCGTGAACGGCCTTGGGGCTTTTTTAACGTTAGAAAACCAAGTAGCAGGATCCTGTGAGTTACTGCTGAGCTGCAGAATTAATCCTGCTGTTGCCACATTCATCACTGGAGGAAAGCACTCAACTCTGCAGCAGCCTGACATCAGCTCCTCACAATTAGTGAATTTTCATTAGCATCTATCCATCAGCTGGGACTCTGCAGTCTCCTCTGGGCCTCCTGTTATCTCTGAATGGAGAGACCGGTGCTCCTGGGTGGGTCCGGTTCTCGGGCCAGTGAAGGGGGTGTCAGGACTCCTGTTTGACCTGATAACCTCAGTGAAGTGCTGGAGCTGACGTCTTCTGGCGCTGCTTAATGGCACCGTGTCATGGCAAAGAGAGCAGCTGTAAAACTGTCCTCTCTTTCTGTCTGTTGTAGAGGAGAGTTTTTCCTGCTGGTCAAAAACATTAATTGGAACAAAACTTCTTTAAAAATTTGGAGGAAAATCTTCATTATAAGAAGAAGTAATTGTCAGTGCACAAACAAACTGAACAGTTCCATAATGTGGCATCAATAATCAGACAAAAGTTCCACATTCAGTGACATTAGCTCGTACCATAAATGTTAAATGCCTCAAATTTCTTTCTGAAATCAATAAACCATCAATAAAAAGTGGCTGATAACCACCTCTCCCTGCAGATACCAGGATGTCAGTCTGTGTATAATCAAAAATATTTTTCATCAGGCTTCATCAAGCTTCCATGTTTCTGGGCTCGTACACCAGAGTCCTCGTCCAGCTGAGCCGGCTCTGACTAAGCAGACCTACTTCCTGCTGGCTCCCCTGCACACATGAATGGCATGAAATTACACCAGTTCCTTTTAGTAATCACATCGGATTTTGCTTTGATTTTTCTGTCCATTGTGCACATGATGCCTTACTAATATGAAGCTAAAAAAGGGTGTTGTTTTAGTTATTTAGTACCTCTAAGCACAGAGACAGAGAACACCTGACTTCTCTGGGGTTTATGACACGAGCAGAAATCCTGTATTTCAGCCTCTCCAACAATGAGACAACATGCACATATAATCAGATAATTGACATTTTGAAATGAAGAGTCTCTCACTCACAGTCAGTGTAATGTACAGTAGAAACCGTAGACACAGACAAATTCTTCTCACCACACCCAAACATGAAACACATGCACACTGAGTGTCGTCTTACCGGGGAGTCTGTTCATGTTTACACCCTGAGCAGAGAGGCCGATGCCCATGTACCTGTGGAGCAGACAGGTGAGAGTTTATTTAAAAGGAAAGAGCCGCCCGTCATCCTGAACGCCTCTCCATCGTCCAGATCTGACTGTGTGCAGCTCCACACTCACAGCCTGTGAAGCTGCAATATCGCTAGCTGTGCTAAGATTTATCATGTAATATTTAGCATGCTAAAGTTAGCACAGTCTGTTAGCACTGAGCTTTGTTACTGGCATCTCACTGACAATGAACTGACCACAGCTCGTCTTCTGCAGCAGCAGGAGTCACGTCGTCTTTCACAAGTATTAATCAAACTTTCACCTCCGACTGTGACGGACTAATGAGCTGGAAATATGATCCTGCTCAATGAAAAGTCAGGTGATCACCGATCAGGATTCAGCCTCTTAAGATTCATAGATTTCAACAAAATCCATCCAATAGCTGTAGAGATTACAGCTGCAACAATTAGTCAAACGATTTATTAGCAGACTGAAAGAAAATTAATCAGCAACTTGTTTTGATAACTGATTATTTTTCAAGCAAAATTATCAAACATCTGTTAATGTGAGGTTTTCAAGTGTGAGGATTTGTTGGTTTTATATGATTGTAAACTGAATATTTTGAGCTGTAAGACACTGTGAAGGAGCATTTCTCACTGTCCTCTGATGTTTTATACACTGATTGTTTAATCAGTTGATGGAGAAAATAATCAGCAGGTTAATCAATAACGATGGCGCCGCTAGTGTATCTGAAAATGTTTAAATATGTCACTGAACTTCTGGTTGAAATAATCTTTGACTTCTTGTTTTTAACTGTGAAAGAACTCAGATGTCTTTAGACAACGAGATTCAACTGGTTAAAAACAAACAGTGAAGTCATGTGACTGGCGACTGCTGTACTGTAAGATGAGGCCCCTTCAGAGAACTGAAGTCTTAATTTAGGATTATAAATTGACCTCTAAGGCCTGTGAAGATTTGAATCTTTCACTTCATTAGACTTTTGTGTCTGCTGCAGTCTCCTGATATGAATTTCTAAAAACCTCTACAGGGCATGTGCTGAATAAACTCTGCTGATGACTGAATGATTCATAAAGATTTACAGTTTGGGGTCCTGAAGAATTAGCAAAGCATTACCAGGACTTCTCTGATTAGGCGCTGATAACATCACAACACAGCAGCGCGATAAAACACATTTTCTAAGAATCTCAAGTGTAAAGAGAAGGACAGGACTGTAATCTCCTGAGTGTGAGCATCTTTTCTTTACAGGATTTCTGATCTGCCACAGTAAGATGAGATAATTGGAGCTTCCTCTAAGAGACAAATCAAACTGCTTTAGTTCTGCCCCAACATACACGGTAAGGCTACATGTTTTTACCAACTTTTAAAGCTCTGATCAGCGCTGCACTTTGTGAAAAACACTGCGTCATCTCAAAGTTTTATGAGGCTGTTAAGTTTTACGTTTTTTCACCATCAGAAAAAACTGGATGAAAATGATCCCTTTGTGTTCTAATGTGTGATGAACAGGGCTGTTAGTGTCTCTGTGTTCATTAGCATTAGTGCTCAGCTAATCTGTGTTATGAGCTAACTGCTAACATTAGCACACCAACATCCTCAGATTGCCTCATTAAGATATGACAAGGTAACATGTTGACGTTCTAATGTTTAGTATGGAACATGCCTGCTAACATGCTAACACACAGACAGATTAATAAGATATTTACCATGTAATAAGTTCATTTATTGCTAAAACGTAGCTGAATCGTCTTACTGAGCATGACGCTCTTGACTTTCGTTGACATCAATTTAATAGTTGGTCAGATATTTTACTTTTGGGACAAACTGTCAGGACACTGCCAAGATGCTAATGTAGCTAAAGTGTTGAAATGTTTTGCTCTATTGTTGCGTCCTTACCCATCTCGGCCTTTACTGATGATCTTCACCTCGAAGTAGTAGACCCCGCAGGCGGCTGGGATGGGGTGGGTGGCCCGTACAGACGCTGCATCTTTAGGGGTTTTGCCATGACCTTAAGTTGGGGGTAAAAACACAGAGACGAGAGAAACAAGGTGTGGTTATTATAAACGGATACTGGATCGTTGTGTTATCATGAGGACAGCCAAAATCTTTTCGAGTAAATCTTTTTTGATTTACTGCTGTGGAGGAGATTTAACCCCAAAACCTGACGATAAAACCTGATCAAAACGTGCTGAAAATCTCAGAACTATTCAAATGGTGACAAAAAGGGGAAGTTAAAAAGTAAAAAACAATACAACAGCAGGGATATGTTGTCAAGATATCTTTGTCATAGAAACAAACCCTACACACACCCTGAGCTGTGGTCTAAAAAGATAAACAGCCTGAAGATAAACACTGCTTGTCCCAATATTTGTTCAGGTAAATGTATATTTGTAGTAGTTTGAGTATAATAATTGTGTTCTTTACATTCTATACGTGATTTTTTTCTATGGTTTGACATGAAAAACGTTGCTTTAAAATCTAAAAAAAAAACAGACCTTCAGGTTTACAAGATGGAAATCTGGTCCCAAATACAAAATGCTGTTTTACTGGATGAAATTTTATGAATTCGTCTGAGCACAGGATGTGTCAGTGGTTATAAGATCAACACCTGAAATGCTCTGAATCTGCACCTCCTGGGTTCTGGCCTGCTAAGATAACGTTAGCTCAGTGCAGAGCTTTTAACGACCTCTTTAAGGGTCAGATGTCAGAAATGTTTCCACTGTCAAATGTTAGGAAGCAGCAGTAGTGATTACAGATGTTTTGAATGTCATGATTCTCCTGGGAAATACTGAGTAATGTCAAGTTCGTGCTAAACGTGAGAAAAACAAGTTATTTTTATTCAGCAGTTGGTTTTAAAAAAGACTCTGGAGGAGCCTGACAACAAATAACATTATTTTATCTGATTTATTTTCAGGTAGAAACAAGGTATGTTTGTGATACATGTAGATATACATGTAGACCACAATACAGGGCTGGAGTTGAATATGCAAATAATAATCAATTATCTACCAATGTTAGCCCATTTTATTCCATAATCTGGAAATTGGACTAACATGGGAAGACTAAACTAAAACTTTTCACCTCCATTTTAGATTTGTTCTTGTGACAAAATGGTTGCTAGATGAGCAGATTAACATGCAGAAAATACAGTATCACCCACAGGGCCTGAATTCAAAACTTAAGGTTGCAGCATTATTATAATTTACATTTTTAAATAATATTTGTTGAGATTAATCTTTTAAAACATGAAATCCATCCTTTTAATCCATAATGTCAGTAAACAGCCGAAAAATGATGATAATGGACAAAGTAAATTTACAGAGAAACATAAATAGTAGCAAAAATCCTCACTTTGCTCAATAAAAGACTTAAATTATAATGACTGACCATTTTTCCTGTTTATTAATTCTGAATAAGGTAAGGCACGTTTCTGTGTTGTGTAATCTGAAATTTTCTAAATAATTCTTATTCCTAATTTCTGAGATTTTTCTCCTCACCTTTGTGTCTTGTTGTTCTAAGATGTGTATGTTAATCATATCATCATCAACAAATATGTGAAATGCTGCATTGATGCCGTTCTGTGTGTGTTTACTTTATTTTTACCACACTGATAAATAATTGATTACACAATCAACTATCAAAACAGCTGCTGATTAAACAAATAACCATTTCAGCTCTAGTACATGTTCTGTTAATTAGATTTTAGATAATGATTATAATTACTGATAATTATAGATGATGGATTTGTTTGTCTCCATCCTCAGTTTACATATGTAAATGTGGTTTATTCCATCCAGCGTGTGCCACGATACCAGGACATTTTACACAGTCAGACATAGTTAATCACAACCAGCCTTGAATTTTCTGTCTTTCTAACACTGCTGTGTAAATACAGCATTCAAAAAGTGTGGTTTTTTTTCAGTGGTGATCTGCTTCTTCCCTGCTGGTGGTTCCTGTAAAAGTCCCCAAGGTGTGAATGCTAAAGTTACTCAACATCTGCATACCTGCTGTAAGACATCCAGGTGAATCTGTTCAGAACATTCTAGCTATAACAAGGAAGAGTGTGTGTAGAGGGCCGGTCAGACCCAGAATAGTGGAACACACCCAGGAAGCACAGTGGCACCTATTTTTTAACATTAGCCTTTTCTTGTAGGCCTGCAGCAATAACCCTCTTTATAGCTTTGCTAGGCAACTAGTCCAACCTGAATGTCAGACGAGACACTTGATATCAAACCCCCAGCAGCAAACAACTACCCATACCTGTCCTGTCATCAATAACTACTTCACTGGAAGGCTGGCGATTCTTCTGAGTAACTTAGGCTAACCACGATATTTGACACTGAGTATTTCCTGTCATTTAATCACCTAATAATGCTACACTAGCATACCAGGAGGCTGTCTGGTCCTGGTCCATTTTGGCTAACGTTATAAACGGAATGATTATGTGACTCCCAACCAGCGTTAGATAGTACTTTGTTTGACCATTTACATGTAAATTGTTATATTTCAATGGACAGCCCGGCAGATTGTGCTCCGTGAAAGGCATTCATGGTGACAGTTCACGGAGCCTTGCACCAGGGAAGCTAACGAGCTAGTAGGTCAGTTTTGGCTGTGGATACACCTCGCCAGCTGGTCGGGTTGCAAGATGTCCTCTGCCTTGTTGTTGATGAAGCTGCTAGCCTAGCCCACTTTGTTTTTAGCCACAACGGCAGCTGGCTTTGATCCGCTAACCGTCAAGCTAAGCTAACCGTTAGCCACCTTGGCGTTAGCCTTGGGCGATAAAAGTGCTAAAGCAAGAGTGTGTCTTTGTGTCATACCTTTATAATGTACGCGGAGATTGTTCTGAGACAGCCCGATGTAGCTAAACTTGTCCTTCGGGCTCCAGGACCGAGGAAGCGGAGTCTCGTTTTCATTAACGGCTGGATAGAGCCGTCGGAGTCGCTGGTTGAGCTCCTTTTCCTGCTCGTTCAGAGCCGCGTCTCCGTGGACAACAACCGACATGAGAAACCCACAGCCCGACGACTGTCCAGACATGGCTACGACACGAGTATTAGTAAAATGGCTTGTCAGCAACAAGCCAGAGCCACTTGTGTCAGTCAGTGTCAAGTTTGTTAAGGAGGAGGAGGAGGAAGAGGAGGAGGTGGGGGGGTTAGCAAAGCTAGCTAGCTAGCAGGCTAAGCTAACTGGCTTCGCTGGTCGTAGAGAGGCAGCCAGAGCTGGTTAGCCGAGCAGCTAACCTGGCTAACGCGTTTAGCTTGGCCAGCGCCAGGCAAAGCGATCGCTGAGACGGCTCAGGCTGACATTAGCTGACACAAAGCCACCAGAAGAAGACTGCCTGCCGCACGGGATCTGAAGGAAGTGGTTAAAAGACAAAGGAGCGGGTCGTTGTTGGGAGCAAAGTAAGAACTAACGTTAGGCTAGACGGATCGACTCAGTCCGATGAGCTCGGCTAGCCTCGATCTTTTGTTTGTTGTCGGAGCGTTATCCGCGATTCTGATTGGCCGAGAGCGGCTCCACTCACTTCCTATGGGAATGTGAAGTAAATAGAGAGAATGAGCAGCAGCAGCAGCCTGGGCAACAACTAACTCATCAATAAGCTCAGAAGGTAGACACAGTCACTGACTCATCCTCATCATTAATCACCTATTTTAAACTCTATTATGTAAGTTTTATCTTGACATATCTCACCCAGGGATTTTATTCTGACATAATAAACACTTTTTTCCATTTACAATCATTTAAAATCATTTTTAAAAATCATCATCATCAGCAGTAGAGCTTGAATTGCAACTGCACTTTCCCTCAATAAGTTTTTACCCTGTTTAAATAGTCTAAGCTGCTGCAGAGCCAAATATTAATATTTTCTGGTTTTATTTGTCGAGGTTTTGTTCCGTTTGTCTCTGAGGTTTTTGCCCACATTCCAGTATTAACGGAGGTGGACAGAGTTTTGCTCCAGACACACAGTCCCGGTCACTGTGGTTAATCCAAAGAGCATGTCGTCGGTGTTTTTACTGGGACAGAAGGGAAACTGTGAGCTAATCTGAGTGGATGATAATGCAGTTTTGACAATAACTTCTCCTTGCCTTCTGGTTTCTCCCACTCTGAAAAATATATTATGTTTTTTTTAAATTAATATAATGAAGAAATATTCTTAATTAACACATCTGCCAAGTTGTAAAATGTTCACACTGAAACAGCATGATAAATATTTGCTCCTCCGTCTTTGCTGTGCAGTTACTTTATTGTTATTTGATTAACTCAAATTTATAGAGGAACATGCAGCACTTTAGTGTAATATCAACTGAAATTAAAATGGCAGACTGGATTTTGACACAGGGCCAAATCTGCTTCCTAGAAAATTATGTTTGAGTGCCACGGTTTGTTTTTCCAATTGCATTTTGAGGGGAAATGTAATCACTGCCTAGAAAATGTGAAGCACTTCAGTTGTGTGCTGCGTCCTGAGCAGGCGGTGGAGTCAGTGTGTAAGGTGAAAGACTGTGGTTCTGATTGAATGTTAATAAAGTCACATGATTCAACGTCTTCAGGATCAAACCAAGACCACAGTCTTTTCCCAAACCTTCACAAAGTGCTTAAACATGACCATTAGACTGAGCCAAAACATGTTTTAAAAACAAATATCTAAAACACTGAAGCAGGGTTTGGTGTTAGTGTGTTATTCACCATCACCAGTGAATGAAGTGACATTAAAACGTCACATTTTGTCGTTGTCGTCTCCAGCAGCTCTGATCAGAGTTGAGCACAGGCTGAAGGGAGTTGTTTTTTTGTTTAGTTTTTTTTTTCACTTTGGCTTCCACAGTCTGTGGACGTCCCTCACACTAACATGTGGGAATGTTCATTGCATCACTAAGAAGGAATCTGAAATGATGTTACGCTCCCTGTAGGGAAGCACTTGCTCAGGCTCAGACTCGGCGTCCCCTGGAAAACAGAGGCGGTCGGAGGCCTGGACTGTTTATCATCAGGAAGACGTGTGGTGCAGGAGCAGAGCGAGGACAAACTGTACCGGGAACAGATCCTCGGTGTTTGTTTTATACCCTGCTCGGACGACTGGTCAGGAGGAGTTTACCAGCATCACGGCAGCGAAGGAATAAATACTCAACTAACGCTGAACATGATCAGTTAATGTCACTGACAGGCCTGGATTCAAAACCAGTGGCTGAAGGAACATGAACTGAACTTATGTACAGTAATTCATGCAGCTTTATACCTCTGCTAGAGAAATATTTTACTTTTACTCCTCCACATGTATTTGAAAGCCACTAGTAATTTCTCAGTTTAAGATTTTACTTAAAAAACATACAATGAGTTTATAAAATACAACAAACTGTTAAAGATTAAACCTGTTTCCAACTCTTTTTTCAGATATCTGAGTTGAATGATTCTAAACGCCTCAGATGCTTTCATTTAAATAATTATGTGAAGCTTAAAGTGATTTTAAAAATGAACTAAAATTAGACAAAATGAATTAAAAGTAAAGAGAAGAATACATCCATTAATCATCTCAGGACCCTTCAGATTTATCTTGTGACCCTTTGCAGGGGCCCGACCCCTAGGATGGGAACCGCTGCACCAACCTACCTGACTATAAGTATTTAAAACTCGCTCCACTAACTTTATAGACTCACAAACAGGTTTGTTTAGTGTAAAAACCACAGGCTGAAATGACGGGATTCTCCCTGTGGGTGGGGGGGCGGTCAGGGGCCCACAGCTCATTTCTGACCCAGGCCCCCACAGAGGGTTATTCTGGCCCTGGTATCGAGCAAGAACAACGAGACAGTTTCATCTGACTTTCAATTTCCTTGTATAAACTCTCTCAGCCTTTGTGTTTTCCTCTGACTCAACCATCTGATCTGAGGCAGAGGAGATTCTGTCTGACATGGACTGAAGTTTAATACGAGGATCAGGAGGATCATTACGTACCATCAGTGTCATCTGATGTTTCCCTCTCATTTACATTCAATACAAACACTGACAAACTGAGTGAAGACGCTGGATATCAACTGTTTGTGCAGGATATCCCAGAAGGAGATGGAGGCAGGTGGAGAGCAGTCACAGCGCCCTCTGGTGGTTCAGACTCAATCTCCTCTTAAATCACACTTGTGTTATTTGAACCTTTAATTTACTACTTATCTTAAATAGCTTCAACTGGTTTTATCTGTTAACAGACAATTAATTTGTTGTTTTTTGTTTTTAATCTGTCTGAAAACAATACAGAACAAAAATCACAGACCTACAGGCACTGAAAAAGTGTTTCCTCCTGTCCAGACTGCCCATTAAAATATCCCTTCATGACATCTATCTGAAGCTAACACAGGGCATCAGCGGTCTTAGTCAAATCAAGTGGGTATCTTCCAGATTTACTTCCAGATTTAGATTTCCTTACTGAGCTGCAGAGGAGAGGCAGTAACACAAAGATTCAGCTGCTGAACTCTAAGTCATCAACGTCAGATAAATGTTAGAAAGGAACAAACACTGTGGGTTTTATCCCCCAACACATTAGACGTTTTCTCAGGCAGCAACAAAAATAAAATCCCTAAAACCTGGCTCAAGGTGTCAAGAGTCCCTCCTCAAAAAGCCAAAATTTCTTATCCTGACTAAAAACCTGTGAGATGTAAATCTCTAATCTTCAAAAGTTGATTCACAACTAGATGCAATAAAAGTATCAAGCGGATCTGACAAAAATAATCTATGACAGGATTCACTGGTATTTTTCACCTATTTATTTCAGGGTCAAACTCCTGTTTATATCTGTAACATTTGATTCTTTCACGGTGAGAAGAACAGGCTGATCTCTCTTCCTGGTGCATAGAAAGAGTTTTTCATGTTTGACAACACCCTGCTGCTGATGCTGAGTTCAAGAACTCTCAGGACTCTGGTGATGTTAAAGTTCACATTTGATGCATTTATGGCTGTGACACAATCTGAAAAGGTTGCGAATCACTGTTAGGTAACAAATTATTCCTTCAGGTTTCTCACTACAACAGTATTAAGCAGATTCCTCCAGAAGTGGCATGAAAGTTTTAGCTAAATCTGTCACTTTGAGCTCTAATGGGTAATTAGTCGGCTACCAAGCTAAAAAAAAAAAAAAAAAGCATAAATGAACGTGTATAATAATGAAAAGCTCCATTTGTAATGTACATAATGTTCTCGCTCTTCTCTTCGATAAAGAAAAGGATCGTTTATCTGCCACTGAAGTAAATGTTCACATGGTCAGTTACACAGTAACATCCCCATTAGTGAATTCTGGACATCTATTGTCAAGCATATTCAAAGCAAACCATTGCCCATTCATCTGCCCCCATTACGGTGGCATGCAGTCCCAGAACTCATGGCAGATACACTGGCAGAATCCATAGACCATGATCATGACGAGGCTGGCGGGAACCAGGCTCACCAGCAGCACGCCGAGCGTTGTCCTCTGCATGATGAGCAGGTAAACCCCCATGGGCAGGGAGCTGAAGTACAGCAGCCCCAGCACCCACACCAGTGCCCGGGCCGAGGTCTGGCACAGGAGGGCCGCGCAGTTCCACACCGTCCACCTCTGCGTGATGGACGCCATGGAGTCCAGGCTGGACGAGCGGTAGCCCCGGTTCAGCGCGTGAGATCCACGTGGCGGGAGGTGGAGGTCCTGATTCGAGGCAGGCGCCAGCGGAGGCTCCATGATGGTGATGACCACAAAGTTAGGGGAGCCCCGAATGGAGGAGTAGGTTGTGGGTGAGGAAGCGGAGGAGGAAGAGGAAGGGGACATCACAGGTGTGCTGCTACCCATCAGAGAGCTCAGGCGCCTGGGGCTGAGGAGCAGCTCCGTGGTCGCCTCCTGGTGGAGGTGGAGGTTCCTCTGATTCCTGCTCTGGAGGGCCAGCGCCGCCACCAGGTTGCAGTCGTCCGGCAGACTGCTCACCACCTCCCCTGGGAGTCGGGTGATGTAGCGGCAGAAGGGGCACACCACGGCATTGGGAGGCGACTCACCCAGATCCAGGATCTTAGCGAGGCATTTGGCGCACAGTCGGTGGCAGCACTCCAGAACCTTTGGCCTGCGACCCCCGAGGTTGTAGGCGCAGTAGCAGATCTTACACTCCAGCTCCTCGGTGCTCAGTATGTCCATGTGGCCACCACCACCAGCATCCTCAGTGCTCTGCAGCTCAATCATCATCCTATCCCTTTATCCCGCCTCAGGATCAGCAGAAAAATCCAGCTGAAAGCTCAGGTCCAGGCTCAGCACCGAGGGACACGGCAAGGTTCCCATAGATGGAGACAGTTACACCGGTCCACTCCGCTGAAGGTCTGGGGTTCATTGTGGCCGTCCAACAGGCTCCTACAGTGTGTGTGAGTGTGTGTCAGAGAGAGAGAGGGAGGGAGAGATTTTTGCGGGGGGAAAGCACCTCGCAAGTTCTGGCCTCTGAGGGGGATTCGCCTGACTCGGAGCAGTTGGGGTAACTGAGCTTCGTTTGGGGCAAAAAGCCTTTCATGGGCCGCACAGGAAAAAAAAAGTGAGAGAGATTGAAAGAAAGACATAGAGAGACAGAGGGGGTGAGAGAGGGAGGGAGAGGGTGAGAAAGAGGGAGAGAGATAACTGTTAACACAGCATTAGAAGAGAACAAACAGAGGCGAAGGGACAACAAAGCAGAGCCTGTACAAACCAGAGCTGGAATTTTCGAGCCTGATCTTTTGTTGCTCAGTGAAATTCAGTCCAATTAGTGGCTGACACACACACACACACACACACACACTCTTTAACATCTACTGATAATGGTGTGTGGGTGTGTATGCGCAAGAAATCATGAATGAGTGTAAAAGATAAAGATATAAACTTGTGCACACTGTGTGTACAACTGCTTGAAGTCAATTAGTTTTTGTATTAATGTTTGTGTGTGTATTAACTGTGTGTGTGTGTGAGTGTGTACTTCTATCTTTCAGAGGACCAGTTTTGGGACATTTTGGGCTGTTTGAGGGTTAAAGAATAACTCCTGTATTTTTGAACCTTGGCCTTATTTTCCCATGTTTCTGGGTGTAAATGATTGATAGGGACAAAAATCTTTTGAGTTGGTTCCGTGCACAAGGCAACCATGAACAGCTGCTGCAATGTCTATCAATCTAACTGGGCATTTGTCCACGTCACAGTCCGTCCACTAAACACTAACAGATGGAGGCAGTGGTATTCCAGCAGCTCCTGTGTTCTGCTCTGTAAAATCAGTGTTTTTGTCAATGGAGTCTGGTAATGATATATAGTGATGATTCTGGTTAAACAATAAAGATAAAAGCTCGATCTCTGCATGAATCAAATCCACAATAATACATCAAATGATAATGTGTATAGGATCCCACACAGTGATGAAACTGCAGCTCCACATGTCGTGTGATGACATTATACCACTGTAAAACCTCTTAGGGAGGAGTTTGGGGCGTCTATTGTCATCTGACATTTTGATTCAAAACTGGTTTGTTTTATCCATGAAGACAGACTTTCCCAAACCTTACCCAGGTAGGTCTGAGCTGCCTTAACTTAACCAAACCCCAACTATAGAGGTGAGATCAGAAACACTCATTTTGAAAAAATCATACACAGCCACAATCTCCTGTTGCACTAACCTGTTTGAGCCTCAGGTTTAGCGGTTGTGGTCAAAAATATTTCAGTCGTTAAAATGAAACTCTACCACAGTCTGCAGCTGATTCTTAAAATATCAGAGAAGGAAAAGCTCGTTACCTTTCAGAGCAGCTATGAAGTTGTTTTGAGAACAGGCCTGTGGATGTGAATGTGTGTCAGATATGTGGTGGACTGGTGCGAAGCGAAGGAGTGGCCCCCGTGGTGGAAAGTGGAGCAGGTCATTGTTGGAGATCACGGTTTGGCACCGGGCTCTGATCTTGATTTGGGTCCAGATCGGTGCAGGCGGCAGCGCAAAATGGGCCATCGCCTCGTTGTAGTTCTTAGTTTCCCCGTTACTCCCCAAGACGGGTTCATTCGGACTCCATCGTGCGTGGCAGGTGGCCCAGTCTGCAGTCCATCACACAGGCTGTTTTCTGTTTATTCCATAAAATGTCTGTCACAAGTCACAGCAGCCTTCTGCAATGATCTCGACATCTGTAACTACACCAGTTGGACGGGTTCTGTGAGTGCAGGTCCTCATGGTGAGACCACTGGGCTGAGTTTAAAGTGCAACTTGAACTGAATTTGGCAAATTGGCAGGTTTGTGACCAGGTTTGAGCAAACTGTTGGCTTCAGTCGTTACGCACTGCGTCCTGAGTAACACTTGTTTATACTCTTTTGTATTGGGTGATGAATCAGGCTCTTTTTTTTTTTTTGGCTCCAACCAGCCGTTTATACTGACAACAACAGAGAGCTATCAGGTGTCTCACAGCCAACTTCCCTGTAACAAGCTCCAGAAAATACCAAAACAAAGACAGAAACCGCTCAGCTAACAGTTGGACTGCAGGTTACACCAACCTTTAACCAGGTTATCAGCGTCACTGATAATGTAGAGCAGGTATAAACCAGTAAATACACCATCACATTTAGTGTATCTGATAAATGCATCATTGTTGTATTAATAAGACTTTGTTGTTTTTGTTAGGATTTCCGTTTAAAGCTGCAGTGAGTGATTTTTAACCACTAGGGGGCAGAGAAACAGTCCTAATTTGGTACTGTGCTTTTAAAGTCATTGAAGTAAACATGCCAACAAAAATATCCAGTAAAAACAGAAAACAACTTTCATCTTAGGTTGTCGGTGTCAAATTAGCATCTGTTTGATAAACTCCAGAGAAAACTATCTCGCTATTGAGCTGCTGGATTTCTTCGCTAGCTGGTTGTAATCGTCGTCTGACCGCTCAGTGCAGAATTATGAATAAGAAATTCCCTATATTATCACTCCTCATTAAACCGGACCTGATATATAAAACACAAGCAATGACGTCACTCTAAATCTACAATGCATCGAGACACACACACACACACACACACACACAAACCTGACGTCAATGACCTGAACCACAACAAAACAAGCAGCAGCTGAAGTCTGGAGCTGCGTCAAGTCAGACAGAACCAGACTGAGTAAGACAGGAAGTGTGGCGTTTGTCTTTCACAGTAAAAGCATTTTAAAAACACCATTCAAGTCACTGAAATGACATTTAATGAAATTTCAGTATTTATTATTCCTGTTATTTTACCTTCATGGGTGTCAGCTGGTGACAGTGAAAAGGGAGAGGCTAACTTTAACATGTTCCCACTAATCAGCCACTGCCAAGCATTAATGACCAACAGCTATTTTTACCTCACAAAAAATTCACCTGTTTTCCCTCAGATACTTTGGTGGAATGAGTTGTTTTAAAAAGTCACAGTTTAGGGGCGCCCCCATAGCCGAATGGTTGGGGCGCATACCACATGGGCCTAAGTGCCCTGAGCAGCTGGTCCCTGATCTGGTCTGGTCTGGCTGGACCTTTACTGCGTGTCATTCCCCCACTCTCTCTCCCTGTTTCCTGTCTCCTCTCCACTGTCCTGTCAATAAAGGTGAAAAGCCCAAAAAAATAACTTTAAAAAAAAAGTCACAGTTTATTAAATTGGAATAGATTCATTAGAGATCTGAACAATTCATAAGAAAAAGGAAAAATAAACATTTTTTCATGAGGACTAAATATGTTTTTTATTCTCTTATATTTGTTTAATCATCTTGAGACCCCTCAGATTTATCTTGTGATCTATTTGGAGTTTACTCAAGCACCATGATAAGATACTTTACTTTAGTATTTCCATTTTACTGTTCTCCTCTACATTTCATTTGGAAAAATTGTGTTTTTTACCACACTTCATCTTGTTACTTTGCAGAATAAAATGAATAAAATAAACTCTAATTAAGAAATAAATTATTATGTATTATTACTAAGTGAGATTTTATTAATACGCATGGGGGAAATTAACAAACTGCAGAATATGAATGTTAAAATACTTTTGTAGTTTTACTTAAAAGAAGGAGGATAGTTGAATAAATTGTGTTCACATTTTTTGAAGCTGTATTTTTACCTCAGTCAGGAAACAGCAGTGCCTGTCAAAGTTCTCGTCGTGACCTTTATTTTGAAAACCCGTCACCGGAAACACTGTCGTTAACGCTCCGGTTACCTTGACACCGATCTCTGCTGGAGAAGCGGAGCGGCAGAGCGGAGGGGCCCCGGTCGTTTTCCAATGCTGGTGAGCCGGGAAGCAGGAACCGCGGGCGGCGGGGAGGCGGCTGCCGGGCCGCCGGGTCCGCCGAGCCAGGCACACCGCGAGGAGGAGGAGAAGGAGGAGGAGGAGGAGACGCCTCTCGGCCGCGCAGGGTGTCGTCTCACCGGCCTGGTCAACTGGAGGCAGAGACCGTGCAGGACTTCAGCCCTGTTTGCTGCAGCCAACACGGTGTTCTGGTAGGCATCATGACGCAGGGATATCAGACAGACTAACGTCCTCACAACACGGAGCTCCTGTTTAATCACAGGGAGCTCATTAAAAACACAATAAACAAACATCTCTGTGAGTTTAGAATGATTTTACATCCAGATCTCTGGGCTACTCCTTTTTTTCTAATTTGATTTCTAAGGTCATTCAATCTTTTTGTGTCTTTAGTTCTTAGTAATTTTGCAGGGAACAATATTATACAGAATATTTCTTTGCTGTTGGAGTCATTTAAAAAGAGTTTACACTGATCCTGTTTGTTCTGTTTTTTTATTTCTATAGTTTCATTTTTCCAATCACAGTAATATCCTTATGTTTATGGTTATATTGCCCACACTGCCCAAGAAATTAAACATTGTAAGTATGTTTTTTTTCTTGTTTACATTTATATGTTCACTTCACACACATTCACAGATAAATTATACTTCAAATAGCTGTTGTTTTTTTTTAATGCTACACTATAATCCTGGTGGAGAAATCCAAATTACATTTAATTTATTCACATTTTGTCAAATGTAAAAATACTGTCTTTAAAAAATACCAGATGTACCATATCATGTTTCATGTATGTGCCATTTTAAAGAGTAAACTCCTGCTTAAATCATTAAAATTCTCAGAGACAAGAATACAACACCAAAGGATGATAATGGCTTAAATTGAAACATGAAAGTCTAAGATTTTTTGCCATTGCTGGAAGAAGTACTTACTTAAGTAAAAGTACTAATACAGGAGTGTAAAAATACTCCATTACAAGTGAAAGTCCTGCTGAAGTAAAAATATATATGTATAGTCAGTAAAATGTTGTAGTAAGTATCAAAAGCTGTTTGATGTGGAGCTGGTTTGAACTACTTTGTATACAGGTTAACTATTTTAGTCCAGTGGTTCCCAACCTAAGGGTTGTTTCTCTCTAGGTTTGTGGCCTTCGGCTCTTTCCGAGCCTACAGCCTCCTGGCCGTCCTGCTGGCTGTGCTGGTCATCGTGGTGATGGTCAGAGACCTCGCTCGGTCCAGATATACAGGTACCACGAGACTGTCCTAGTGTAAAAAACGACCCCATAGGTCGTCTGTGCAGCAGCTTACGTTTTATCGTTAGGCGACCTCTAGTGGCCGTAGTGATTATAACAGGAGGAAGGGATCAGGTGATGCTTTATAAAGAGCAACAAAGTCGGTGTTAGGAGGAGGTTGAGGTGGATTGGTTAAAAAAACTGATTAACAGTTAGAGGCGAACAGCCAAAGGGTTGTTAAGGCTGGACGATTTGTCGTAGTATTATCTATTTCTGTCACTGTAATCAAATCAAATTTAAAAGTCCAACGTATCAAAAGAGAATAATATCACAAACAGTGCTGTGAATAATGAACTTTCCTACTAAAAGAAACACTGAATTAGAGCTGAAATGATTCGTTGATTGATTAGTTGATTGATTATTTTATATGGACATAGATGTTCTATACCTTTGCACATGGCAGATTAATCGGTTATGAAAGTAACCTCTAAATTAACAACAGTGGCAGCAGCTGAGGCTTTGATCCAAGCAAATGGAAGTGAGTCCAGCTCAGGTGACTTCAGCCTGATGGTGACTCGTTGGTCTGATGAGTAAGGATGAGTCTGTCTTTCATACTTACAGGAGATTGTTAGTCATTTTAAATGTTTGTATTTTGTTTATAAATGCTAACTAGGGAGGGTTAAAGTGTCATCATAATTTGAACTGATCCAATGTAACTGAAGCACATTGTTCTATGCAAACGACCTACTGCAATGTTAGGAAACTAAAATTCTCCACTCATTACTGTGTTTTTTCTTCTTTTTCACAGGAACTCACTTATGGTGCAGCATGACTGCAAGGTAGGACACTGAAGTGCATCTGATGTGAATGTTAATGTGTGTGTTTGATGTTGAGCAGCGACTGTAGATTGGAGTTAATAGTTCTAAAAACAGAGCTGCTCTGAAAGCAGGAATCTTTGAGTTGAGTTGGTGGTTGGTTGGTGTTTTTCAGTGCTTTGGTTAGCTCACCAGCTAATCTAGTTTACAGAGAAGGAACTATATACAACTGTGAAATAAAAGATCATCAATAAATAATGCTAAAATACGTTCATGTTGGGAAAACCGGCAGCATTCAGAAACCTGGATAAGACGTGTACAGTATGTAAGGTGGAATAAGGGCTTTCCAGGTTTCAGAAATCAGGATATGATGTTCACACATGCAAACACAGAAAGAATATGTCAAAAATCAGTTATAATCGGGATACTCATGTTGTCATGACTGACAGTTGGAGCTTTCGGGGCCTGGATGGAAACAAAACTCTCCTGTAAAAATATCTGGTTAGCTGATGAAAAGTGAAAGCTGTGTGTGAACGTGAAAGTGAAAGCTGAAAATTCACTTACAACCTTCAAGGTGCATTTTAGTGAAAAACATCCAGTCACTGAGCTTCATTCATTCATTCATCACTTCACTTTTAGTTTCTCTGTCTACTTGGGTTAAATTCACCAACTATGAAGCAGTGTTTTGTTCCTCATTTCAATAATAAAACTCTATGAATTTGCCACAGCTCTGATGTGTGTCCCTGAATGTTGCTGAGGCCTCTGGTAGTATTTTAGAGTCATTTGCCTCTAAAGGTGAAAATTAGACTCTCAGAAGCAAAGCAGATGCAAATTTCCAGTGAGGAACTCTCTGCTTTGTTAGAAAGTAGTTTTTCTATGACCTTTCCCACTCACAGCAAACACAAACAATGAGATTATTTTGCCTTCAGATCAACTCAGGCAATGAGAAATATTTCTAAAACTAAAAATCTGCTACATACTGCTGACTTTTACTTATTTCTTTCTCTTAAATTTGAGCTGTGTGTCTCTGATAGACCATAAAGTTTCCATGAAACACAAATTGACTATATCAAAAAATGTGCTTCCTGTCAAACTGAGTGCACAGATGTGCTGAACATACAGTAGTCTTACAGGGTCTCTGCGTGAGTCTGGACTGCAGCTGTGCAGAGCTGATTGGTCGCACATGTCTGTACATATGACCCTTCAATAACTCCCTCTAACTCCAGGCTTGTGACTTTTTGTTAAGAACTGATACTATATTCAGACTGTAAACAGATTAATAGACATATGTTGATGAAAATGTGTTTTTGTACTTTTTCGACATTAAAATGCTTGTTATTAATAAGTTACATACTTGGTTTAATTAACTTTGATTTGATTCCATGCACGCATGCTACAGCCTCTTGAAAAAGGGTTTTTCAGTCAGATTGTTTCAGGCTTTAGCTTTTTTCTGAATTAATTTTGATGGATGGCTTCTCTATAAGTTAATTTGTCTGGTGCAGTTATACTTTGGACTTGGTTAGTTAACGAAATTGACATGCAGATGCAGAAACCATGAGTTGACCTTCATTCTGGTTTGTGACTGAGTGGTGGGGGGAGTCACATCGGTCAGCTAGTTCATACTCTTGACATCATTTTGAAAGTGATTTGATTTCTCCATGTAAAATTAGATTTTTGTGTGAAAATGGAATCTAAAATTTTTGTCTCTCTTTTGGCCTACTTTGTGCGACTGAATGCTGATTCTGTCTACATCCTGCCATTTCTCAGTGGGCTCTGGAGCAATGAGCTAAACTGAGATATTATTTCCCACTTTCCCCAGTATTTTTAATCCCATCTGAACGGTCCTTCACACTATATTTGGTGACTTTCATTAATATATAGTCAAGATGGCCAATATAATGCCCTGTATCTGCTAAATCCCTCAAAACCCTTTTTCTATGTGCTTGTGCTGGTTGCACTGAGAAACAGCTAGCTTCACTACAGGTTTGTTCAGTCCTAATTTGCATATCTAGTGGGTGTAAATCTTTCATTACCCTGTGACATTCTCTCAGTGTCTGTGACATTTGGCCAGCAGGGGGGGATTGTGTTGTTGTCACCTGCTGTCGTCTGTCAGAGGTGTTTTGTGGGTAACTGTTCATCAGACTAAGAGCAAGTCGCAGGCAAAGGCTTGTGGGAGATTAGCTGCTGACCCACAATGCGAGCTGACAGCTGGGATGTTCACACTAACAGTGTCCCTTCCTGTTGTCACTGTGTGTATGTGGTGAATGTACTCTATAGTCTGTTGTCTCTTTCTGTCTGTCTGTCCTTCAATTTTCTTGACAACAGCATGAAATATTTTGTTCTTTTCAACCTTAATAAAAACGATGAAATAGTAACTAACAAAAGTTAATTAATAGAGTTAAGCTGACTCACACCTTGGTTCCTCTGGGACGATGAAGTCCTAGAACATCAGGTTCTGATCTGAGGAGATTCTCAACCGCTCTTAGCAAGCGGTGTTCAGGAAGTCGGCCATGGCTTGTGTGCAGGGTGTTAACCTGATTGGGTGGCAGCACAGGTATTGAATGACTGACCAGGTTTCCTTTGGGATGTTGAAGTCCTAGAACAGCAGGCTCTGATCTGAGGAGGTTCTTGACTGCACTTAGCAAGCTGTTTTCAGGAAGTCGACCATAGCTTGTATGCAGGGCACTACCTTGGTTTGGTGGCATTACAGGTGTTGAATGATTGACCAGGGTTCCTCTGGGACGATGAAGTCCTAGACCAGCAGGCACTGATCTGAGGAGATTCCCAGTGGTCGTGCAGAGCCAGCCACTCAGGATGTTCATTTTGTAGAAAGCTAGTCTTTTCCAAGTGATGGTGTAATTTCCTCTGTTCTAACAGGATGATCTTTGCAATATAACTGTAATGAAACAAATAGTTTCTTGTACTGGAATACTCCTCTACTGGAATACTCTAATAAAAGTATTCTCTCTCTGTAATGTAATAAAGTAGGTTGTCTTTGATGTTCTGTGACATCACAGTTGTGTCACAGTTGAAGCCTTTGTGAGTTGTCAGTTGAATGGTTGCATAAGTTCTGTATCTAGATTATTTAATGTCTGTTTTGTGGATTTTGTTGACACCCACTCATCCAAAAAACTTCACAGACAACACTGCACTTCTGTGGGTCCTCAGCAATACACCCGCAAAATCTGAAGTTGATCGGATGAGCGGTTGTTGAGAAAATACGAGGACAGACAGAGATTTCTCCATTTATTTGTGGCCTGCTTTTTGAAGTAAGTTTATGGACGGCTGTGGTCAAAGTAGGGCTAGAAATTTGTATCTTTGATTCGCATCAGGTAAACATGGCTGATCTTCATACGAGAATATGCAATTGATAATCACTCTCTTTTGCTGGCTCATACGTCTATTTTCTTTCTTGCTGAGTTAGATGAGAAGAGTGATAGCACTCTGATGTCTGCATGCTAAATATGAAACCACTGGTCCTGACCAAGAAGTAGTCTGATACATCATCCCTTGTAAAATGTCAAAATTGTCAATTTTTTTAGAGATGAAAGGAATGAGATACGATGTGAGCATTAGAGGTGTTGGGAGGTGGATTCATGGTTGCTGGCAGTAGCTTCATATTTAGCTCACAATATCAGACTAGCATTGATCTTCACATCTAACTCTTGGCAAGAAAGCATATTTACCAAAATGTCAAACTTTGCCTCAAAGTAAACATCCAACATTGTGTAAGGGACACACATGTCCCCTCTCATCTGTCTGTCCATGCCATGTAACTGACACAAGAGCAGGCGTGTTTGGGAGGTTGGTGGTGTTGGGTTGAGTGGTGATGTGTCGGGGTTGGTGGTGGTGGTGGAGGGTGTTGCTGTTTCTACCCCCCTTAACCCCATCCCTCTGTCCTCCTGATGGCTGCCAGTTGGAATGTAGTGTGACCAGGTTATTTTTAGAAGAGGCTGCTTGAAATACTCCAACTGGGGCTTCAATGAGGATAAACACAGGCTGCTCTCGCACTGTGTGGCACGTAAAACCTGAGTGTAGCTCAACCCTGAGTTTGTGCCTGATTTTTTTTTTACTGTTGTAAAGACAAGTTATAGCTGTCTCCTGTCTCCTCACAAAAGTATCATCTTAAAAATCCAGTGTTTGGCTACATTTGATAGTGCCATCAAATCTTCTGAAGGTACCTGAAGCTCTTGAGATGTCTCCTGAAGATCGTGGGGCAGGACTGAGGTACGACTGGAATTGAGTGTGTTCTGAAGGAGAAAAGAGAGAAGGCTTAGAGGAAAAAATTGATTTGTTCCTTCTGTTTTGTATTTTCTCTCTTTACGGCCATGTGGATAGTTCTATTTATTTACCAGGTTTTGAGAATGGAAATTCATTTGCTGTGTTTTAAGAATTTACATTTTTGAAAATGTCATCAGGAACATGTCTTTCCAGAAACAACGTCGCAGTCACCCCTGGTAACTTAACACCAAAGAGACAGCCTTGAGAAGTGTAGTTTTTTTGTGATTTGGGTGAACCTAACCTTTAAGGCTTCTGTAGAGATTGCTGTCTTGTTGTTGCTTTTGTTTGTTTTGTGCAATCGGTGTTTGGCCTTGTTTTAACTTGCGTATTTAATGACATGGGAAGATGGTTCACACCATATTTAACTCTCAATTTGAGTCTATATATATATCAACAACCTGAATGACACAGCACAGATCTACTTGGAAAGCAGCACACATCATTCCGTCATCACTCCTCATGCGTCCATAAGACTGGCTTCTTATATTACTTGAAGCTTTTGGCTGCGTGTCTTGCACAGTCGGGACTCTGCTTTCTCACTCCGTTAATGTCAGCCTACTGTATATGTGGCTGTATACAGAACATAAACAGGCATTAGTTGCGTCAGAGTCAGGGGTTCTGTGGTATATACCCCCACAGACAGGTGGGTAAACATATTTACCCCACTCCCGCCCTACCCTCCCCAATCACAAGTGAAGAGCTGGGATGTTTTTGCCGCCATTCCTTGCATTGTTTGTCTTACTCTATTTATAAAGCGTCGTCACTGGGCTTGTTAGAGGCTCAGACATGCCGCTCTCTGTGTTGTTTCAGAGATTACTGATTGGGTAAAAAGTGATATCTGCCCGACAGCTGCTCATGTGGTGCTGACGCCCTCCTTCCTCGCCTGCAGTCTTATGACGTGGTTGTTGTCAAGTTCTCTGGTGAAATAAGGATATTTTCTGTCTGAGTAATGACAGGTCTTCATACTACGGTGAAAAAACATGCACCAGTGGACGGTGGTCGTCAGTGGTGGTCTGTAATGTCTTGGAGTAATGAAATGTGATATATTCACTTCTCAGTACCCAAAGTGTTTGTGGAGCTCATGTACCATGTGACAGGAGGTCAGAAAAATGTCAGGATTCACAAGCCATGTGTATTAGGATGGCTGTTATTTTTCTGATTATTCTTCTTCTGATAAACCAAAAACTACTGAGGTGTAGTTCAAAAAATCTCTGACGACAAAGGCCGTCGAACAGATGGGAAGAAAAATTCACGATACAAAAAGTCTGAATTTGAAGAAATGTTAAAGTTATCATTACAAAATATCCAATGATCATGATATGATAATGAAAAGTAGCATCATTAACTTGAATATGGAATAAGGTGCCATGACTTTCTTCAGAAGACTAACTGAGGTTGTTTCATGTCATTATTTGACCGGTGTCCATCATGACAGTACCGAAGTTGTGTTTAATCACTGTTTTGAATCAGTGCACAGATATCCATCATAAAGTACAGTTCAAACTAAGCTAACCACGGTATGAAGTGACAACAAGCAAACTAAAACAATGGATGACGTTTTGGGTCATCTTGTTTATTCGTACAGTCGCTGCTGTTGGTTGTGGGCTGATCTGCTCTGCACCAGCATATCCACTAACTACAGTTAATCCCTTAAAGTAATTTGAGTTTGAGTTTATTTCTTTGCTAAAAACGCTGGTGTGACCAGCCTCCTAGAGTCATAATGCATGACAAGGTGTTCTAAAGCAGTATAAAAAAATAATAGATGTTTCCAAGGTTCTTAATATCACACATTTAGCTAGCTAGCTAGTTAGCTGTGGCTTAAGAACTTCCCAGAAACTGTCATAATTTTTATTTTTATTTTAGATGCAATACAGTGTGGCAACTCTCTGCCAGATAGTTGTGTTTCTTAACTATTTGTGCTACCAAAAAAATGTTTAAAACGTGGCCTGCAAGTTACATTTAGCAGGAATAAGTCTGTTTACACTGAGTCTGGATACATCATCCATTAAGGATTTAAAATATGAATTAACTTGACGTAACTTGTGATTGTTAAAAGGACAAGGTGGATGTAAATTTAAATGTGTTTCTCATTCTTGAACATGGCCAAACTTTTACCTGTAGCACTGAATTATACCAAGGGTCCACCAAGAAAATAGTGGTAGTGGTAGGGAAAAACACTAATGCCAGACTTGCCAAGGGAATTACCTAGTAACAAGCTCTAACAAACTATTCCTCCATACTCCAGATGATCTGTGACGTTGATCCATCAAGATTTGTGTCTCTTTCCAGGGGCGCGTCTGTCTTTCGTGGAACAGAGAAATGCTTATCCAGTCTATCTGCTACTGCTATTATTGCCTCACAGTATCGCTGTCTCATGTTCAACTCATCATGTTTCCCTGGAAACCAGCCTCCTACGGGTGCATGTGCCAGGAAGTCGAGAGGAGAGCAGTGGGTTGACCTTTCGTCATGAGGGTTATGTGAGACGTTTGGTGTTTGGGTCAGGTGGGAGAGGTGGTGGGTGTATATGAGATACTGTAGCTTGTGATACCCTCTCGTGTCTAGATACATGATGAGGAGGACGGGGGTGTGGGGGTGGGGGGTTGTAGAGGGGAGAAAGATTCAGAAGAAAAATTGGTAGGATGAAAGTTCAACAGGTAGAGTGGCTTTGAGTGCTTTAGTTTGTCTCCTTTAGCAAACACTATGGTTTAGTCGATGTAAAGCCTGTGCAGGTGTTTGTGGATTGAAGCTGGTGGCTGGCGTTTTGAGTCTAAATTTAGTTTTGAATGAAATGAAACAGAAAGTAAACCCTCATTTGACAAAACTGGCATTTGATTCTGCTTTGCCTTTCCTTTCCAGTTCTTAATCAGGGGAGGGCGGTGTATAAAACAGCTAGTTAAATACCTAACAGTTCAAGGTACATTTATACATGGATACCAACCCCTCCATAAAGAAATAACGCCTGCTGACTGGAAACATTGCATAGTGCACTAATGCATGTAGAAATATTGAAAGGATGACTACCAACAGTACATCATTACACATATCTTGTAATAATGTCCAAACCTAGCCAGAAACAGTGATATCTCATCTTGGAACCTGTATCTGTATTTGCAGTTATTTTTGTTTATCAATCACATCATATTCAACATGTTGAATATGGTAATAACCCCTTAAAGACCACAGTCATATGGTTTCCAATTAGCAGAGGAACCTTGTTGCTGCTTTAACCGGCGGGAACCTGCTTAGCTGTTGTAGAAGCCAGATCTCCATGGTGATTTCACACCAGCTGTTTCCAGGACAGCTGCTTTCACAGGACATGTAGTTTCCATCCTCTGTTGGGCTTATATTTAGTACATTGTCATTTAATCTGATGAACCCTGTTGAGGCGGTTACCTAGCGACTGTTACACTGTTAGTTTGATTAATTTCATCTGAACAGTGGAAATTTGGTGGGTTTTTTTCATCAGCCATTGGATATGCTGTTCTCAGATGCTAACAAATTCACATTTGTTTTATCTTTGTTACTGTTCAGTACAGTAGTAGACACTCATTTATCACCTGCAACATTTCAGCTTTTCAAAAAAGGCTGATGACTGAAGCCTCCAATGATAAAAAAAAAACTGGGTTCCAGCTAGTTAAGCTAGTGGAACAAGTGGAACACAGAGCAGCTAAGAGAGGAAGCAGGACTTCAGCTACCTCACACTCTCATCTATTTATCGCACATGACCTACACATGTGTGCCTTTTATAGCTGTTTTATGTGAAGTATCACTATGGCTGATAGTAGAGCTTAAATGGGAGATGGTTTTTGGGAACCCCCAAGCTGGAGGGGGAAAGTTTCATACCTCACCAGGTGGCCCAGGATTCCTAGCAGTACTACAGCATGGAAAGCACTTTCACATCCCTTTTCCCATCTGACACCTGTCTGTGTAGTCATCTTGCAAGTTTTATTGTAGGCTTCTTAAATTAGATGATGACGACTTTTTTCTTGGACTAAATTGTATCAATGACAGTCAGGCAAACTGAATTCTAAGCCTCCAAATAAACCTCTTCAGTCCCTTTCTTAGTCGAGTCAACTGTTGATATTATTTTTAATGCAGAGTCACTGTATAGTATTGTATCAGTCCTGGAGGAAACTACAAAGAAAAAGAGTGAGAGAATTATCACCAGACAAGGTGATTCCTCTCACCTGTTCAGGGGTGTTAGCTCATTGTTCAATGGCACTGTAGCGTTACTGTCTTACCACTCTCATCAGCTGCTAGCTGCAGCTAGTTTTCTGACATAGGAATGAAAGTTGGTTACATTCATATGAAAATGAACAATTGTTTGCCGTATCAACTTATATGTTTGTGTTCCAGTGTTGCCAAAAAAGGGGGTTTAAAAAGATCTCTATGTAATGTCATATAGTATAATGACATGTGTTGTGTTAGACACTTTGTCTGGTCAACCATAGACCTGTCCATTTTAGAGACTTTACACTGTCATTGTGAGTTATCTTTAAGATGACGGATGACTAACATGGCCTCTGTCTTTATTTCCCTGAAGCTGGGAGATCATTGACTCAGGCCAGGATAGCCGGTCTGGGACTGGACCTCAGTTCAGCGACTCCCTCAAACTTTTCCTCCAGGAGACATCAGCTTTCAAACAGCAAAACCCAGGCAAGGTGAGGCAGAGATGACTGAGGACTCCGGATTAACTGAGTTACAGTAATGGAGCATGTGGCTGTCAGGCTTTCTGGAGGTATTTTGCCCAAACTAATTTCATCACTCTCTGGGGCTTTAAGAAAAACTTGAAGAAAGTAACTGACACTCACTGTATGCTGTGGATGAGAGTAGGAAATAATCAGTATAAATGTTTTGTGTCATTCTCTTTGTTCTTGGTTTCTTTCTCTTCTAGTTTTGCTTGCTGGTTTGCAGTTTGTGCACCTTCTTTGCTGTCTTAGGACGCTACATTCCAGGGATTGTCATCTCATATATTCTAGGTGAGTCACCTAAAGTTTTGGACATGTTTCAATGACTGGATGAACCTTGTATTTATAATTATTTGTCTGGCTTCCTCCAGTCTAGATATTAAAATGAGAGATATAGTTGAGTGTCGTCAGCATAATAATAATGAGAGACATCAAGTCAATGAATTAATGAGGATTATAACAGATTTAAAAAGTGCATATGAGGATTATCAAATACTGTATCCCTACATCAGTAAACTCATTTCTGCAAATAAAATTTAATTGCCTTTGTATGATGTTTTTATGGCCAGTAAGTTAATAGCTTTTCTGGAAACATACCCATTTCCTCTCTTGGCGTCTCTCTGCAGTGCTGGGCGTCTTCCTGTGGCCTCTGATTTCATTTCATGAGATTGGTTTGTGGCTGGAGCCAGTTCTGCAGAAGCTGGACTTTGGCATTGGGGAGTTCCTTCAGAAAATTAAAGAGAATCATGGTAAATATTTTATATGACATTATAAACATATATAAATATAGTGTCCTAGGTAGTGCTCTTGACTTTGTATGTCCTTTGCTTACTCCAAACAAAGCAAAAATGGAAAGTTTTGCAAGAAAGAGTTGCAGAAGAGTCTTTAGAGCAGCATGTCAAGTTTGTAGTAAACTAAAATCTTTAATGATTCATTATTTTGAAATATGTCACTATGTAGTGCACTTATGTATGTATATGCACGTACGGTTTCCACATGCCTGTATTCTTTCTAGAAAAACACAAAAACAAGTCATCCAGCATTTTGACAGCGAATAGATATTCATATAAGACAAGAAAAAGTTGTGTAAATAAATGTCTCTTGTGCACATGACAGTATATCAACATCAAAGTGCAAATATCTACACATAAATATTTTGTTTTTAATTGTACTCCACCAAACCTGCAGCTTCTTCTTCTTTCAGTATTCGACTTGAAAACTAAATCAGTCTTGTCCATGTTTTCTTCCTTTCAGAGAAGAGAATCATGCAGGCTCAGACTGAGAAGGAGGGCATCGAATCAGACCTCTCCTCCATGTTTCCCAAGGTTGGCTGATCATCTCATCTCAATCTAATTATGCCTCTGTTGACTGACTAGGACCAGTTAAAACTAATTGAAATTCGCTTCACATGATCTACATCAGCATCGAGACCTGTGCCAAACTAAATGCCAAAAAATGCTTTTTAAAATGTTGCTCTTCAAGCCAAACGCTTGGAACCTTTTTGCTGCCCTGGTTTTGACATCTCACCTGTTTCCCATCTACAGCTCGACTCTGCAGTGTGTAAGGAAATGTCTGTATCGGACACAGAGGTGTCTGATGTGACGTGGACGGACAACGGTACTTTCAACTTGTCAGAAGGACACACACCACAGACTGAAAACTCAGAGGGTACGTTTCTCAGTTCTACGTTATCCTACAGTTGGACACACTGTCGTAAAATACAGATATTGAATGTCTAGAGTGGTGGTTTAGAAGCACAGAGGCACATCTGATTGAACAGCTGTGATGAGTTTTGTAGTTTGATGGGCTAGGCTTAAACAGTAAATGTTTCATTTGGATTCATCCTCTTGTGACAATGAATGTCTGCACATAATTTTGTGCAAATTCATCAAGTAAATGTTAAGGTATTTCACAAGGCAAATTAAATTTTCAAGAAACAGGACTTCAGAGAAAAAAATTACTAATCCACTTTGTGTTTGTGTTTTACCTCAACCTCACAGACCTCGACAGAGAAGAAGCGTTCACTGGTGGCCTTCCAGAATTCCCTTCACTTGACAACGGCACGACGACCAATGGCGACGATGACGATGACCTCAGCCTGGGCCTTCCCTTTCCGCCAACTCAGCCCCAGCAGTCAATCAAATCCAAGCAAACACTTCTTTCTCACAAAGACCAATCGACCGACAAAGCCCTCGAATTGGTCAACCAGATGGCGGGAGACTTCATCACTGCCGCGGTCACAGCTGCCATCCAGGAGAGAATAGAAGCAGCGGTCGGATTCACGGCGCCGAGTAACATCCTGGAGCGGCCAAGACTCCCAGAATCCACCAGGCTGCTGGAGCTGGCCGAGGAGTCGGACAGCGAGGTGGAGGACTTTGAGCTGCTGGACCAGTCGGAGCTGGAGCAACTGGAGGGGGAGCTGGGGCTGGGAGAGGAGAAGGCCCAGGCCAAAGAGGAGGCACAGGCCAAGAGCGACAAGTCGGCCTCAACTGGATTCTTCACCAAACTCCTGAGACGCCACTGATTGATGAAAAGTACGGTTGGCATGGGAGAAGAAGGGGTTACACAGGACATATGGAGAGGAGATGGGGGTGTTGTGGTTACAGGGGACTGTTCAGAACTGTGAGAAAACGTTTCCATTTACCTTTTTCCTGTAGTGCTAACATAATTTCAAAACTGATCAGTCAGTGAAATGTGAAGGTGGAAGTGATGTCGCTATCCAGAATCATCCCAGCCTAATGCCGAGATCAGACTACACAATATCAGCCTGCTAATGGCCTGACCTGATGAACGAAAATAAGCATTGAGAGCTGAGAGTCTTATATTAAAATGTTAGGTTGGGTCAAGTCTGGAATTGATTTAGAGATAAATGCAGGTAACAGGTCAGTTCCAGGGCTGAGCTTTGCGGATGTGCGGCAGGTTTGCAAAACTGGAAACGTGTGAGACGAAGACTGTCCGCACATTTTGCAAGGTTCTTAAATTTTTTTTAGACTTCTTATTTTTTTTGGTGCACAAAAAATTTTTTGTTAATTGTGTGTTAACATGTGGCTAACGTCTCTGCCACCTTACTGGTCGCCTACTTTATGTACATCACAGAAGTTGACGATGAGCAATTTATGACTCTATAATAACCTAATCTGACAGTGACAAAATTATTGTGTAGTCTGATCTTGGCATGAAAGGTTGTTGTTTGGTTGAAGGCTAAGATCCTGCTTGTGGTTTTAATCAATTGCTGTGGTTACTTTTGTCTTTTTAAAGCAACTTTTATCATATTTGGTCACATCAGTTTAGTATCTCAAGTAAAAGTAAAGTAGGCTTAAAGTAACGTGATAACAATAAATGTGCTCTGAAACTCCCTCTGAACTGGAGGCAAAGTACTCAAAACTGAAATTGACAGTCTCTGAAGTAAGACAAAAACAAGACCAATGTAACTGCAGCAAAATGTATATGAGGTGATATTTTGGGAAAAGCAAGTGGAAAGACTTCCTGTTATATATTATTATATTATTACAACTGACTGGCTTTAATTCCAGCTCACAACACACCTAACATTCGCTCCAATGCTGAATTGATTCATCGAACTACATTACCCAGAATTCCACAAAAATCAACCTAAATGACAATCACTGGGCAGTTAAAACATCTTTAATGCTAAATACTGCTACTGGTTGGATAGTTGACAAATTACAAGTAGGAAACCTTTATTTTATATTATTTTTTAATTATTTTCTTTTTAAATTTTATATGTAAGTTTTTTTTTCCATGACACACATCTGTAGTTGAGGGACTTTTATTTCATTACAACATGCAGCAGGTTTCTAAATACTATGCATGGAAATCTCCTTTTGAGACATAAATATATTTAAACATAAACATTTTACTTCCAGTGCTTTTTCACATTTCATTGTGGATTAGTGGTGCAGAGTTTTCAGTGAGCTCAGAGAAGAATTACTTTGCATTCACATCATCCTCTAATCAGTCAAAAGTTAGAGGATGAATTTGCAAACCAAATTTTGATTTTGATATGTCAAATGTGACTGTGGTCATTGTTGTCGAAATCTAAAACATTTACCAGGCTCACAGTTTGCTGAGTGGTTTGGCCTCTAGCTGAGTACTGTATCCTAACAAAAATGTAAACATCAGTTACTCGTGTACTGGCTTCTTCACTCAGTGATAACGGTCTGTTTAAAGCTGCATTTAGCAACTAGACTTAAATTATATTTACATTGTGCCCGGTATCACCTGGTTTCAGCCCTTTATCTGTTCACTTCTCTCCTCCTCTCTGTGCTCACGCAGTATTTTAATACAGCCGGATTCTCAATAAAACTGTTTGCAGTTGCGTGTTTTTCTGTTTCTGTTGTCAGACAACAGAGCAAATATGAAATAGTGACTGAAACGAAGCCCACCCAGGAGTCACTGCCAAGCCATTTCCAAGCTCTGACATCATTTGACAAAATCACCAGACTCATAAGTTAAAGTCGATGGCCGTGCTGTGATTTCGGCTTTATTTACATGTAAAATGAAACGACAGAATATCTTTCTTATTTTGTCCCCTACACAGCCTCGGCCAGCCAACCATGATGTTATGACTCAGTCATGCAGCATTCGGCTGACCAATGGCGTAACTCTTCAATTAGTCAGCATAAGACTGGCCCCACAGACCACTCAAGCCCTGTGACCTGGCCATGCACAGATGAGGACACAACCATACTTCCAAATTAGACCCAATCCTAAATGCAGTCAGCCTTACCAAACCCAGAGAGAGAGAGAACAAGCAGCGTCACTGTCCGTCAGTTAACGAGCATCAACACATCATACGTCATTCTTCCTGCATTTAACGGTTCACACTCTCCCTCTGCCTTTAAGAACATATTTTCTCCTATGAAGATGACGCACCATGTGGTCAAGGCTGATTTATATTCTGCATAAATCCTCTTGGTTATTAGACAAGACTAGTAATAGAACAAGATTCTATCTGATCTAATTAGACTAAATCTGGCCCTGTTAAGTCTCGGCTACTCTGAGCCAAGTGAACGTCTGAAGACCTCTGCTCCTCCCGTCACAACATGATCTGAAATTATATTCAGGATAAAGTAAAATGTATGTTTAGAGCACTGGAAGTAAAATGTTGTGAGATGGTGTATTTCTGTTTGCACCTTAATTATTATAGAACGATGCAAGTCTGCTGTGTCAAGCATTGCTCGTGGGTTCACTGAATGAAGGAGAAGAATGACTGAACTGTTTCTTTAACATGCCTTGTACATTAAGAGACATTGTTTTTATAATAAAGACACAGCAATGTTGAATTAATCATGTAATGCCTTGTGCTAGCTTAACTGTAAAGATGACAATAGTATCTGTTTACCAGTGCCTAAGAGGACTTTGTAGTGGCTGCGATTCATTTTTAGCTCACATGTAACGACTGTATAAGACAAAGACAACTTCTGAGTAACAGCTGAGGCAGGTTCAGGCTTCACTGAATAAAGGTCTTTTTAAAACTTTAGTAAACTGATGAAAAGCTTCGTTTTTTTCCCATTAACCTTCCAGTTGTATCAAGGTGGTTTCCATATAGTTGCCTAAAAGTGAGAAATTCTTTAAACCTGTTTCAGAAAAAGGTCAGTGGGTCAGAACCAAAATGCATTAACAAAATGTACTTTTATGTAATTAAACTCAAGAATGTCAATAAAATGTTGTAACGCAGTCTGTAGTTTTGTTTATTTGACCTCAGTGAGTTTGTGGCTGTAGCTGGGTGTGTGCATCTAAATGTGTGGGACTTTGGGATGAAGGCAAGACAGCGGAGGTAGTGTGATGCTTGGGGTCGTGTTCTGCTGGGAAACCTTGCATTCATGTAGATGTGATACGTACCATCTACTTTAACACTGCCACAGTGCAAAAACTATTCAGGAACTGGTTTGAGGAACATGACAAAAGAGTTAAAGGTGTTGACTTGGCCTCCAAATTCCCCAGATCTCAATCCAATCAAGCATCCGAGGAATGTCTTGGAGAAAGAAGTTAGATCCATGGAGGCCCCACCTCACAACTTACAGGCCTTAAAGGATCAGTTTTTAACCTCTTGGTGCCTGATACCACACCTTCAGAGGTTTTGTGGACTCCATGTCTTAACGAGTCAGACCTGTTCTGGCAGCACGAAGAAGACCTATACAATATTAGGCAGGTGGTTTTAATGTTCTGGTTGATATGTTCTTGTGTCAAATCACTTTACTTCAAGCTTGATGTGACTGATGTTCCCCATCTTTCCTTCATATGTCAACATGTGTTAGATTCCTAAGAAACATTCATTAAAACTGGGTTAAACACTTGATCTAACCCTTAACCCTTTAAAGTAGGTGATAATTGTCACAGGCAGAAACTAAGCCAAGGGGGACACCTGGTGGACAAATGCAGACATGACTAGAAGAGGTACAACAACACTGCATTTTTAAGGGGACTGGTAACAAACCAAAAGAAAACTTAAGACTACACCAGTTTTAACCATTTATACCCAGTATTTGCTGAAGTCAAACCCTTCACTGACTTAGAACTGTGAGATAATTACTGATATTTAATTATTAAATATTCTAATGAAGCCTCTACTTCCCTGAATAGAAATGGGATAAACCCACTTTAAATTTAAGATTAACTAAAGAGTTCAACACTTACATCTAAACAGATTAGTTATCTATACATTGATTTGTCCTTTGTACTGATTTTATCTGTGTGAGGTGAGTATGGAGAGTTCCACCTTTTTCTGTTGTAAACAGGGTTAAACACTCAGAATCAAACGCTCCTCTTCCTGGAATACGTCAAAGCCTGATAACCCTCCCTCTTCTTCCTGCTCTCAAACACAGTGAGCTCCACTCTGTCCATGTTTCCTTGTTCCCTCCCCTTCAGATCTAAGGAAGTTTGAAGATGGGTGGAACCAACATGGTGAAGTGCAAGAGCTGACAGGAAACATTCACTGCAGAAACACATGATGTTTAGATCAGAGCTCAAACTAGTTTCAGTTCTAAGAAGGTGAGACTCAGACAGTCATTGTCACTGAGAGGAGAAATGGCGTAAGAAAGGAGTTCAGCTGGACCAGGAAACCTTCTTGTTCGATCTGTCTGATCTACTGAAGAACTGCATATTCCCTGTGGACACAGTTACTGTATGAACTGGTGGCTATGTTTCTGGGATGAAAGAGGAAGATCAGAAGAAAATCCAGCTGCCTCAGTGTAGACAGACCTTCACACCGAGGCCTGTTCTAATGAAAAACACCATGTTAGGGGCAGTTTTAGTGGAGGAGCGAAGACTGACTCCAAGCTCCTGCTGATCACTGCTATGCTGGACCTGAAGATGGCCTGTGATTTCTGCACTGAAGAAAAACTGAAAGCTCTCAAGTCCTGTTTGGTTTGTTTGGCTCTACTGTGAGTAGAAACACCCGCAGCCTCATGATGTGGCTCCATTAAAGAAAACATAAGCTGGTGGACCCTCCAAGAAGCTCTTACAGGAGAACATCTGCTCTCATGATGAGGTGATGAAGATCTTCTGTCGTGACTGATCAGTAGTGTATCTGTTATCTCTGTTTGTGGATGAACATAAAGGCCAAGTACACAGTCTCTCAGCCAGCAGAAAAGGACTGAGAGGCAGAGAGAGTCGAGCTGAGTCGACTCAAAATCCAGCAGAGAATCCAGACAGAGAGAAAGATGAAGGAGCTTCAACAGGAGGTGTGGAGGCTAATAATCGCCTGCTGATAAACAGTGGAGACAGGAGAGATGTCTACTGAGCTGGATCCGGCTCTGATGGAGAAAAGCATAGTCTGATGTGAAGCAGTGATCAGATCCCAGCAGAAAACTGAAGTGAGGAGTCAAAGAGCCTGTGAGAAGCTGCAGCAGGAGATCACTGAGCTGAAGAGAAAGACGCTGAGCTGAAGCAGCTCTCACACACAGAGGATCACACCCAGTTTCTACACAACTACCCCTCACTGTCACAACTTCAGTGAATCTACAGACTCATCCATCACATCCGGCCCTCTGAGGTACTTTGAGGATGTGACAGCAGCTGTGGCCAGAGCTCAGAGATAACCAGGACATTCTGAGAGAATGGACAAACATCCTCACTGACACTGACTGAAGTGGATGTTTTACTGTCACAACCAGAGCCCAAGACCAGAGCTGAGTTCTTAAGATATTCACAGGAAATCACACTGGATCCAAACACAGTAAACACATGTGTGTTATTATCTGAGGGAAACAGAAGAGCAACAAGAATGAGAGAAGAACAGTCTTATTCTAGTCACCCAGACAGATTCACTGAATGGTCTCAGGTCCTTAGTAGAGAGAGTCTGAGTGGATGTTGTTACTGGGAGGTGGATGGACAGGAAGAGGAGTTTATGTAGCAGTCACATACAAGAATATCAGAGAGTAGGATTCAGATGAATGCATATTAGGACACAATGATAAATCTTGGGCATTAGATTGTTACCAAAACAGTTATTCATTTTGGTTCAACAACATCCAAACTCCAGTCTCAGGTCCTCAGTCCTCCAGAGTAGGAGTGTACCTGGACCACAGAGCAGGTATTCTGTCCTTTCACAGCTGCCTCCTGAAACCATGACCTCCTCCACAGAAAGTCCAGACCATTCACTCAGCGCCTCTATGCTGGAGTTTGGCTTTACTGTTCTGATGGAGACACTGCTGAGTTCTGTAAATTTTTGCTTAGACAGAAGTCAAGCAAAATCTGTATTTTAGTTCATCAGTTTATTTTGTCTCCATGTTTGTTGCTAAAAGCTCATTGTTGTGTCATTTTGCACAGAGATCATCTGTCAATCAAACAATGATTAGCTCTTTATTATCTTCTCTCATTTATTGTTCTGTTGATGTTTGAGTTTCTTTAGGTGGAGCTGGAGCCATGGAGGATATCACTGATCATGATGAGATTACAAACTGGACATTTCTCCACATGAAAATATAAACTTCTGTCTCTAAATGTTTGTTGAATATTTGTATTGATGTGTTTTTATGTTGTTTCTCTTCCTCTGCATGAACCTTAACAGAGAAATCACCAGACCTTCCTTTATCAGATATTTTGCTCTCACTTTGTGCAAAAGAAATCTATAATCATACCATTTGGTTTTGTTGAAAATGTTTTTGTTTTTCAAACTGACTCTAAAAATAAGATACTATGAGGCACTATAAGCAATTGTAATTAGTGTTCAAAGTCAATAAGGAAATCATTGATTATTCAGATTTCACTGATTAAATGTAAGAACTAACTGAATAAATAATGAATAAAGTTGTTTTTCATTAAGAAGAATTTAACATTTTCGCTCCATTCCAAGATCCATCCAAAGCTGATGGAGAAATGTGACAATTAATAACAACAAGCATTTATTAAGTCATTTAACAGAAAATAAGGATCATCCTATTCTCACATCTATAATGAACTTTATGAGAATAGGGAGAATTATCATTACAGATGCATATTTTGCCAAGCCCAAACAACTGTATTTCCACATTTTCTGCTCTTTGTAAACATTATCAAATATTGATATGTGAGGAAAACTCTGTTTATGTTCATCAAGGAAAGAAAATGTAACTGTCCATGAC